>CM047805.1:13813774-14143774 GCA_026214975.1 Gentiana macrophylla
GGTGCATCCAAAATTCTGACGGTTTACGTCCATTTTGTCAATTCAATATATTTGGACGAAATGCATCCAAATTTGGAGGGTTTTGACTGTATTTAGACGATTTCATCCAAATTTGGACGGTGAACCTGAAAAAAAATGTCAGAATCTGTCGAACCTAAAAATAAATGTCAGAGGTTAAAAGGGCCTGATTTTCCAATTTCTCGGATTAGTAGCTCCCAAATTAAATCTCTAGCTATGCTCCTCTCTTCTTCACTAGCTTTGTCCCATCCCATGTGAATAGTATTTTGACAAGCATATATCCCTCTACTATTAATATGAAGAGGTTTTGTGTGACTTAGTGATACTTGTTTTTTTTTATTTGTCTTTTTTTTTTTTTTTACTGTTTATGGCACGGTCCAAAATATATATATGTTTTTTTTTTAATGTTTATGGCCCAGTCCATAATATATATATATATATATATATATATATATATATATATATATATATATATATATATATATATATATATATATATATATATATATATTTGAAGAAGAATAGTTTGAGTTAAATTGTTTCTATTTTAGATGACTCAATTGTATCGCCTTTAATGTGCGAATATATGTAGCAAATGTATAACTATTTTCAAAATATAAGCCACATGACATTGTTGCCGCGATCTTTCATATCATACCAAAAAATTGTGTTGACGTTTACATGAAATCTTATAAATTTCTTAAAATAAATTCATTTCATTAAAAACATATCGTTCGTTTATACACGGCGATATGACTATTTTCAAAATATAAGAATACATACATACGTATTCTTTACACGATCTTTATATCATTCTTAAAAATATTTGGTTTCACGATTACATGAAATATTTAAATTCTTGAAATGATTTTTTTTTTTTTGGTTAAAAAAACATATCGTTTATATAAAATATTAAATATCCTGAAAAAAATTTATTTCGGCCACAAATATTGTTAAACTGGCTATAGTGTATTGTTGATTTAATTTCTATGGAAATTCGAATTATGTATATTACCATGGCCGTTAAAATTAGCCTAGATATGAGAATACAAAAAAGGGTTCAATAGTGTCGAAAGGTGTCGATTTTGTGTCGTGGAGTATTGACAGTGTGTTAGATTTTAATTAATTTTTAATTAATATTCATTTCATCAACCGACATTTGTTGGATATGGCGTCGTAGTGTATCGGAGCGTGTCATGTCGTGTTTTTGGTAGAACACGTGTTGTTGCAGATAATGTCGAAGATAGCTTCATTTTTTCGGTTAAAATAGATTTAAGTAGAAATTGAAAGAAAAAAAATTCAGTAGTGTCGAAAAGTATCCATACGATGTCGGGAGGTGTCGAAGATGTGTCGGATATTCATTTCATCAGCCGACACGTGCCGGACATGCCATCGTAATGTATCAGAGTTAATTAAATACAAACCGAGGCAGTATTGCAAGTATGAGCACGATTGTTTATTTTTCTAGTATATATATATATATATATATATATATATATATATATATATATATATATATATATATATATATATATATAACTATACCTGAAAAGTGAATGTTTGAAAAAAATACGCCGAAATTTATTAATGCCGCACGAAAAAATGTGGATCAATTTGCGATTCATGTAAGTACAGACGCCGCCTAATGAATCGAGGCATATTTTTTCAAGTTTCCGTATATATATATATATATGTGTAATGATATGATATAATGTACATGTATCAGACATTATATTATACAAGATATGATATAATGTACATGTTATATATATATTTGACATGTATAACACTAAAGATGATCATAGATAATGACGTAAAACACATGTTAATATCATATACGATGCATCAATGTAATTTTAGAATATAACATTTGTACTAAACAAATTGTTTACATATCACATCAAAAACATATTTTGAAACTATTAAAAGATATATAATGTATAGCATAATGCACCTATATTTTTAATACCAATATTTGATTGTTAACATTTAAACGGTACACATTCAGTATCTCCCAAAATCTTTATTTATTTATTTTTACAGGTTTTTTTCAAAATTGCTATGCATTTTTTTGGGGCAGTTGCTTTAGCACTATTTAGGCAAAATGTCTGCAGGTTGATTGATATATGCATATCTTCAAAATACTATTCCAAGCAAAAACATTCACTTTGATTAATCTATATCTTGTCCCATTATTTGAATAATATTTTAAACATTTGATTGTGTATGCTCCAGATTATTCAAAAGCAGCTTGTCACATATAGGGAAATTTGGAAATTAAAAAAATAGACTTATTCATGTAAAAAATCATATAAAACTTACACATAACATGTTAGATACTTATAATAATATTTACACGTAAAAAAAATACAATAAAATGTGTAAGAATAAGTAAATATTGTATTTAATATCTACTTTGTAAAAACCAAGCTTGCTGTGGTATAGAACTATCAATAATGATTAAGGAACCGACCCCTTGCACACACATCCCCCGAATTTGATGATTTTGTGGTCCAGGTTTTTCATGTTTTTTTTTTTTTTTTTTTTTAATATTTTTATGTTTAAGTTATGGTGGTAAATTATTCTGTGGACAAGATCGGGGGATTTTTTATGTTCCCCATCATTGTCCATAGAACTATATATGGACACATAATTAGATTATGGGATAATGATAGAGTCACTTCCATAATTCTTCATCAAGTCCACACCCTCATTAATTATTTCACCATATATATAATTTTTTTGTTAAACCAAAAAAAAACCTCACATCCGTAAGATGATGTTGAATTTTGATGTAAAAATTTGAAACTAAGTCTATGATTAATCCTAGACGGTCTCACTCGTTTCGTCTGAATTTATTGATAAATAACTAAATTGATAATATTGTTTACAATATATATTGTATGACATTTTTTTTTTTTGAAAGGTATTGTATGACATTTTGATTTTACATTTACTTTTTTTTTGGAGAGAATTTTATACTATGATGACTTTACAATTTAAAATAAAATAATGATGGCTTTAGTGCATGCATTTCATCAGATATTATCAATTGTTCTTTCTGAACGATATTGAGTTATTTTTATTTTTTGAGGGGATATATTGAGTTATTGAATGTAGAAAATATCTAACATAATTTCAATATTTTTTTTAATCTAACATCTTGACTTATTGAGTGCAGAAAATACCTAACATAATATAAAAATATAAAAATAAGAATTATCAAACATCTCGACTCAAATTGATCAAGATAGAAATTATTTCATGCAGTTAGAAGAACGCGTAGGTCAGAGACGGATTTAGATAGTTAAGGGTGGGGTCACACGACTCACTGAGATTCGAGATTTTATTTTAGTATTAAAAACGTAGGTTTGCTGTAAAAAAATGTGTTTATGCTTAAAAATGTAGTTTTAGGCTCCGATGACCCCATTGAAACAAATTTTTAAATCAAAAATGTAATTTTAGTCTTTGTTGAAATATTTCGATTTGTTTTTCAACCGAACGATCAATTGAATCCTGGTGTTTCCGAAGAAATAATTTAATGCATATAGCATTTATTATGGAACTTAAAAAATAATTGCAAAACATATAAGTTTTCTTGTGTACTACCTTCGCTCCAAAATATAAGTCATCCTACACTTTTAGATTTTTTTTACAATATAAGTTATTCTACATTACCAATTCAACATTTATTAGCATTTTCTCTATCTACCTATAATTAATTTATTATCAATCCAACCACTTTTCATTACTTAACATATATTGCATTAATGATAATCAAGGGATATTTTAGACATTAACCTTCAAATTTATGATGTTCAACCACTTTTGTAATATGTGTAAAATCTCCTAGGATGACTTATATTTTGGGACGCATGTAGTACTTATTTAATAACCTCTTCGTTCCAAATTACCTGAGGCAATTACCAAAATTACGCATATTAAAAAAATGAGTTAATGCATTGACTTTAAAATGAAATGACTAAAAAATCTTTGGATATGATTAATGTGATATTCTTTTATATCTATTCTATTGCAATAATTAAGAGTAAAGCAAGGAAAAATACCGTAAATGTTGCATTGAAAATGCAACTGATTCAGATAAAATAGAACAATTGATTTTGACACATACCTCAGAAAAATTGGAACGAAAGGAATATAAATAGGAAAATGATTTTGGCACCGAGATTCTGTGCCCTTATCTCCCGAATTTTTTGATTTTGTGGGTACAGAATTTTGGTGTTATTTTATTTTCTTTTAAATGTTAAAATGTGTGGATATAAAGTGTTGTGTGGATGATTTATGTATACAAAATCTGTGCCTAAATCACTATCCATATAAATAACAATTGATTGATCAGCAATGTTTCACACGAAACTTTGAAATGAGAGTTTTTTTTATGGTATAGTCGTCATACAAAATGAAATGCATTAAACCTATACAATTCCCTCAAAATAAAAATATAAAACTATACAATTCGACTATTTTAATCGTAGACACCCTAATTATTATGTGGTATATAGAGAAAGAATATGTACACAATTCCACTATTTCTTCCTTCAAAAAAATAAAATAAAATTCCACTATTTCTAGATACTTATTTCTTGAAATCGGATTAAAGTGAAGGGATATAATATAGAATAAAGAATATAATGTACTAACTTATACAATAGTAATTCTCTTTCACACTTTTTTTAAGCATATTTTTCACAATACATTAATCATACTTTATCAAATTTTCACAGACCATTGCTGTATTTTCTGTTGCTGCAGTGTTTTCTGTATAACAGAGGCCACGTGTTGTACTACTACTATTATGTGAGTTACTGTATATAAAAACAAAAGTTATTAATAAAAAAGCAAAACTTTTTGCTGTATTTTTTGGTTTATCAGAAATTACACTAAAATTGTTGGGGTCTACATTACTAGTGAATTAAGCTGTCAGATAATATAACAACCTTATTTAGCATAAGTCTGTCACATGAATCAAATAAAATGATCCCAAAAGATATATTTGATATATTCAATTGTTTAGAGTCATTATATCTACATATTTTAGGTTTCTTTTTTTTTTTATATTTGTCTCGAACATAACAAACATTAGAACAGTAGGGTCTAAAATTGCTTATTACATCAATTGTATTTTCAATAAATTAAAAGTGATTAAATAGCATAGTACACATGGGGAGTGAAATTTTCACCCGCACGGTCATCGTCGTGTGCACCATCCGTTGGATACACGATATGTGCGTAAGAAAACAAATATTAATTTGTCTTCTTACGTACATGTCACACATCCAACGAGCGGTGCACACGAAGACTTCCCGAGTAAGAATTTCCTAATAAGTAGGGTAGTCCCTTGTGAATTGTGATGTCAAGTGTCAACCACATCACAGCATAAAGTCTGTCATAATTAATAACGGTGAATTTTATTAGCATCATCATTTTACTATTGTCATTTTTTAATTCTTAACTTCATCGCATCTCCAAATCATTTTTTGGCACCACGTTACGCACGTCAAAGACGTTGGCGTTTTTTTTCTTCACAACTAGGGGTGGCTCCGGGCCGGGTCGGGTGACCCTGGGCGGGCCGGGCTGGTGGGTGGGGATCGTGCCCGGCCCTATACACGGGTCGGGCGGGTTTCGGGTCAAGCGGTCTGTCCTATTGGGCCCCTCGCCCGCCCCTGGGCGGGTTTGGGCGGGTTTGGGGCGGGTCGGGCGGGTCCGGTTTTTTTTTATTTTTTATGCAAATTTAAAAATGTTAATAACTTTTAAAAAAATGATAATAACCATTTACATAAAAGATAATAAACATAATACATGTTTTAATAATACATATAAACATATAATACATGTATTTAATACATATAATCAAACATTTACGCTTTTTTTTATTATAAGATAATATAATAAATGATAATAAACATAAACATATAATATTATCAAAAGATCATATTTTTATTAATCGTAAATAAAAATTACATTTACATAATACATTATTACAAGTTTACAACTATTGTTTACATTAAAAAATTACATTATTACAATAAATTATATTATTACAACTTTACAACTATTGTTTACATAAAAAAATTACATTATTACAACAAAAAAATATAAATAAATGGGCTTGGACCCGATTATTATAATAATCAAAAATTACTTCCTCAATTCCATTGGATTTTTTGTAGTAACTAGTAAGTAGTAAGTGCTAAGTATATCGGGGGTAGAATTGGGTTTTGGCATTTGGGTAGTAAATATGTGGAGGTAATAGGCATGATGATTGAGTTTTTTGGTAGTAACTAACTAGTATGTAAGTATGTTGGGGTAGTATATTTGAGTTTTGGCTCTTTTGGGTAGTAACTACTAACTAGTAAGTATGTAACTATGTTGGAGTGGAGGTGGAGGTATGAATGTAATAACTAATAAGTATGTTTGGGAGTTAGAACTTTGGGCCTTGGGGTAATTTAATTCAATGGAATGGAGGAAGTATGATTTTGTAAATTATAATAATTAGGCTGCCTACGTATCTCAAAAGAATCAAAGCCCTCGTAGTTCTCGTGTCACTTACCTTGGTCATTGGATGGATTGGTAGATGGTTGGGCTTAGTCTTCATAATAATCATTCGTTGATGGAGATCCCGATCCGGATGTTGTGTATTCTAACCACGGATCTTCTTCGTCTGCTTTTATCTTCTTCGAACTCCATGTCTTGTGTCCGCTCTATTGGCTCTTTCCCAATCCCTCATTGCAGACACATATCTTGACCGACTCGGCGGTCAAACTCGTCGGTAGTCGGTGACGATTCTTCTACCGAACTAAATGCAGACTCGGACGCTTAACAAGCAGGCGGTGAATAACAAGTATATCCCTAGCTATTGCGGTTAAAATGGGCCGATGGGTCTCTTTACTACGCCAATATTGTAAAATATTAAAGTTATCTTCGTCAATTATATCATCGTTGTTTAAATAATTATCAATTACGGATCTTTGCGTTCGATGTTATGGAAGTTGATTTACTTTTACTTTTACCTAATATACTTCCTAAGGCACCAAATCTCATCGCTTTTAGGTGGACGACCACTAGTACTAGCGTCGTGGTTTCTCTCAACATAATATATATCATATAATTTAACTAAAATATTATAACACTCCGCTACACATTTGTCAACGCCAAAATCTGTTATTTCTAAAAATGAATAATATGCAATTAATAAATCTGTTAAATTTTCTCTTCTAAGTCCGGGATCAAGCATAGCGGCAATACCATATATGTGAGGAAAAGTTTTTAAATATGCTAGCCATTTAGTCTTTATAGATTGAATGACTGCATTTAATTCATTTGTTAACCAAGTACAACCACTTACAGCAGACATTATTTGACAACATTCTACTATAACTGAATGTACATTTGGTTCATAAATCAATGAAAAAACTTTTGTTGCTTTATGAAATTTTTCAAAAAGAGTGCAACATTTTTCAGCAAGTTGCCAAAGTTCCGGAGTAATACGAGTAGTATTACCCTTGTTTATCATTTCTTCATTAAAACATGTACTAATTGCATCTTTATATTTTAAAACCTCTATAAGCATGTTGTAGGTGGAATTCCACGAGTTTTACAATCTAATGAAAATTTTCGGGCCTTAAACCGCTTTTGAGAACAATAATTTTTAAATTTTCGCTAACATTGCCATCTTGTATCTAAACGATTTTAAAATAGTTCTTATTGGTTCTAAAACTTCGTATATGTTTGACAAACCATCTTGGACGCACAAATTTAAAATGTGTGCACAACAACGAACATGTAAAAGTGAACCTTCAAGTAACAATGATAAATGTTCTTTCATGTATGGTATTGATTATTTGTGTTTGCGGATGCATTATCAAATGAAATTGACAAAATTTTATTATATAATTTAAAATCTATTAACGTTTGTTTAATTCTATTAAATATATTAATAGCACTGTGAGACTCGTCAAATAGATCAAAAGCAATAATTCTTTTTTGTAAGTTATATGAGGATCGCACTAACGTGCGAGAATACAAATATAATCCTCATATTGGGAGATTTCCAACAATCACTTGTTAAGGAAACACGACCTTATAGTTGGAAAACATTTCTATTAATTCGTTCCTCATTTTTTCATATTGTTTTTCATTGTTGTTTTAATTACTTTTCGTGAAACGGCTGAATATTGTGGATTTAAAGACATTTTATTAAATTCTTCTAAAGCGCGACTTTCACAGCGTGATTAAATGGTTTTTCTTCAATTGATATATAACGAGTCATGCGGTCAATCATATTTTGTCTATCATAAGTAAAAGGCATACCTCCCGGGATTTTGAGACATGTACCCCGAGTTGGGTTTGAGAGCCATGACCGCCATCTTGTATTATCCGCTTCTCATTAGCAAGGTATTGTATACCATGCTCTTTTTTGAGATGCCGAGTTTATGTTCCGTTGCCTTGACCCCGAATCCACGACAATTCTTTCGTGACTCCACTCTTCCCGCACACTAAACAAATAGTTTTAGTTCTTTTAATATTAGGTCATCACCTTCCTTTGTGGTAGATCATGAATTTCAAAATATTTCCAAATTAATGATTTCGATTCTTTTTATCGCGGGAACTGTGGAAGAACTTGGTGTTTCCTCCAAGGTACTTTGGCACTACCACTAGGACCACCACTACCACTACTACCACTACCGGCACCGCCACCGCCACCTAACAAATTAAATATGGTGATTAAAACGAATTTAAAATAAACAAAAATAAATTAAAACAAATTAAAACAAAAATAATTGATAGATACATACCAAATTGTTGAAATTGTGGCGTCGAACCGTAACTCGAATTCGAAAAATCTTGGGAAAGTGGATAAACTTGTACATCTTGTGAGTCGAATACGGGAATATCACCAAAAATTTCACACCGAAAGCTTGTGCAAAATTATTATCCATATTTGTAGATAGTAAAGACTAGAGTATAAAAGAGTATAAATTTATAAATGAGTAAAGAGTATAGTATGAATATATGATAGAGTAATTTAATATTGTAGTAGTAAATTACAATTACTAGTAAACTAGTAAGTAGTAATTAATATTATATAAGATAATATGAAGATAATAATATTGAGAATTTGAGAATATTGAGAATATTGAGAATGATAGAGATTTGAGAGAGAGAGGTGTGAGGAGAATGAATGATATAGAGGTATTTATAGGTGTAGAATGAAATGTTTAGGGGAAAGTGTGAGGGGAAAGTGTGAGTGGGGAAAAATTCAAAAAGAGGGGGGAAAGTATGAGGGGGAAAAATTCAAAAAAGAGGGAGGGGGGGCGGGCGGGTCGGGCGGGTTCAGGGGCGGGTCGGCCGGGTCTCATGGGCCGGGTTGCGAGGCGGTTGCTTGGGCCGGGCCAGGCGGGTCACGGGTTGGGGAAGCTAGGACGGGCACGGCCCTAAAAATTTCAATGGGCGGGTTCAGGGCCGGGTTAGGGCCTGCAAAAACCGGGCCGGGTCCGGGCCGGGTCGGGCTAGCCCGGCCCAAATGCCACCCCTATTCACAACGTTAGTGGGTTTGACGTTTTAGACCAATGACACATTTATAACTGTAAAATCAGTGTCACTGACGTTGGGATTGAAAACCAACGACAGTTCCAGTGACGCTCGTACCGCAAACGGGCATCAGTGCCACTGACGTTATACCGTTCAAAATAATAAAAATATTCAATGTTGTGCCAAGAGTGATTTATAGGATGCCGAAAATAAACGTGATGCCGTGAGTATTTTCGTGCTGCCGATAAAAACGACTTTTATAATATTAAGGGTTTTGGTTTTGATACGTTAATAGTGTATTTCTTAATTCGATTTTTTTTTATATTTAAGTTAAAATATCGTTAAGATTCAAATTCTAAACTAAACTCAGTTTAAAAAGGTCTAACCAAGTTATGGTATATATTTTTTTGGTCTAAACAAGTTATGGTATATATTTTTATTTTTTTTTATATATGTTTATTCACCTCAAGGACGGAGCCAGGATTTTATCTTCGGCTGGGTTAATAGACAATTTTCAAATTATCGGGTAGTGCTGTGGCAAGATAATTTTGTGGATTCAACCGGACTACGCAAATATTTTAGTGTATTTTTTTTTCGGGTGGGCTTAGCCCCCACCCAACTCCTATGTGCCTCCGTCCTTGATTCACCTAACATATACCAATAAATAAGAGGTCTTTAAGGGCACGACGTTGAATCTATCATTGCTCTATATGACAATTTAGTAAATGTCTAATTTTAAATTTTACTGTGGTGTCTCAGATAGATTTAATGTAGTGTCCGTAAAAACCCAAAAATAACTCTCTTATAACAGTTTTTCAAAAGATCAAGAATCATAAATAAATTAGCCTAGAGACATGGATTACACGGTGATGGACCTGATGGTCTTGCACATGAACAACGGAATATTACAATAGAATACGAAGAAAAAAAAGTTGACCTCCAACCCAAAATCTCTCACTAACTTGTCCCTAGAGCTTCGTAGGAAACGTAAATTCATGGTTATGACTTAGAGCATCTCCAACAGTGCTGTTTTTTTCGGCACCAATATATCAATTTGGTGAAAAGTCATGCTCCAACCGGAAGAAAAGTTTTATACCAATTTTGTGTTGATGGAGGAAGTGACAGCAAAATTTGAAGTCATGTCAACGTCGGTAAAATAGTATAATACTCACCCCATATTACTGTGAGACAAAAAAGTCTTGTCAACTCGAGTTAGCCCTTTTAGACCAAGAGTGTGAGACATAAAAGTCTATCAACTCGGTTAGCCCTTTTAGAGCAAGCGAGGACGACGATCTAAGTAGTTGACCGGACTATTTATGACTCATACCGCACCACCGGGCTCGGGGTTTGGGGGCGTTGCAAGCACAACAAAGTTTTTATGCAAATTTTGAAGTAAGATAGTTGGAGATAGTAGAAGATATATTTGATGTAAAAATTACATCAATTCGGGGTAATGATGCAAAAGTTGGCGTGTAGACCATTGGAGATAGGGGTGTACATAGTCCAGTCCGGTCGGTTTTTTATGATTTTCTAAACTGAACTGTTGTTACGGTTTTGATATTTTCTGAACTGAACTGAATTGGTCATTTTTCTGATTTGGACTGAACCAATACAGTCCGGTTCGGTTCAGTTTCGGTTTTCAAACTTTATTTTATTTACCATAAAATTTTGATTTTTTTCTTCTAAAAATGAGACAAACACCATTATTGGCACCATAAGCCAGCGGGTGGTCGTTGTAACGACAATTTCAAAGGCTGCTTTCAGCCTTTCACGATCAAATGATGAAGAATATTAGAAGAAGCAAGAACGGCCGGTGCGCTCAAACGGCGGTTATCGGCAGCTGAGAAGTATTTTAGGTTTAGGTTTAGGTAGAAACGACAGAAGTATAAGGTTTATAAATTTAGGGTTGTGTGTGGAAGGTTTTTATAGTAGGAGCTAGTGAACAAATTAAATTAAATTATATATATATATAAAATTAAAAATGAAGTATAACCGGTTCGGTTCGGGTCATACCGGTTTTTATGGATAAAACCGAAAACTGAATTGGATTTCCGGTTCGGTTTTTCTTCAATGAAAAAACCGATTGAAAAACCGCGGTTCATCATTTTCCGGGCCGGTTTAATCCGGTTCAGTCGATCAGTCCAGTTTTCCAATTTCATTGTACAACCCTAATTGGAGATGCTCTTAGTGATCCAATTTTCAAAGGTTGCTTCCTCACCATATTGAAGTCTTGCCTTCACTTTTAGTTAGCAGCTTGATTGACCACGACACAAGACGAAGGAACCAAAACCTTGTCAAATTAACGAAGCTTGATGGACGACACAAGACGATCGAACCAGAACCTTGTCAAATTAAATAAGCTTGTTGGAAAATATGAACAGTTGGTGAGGTCTCACAACTGACCGAGCTATCTATATACCACGCTAAAACTTAGGGATTCTTCAGGACTATCTACCACGCTATAACTAACTTGGGGAATCTTCAGGGTTGAATTTGAAGGAGACTCACTGAGTCTTCACCACAAGTTAGTCTTGGAGTAGATGGACGTATCTCACGGTCTCACCTAGATGTAGTTGAAGATTGTAAAACTTTCCTTCTTGATTTTACTTCTTATAAGTTACCCTTTGTCAAGGAAGAAGGAAGTATTATTGATATATCTTAACAAAATAAGGTCTCTTAGGTTTTTAACAATAGAATTGGTTGTTTAAGTCCTGAATTGGTTGTTTAAGTCATAGGACATTAGTCATGCAAAACTCAGTATCATCTGATGATGTAGAATAGACGTGAAAACCTATTAGACTCGGTAAGCTTGATGCAAAACTCGAATTCAACTTGAAATTTTTAGAACTGTTTTGAACGTAGCCCGAGCTAGACTTCAAGATACTCCACTCGAACATGAAGATTTTTCAAATTACTCACCTCGTTTGAGCTATTACTCGATTCGACTAGATTCGTTTACCCTCATATGAGATGAGTAATTGTTCCCCATATTAAATAAGAACTAAAACAATTAATTGTAATTATTATTATACAACTTAACTTAACTTAAGAAAATAATTGCATGCCCTTAAACAGTAGTTGACAAATAACAATTGATTTGCATCAACTTATCAACACAAACCTAGCAAATAAATCAAGATAAACAGCTTTAAATCTAAAAACTAATGTTTAAAAAATAATGGATATTAATAAGCAAAATTCAATCTAATTAACACCCAAAAAAATTAAGAAAAAAAGAGACAATCTTCAATTCAGCATCATAATTCACTAATTACTTGTTCACGGGCGGCGCGTTTCCCTCCACAACAGTCGCCGCCGTCTCCTCGCCGCCGGCAGCACGCTCGCCCTTCTTCTTCGGCATAAAATCAGCCAATTTCTCCGGCAGCTTCCTATACTCTGCAAATTTCTCACACAGTCGAAGCTCCTCCAATCTCTTACTCACCGGTAACTCAGCCAATTTCTCCTTGATATTAGGGATCTCGTAATTCTGCTCAACGTACGCACCAGCAACGGCGCCGACCATCAATGTGAATGTAGTTCCGATCAAACCCATCCTTCCCCTAGCTTTAGAGTTTGATTTACGGATATAATTTGAACCTCCGTAACTCATTGTATGTATATTTATAGATTTGTAGAGAGGAAAAAGGCGGTGGGTTTCGGATTTTGGGAGAAATTGAATCCGATTGGGAATTTATATGAACAATAATATGTCTTATTCCCCAAGCCTCCGTATTCTTGCTTGGGGGAGGATTTCTTTCAAGGTTAATAATTCGTTTTATTATTTGGATTTATTTTAAAGACACTTATTATTTGATTTTTGATATATATGGAGTAATTTGCAAAATAATAAAAAAAATATTTGAAATTTTTGCAAAGTTAATATTAATTGTGCTTTTACATATTTGTTTTGGTTTATTATAAGTTAATAAATTAAAACAAGGAATTTATTGATTGTATTATGTGACATTAATTTGTTCATCAAGAATTTTAAGGTGATGATACTATGGTAAAAATATTACTATGATTTATTTAATGTTAATTTCTATAATTTTTTGTACAGACAATTTTGACGGATAACTATTGGCTATAATATAATTTGTTTAACATTTGCTTTCAACCGCCAAAACGCGTCTAATTAATCCTTTAAATTTCATCAAATTATCTAATTCTTTTTACATTTATGTACTTTAATTTTCACTTTATCATAACCCTAATAATATTACATCAATTAACGAAATTCCAAGGATTTATGAATATTAATTTTGATGAAAAAATCTAAAATAACTTTTGAGGGAGTAAATAATGTAAATTAGTGAAAAGTTGATGAGTAAATAATTAATGAGAAAGTAAAAAGAGAAAAATATAATAAATAATACATTAGTTATCTAAATGAATTTACATTATATGACAAAAAAAAACCTAAATGAATTTAAATTTTAGAACGGATATAGTACCACGAGGGAGCGAGTTACCTCCACCCCTTGACAATAATAACCCTTCACCTCAACAGTCAACATCATTGCCAAACAATTCCTCTTATTTATTTACCATTAATTTTCAAAGTAGTTTTTATTTTCATCGTTGATTTATAAATTTCTAAATAGTTAAATGAATGGTGAATATAGAATAATGTTTTTAATGACATTACACTACAATTACTTTGACTACGAATTAGGTAGCGCCTCTGCATATCTGTCGTAACATCACATTGGCATTTGGTTAATTTTAGAGGTTTTTGGCGCAACATTTTTATTTGCACAAAAAATATCATTCATATGTGTAGCAAACTATTTTCATTACCTCTACCGATCGAATTTTGACGGTCGAATCTAAAATCGACAATTCTAAAGTTTATCCTCATTAACGAGAGTCGACTTTGACAAGATGTTTTTGGGATTGACTTTCGGAAATTCCATAAATGTAGTTAAAAAGACGGTTAAACCCTAATCGAAATAAATTTCTCCACCGCCTCGTCCCCATGGAATGGAGTTGTCGATCGTGAACTGCAGACAGAGTTATGAGTTACTATCATTCCAAGAGACTGAAAGTAGTCACTGAAAGTAGTCCTCCATTTACGGGATTCGAACCACTGAAAGTAGTCCTCCTTTACGGGATTCGAACATCGACACTTCAGCTCCCGATCCAACTGTTATTACGACACCCAAGACCAGGCCATGTCCCGGGACTCAAGTGTGGTTAAATACTACCATATAAGATAGATCCCCTTTTTAATAGTTCTATGTCCAAAACACAAGCAACTTCCCTTCCCATATTGACACGTTTCTAGTTTTTAGGGAGGGACAAAAATTTTATATAATAAATGACAAATGTTTAAAATGACAAAAATCAAAAATCGGTAATTTAACAATGAATTTTCGGTTACGACATGTTTCTAGTTTTTATAGGGAGGGACAAAATTTTAGGGTTAATTCTTTAAAAGTATAGCTTTTTATACTTATTAAGCGCATGGGGCGTAAAGGAATCTGTTGAACTTAAGGACATCGCGTTTTACTCAAATTTTACCTAATTTACCCACCCTTTAGATAAAACATCCATGGTGGAAAAAAAAGGGAGAAAAACAGCTGGTAAACAACTGATTGGTAGATGCACATCTGGGAGCATAGAGGGAACAACACTGTGGTCGGTTAACTACCACGTACGTTCATGCAAAAGAATGGATGATAGCTACAATATAATGTACTGAACAAAACGAGGCGGCAAAACTCCTTCAGCTTGATTCACGTGGTGAAACGGAAGATTCGGCACTAGCAAATACTGACCGTACGAGGAATGAAATTTTAACGTGAAATCGCTAGATTATTAGCGACCGTACTGTAGTCAAACTCCACATGGGGACGCAGCACATCAATCGACAAAAAATAATTATCGAGTATACAAATTCAAGGTGAATAGCTGCTGCGCCTGCAACTTCAGGAAACCTTCAACTATACAACTAGCTTGTACACTACGACGAGTATACGTGTATAAAGTGCAACAACAACACCAAAAAAGAAGATGAAAGATTGAAAGAACTAATCAAAAGTATGCTTTTGTTACTTTCAATGGAAATATTCATCAAGACTGACTTGACTGGAAAAAGGGAGATGTATATGAAAACATAACAAATTCAATAGTCAAAGCTAGTGAAGTGATCAAGTAGAAGCAATGCAACAGGATAGATAGAGTGTCAGCTAGACACAACAAAGTACAGTAAAGGCAAAAACATCATTGTTTAGTGTCACAAAGCATTGACGAATCTCTTACAATCAGTCTTTAAATTTGCACAATTGCTATAATACCAACTACATACCCCTTGTATGCATTATCTATATCCCCATCTCACCGCTACTCAATGAAATCCGGCCAGTAAGTGAAAAGAAACGACTTTGCCAAAGTGGAAACTCTGTAGTCATCAATATACCGAAGCTCGCTGATTTTCCTTAAGCCATTAGCTTCTTCGATTTTCTCAAGATAAAACGCAACATCTAGATCCCCTAAACCCCGTTCCGATACGAAAAACTTTGCGACCTCTTCAAGTCCCTTGAGAAATTTCAATATCAACATTGAATTGGAACCCTCCAGCATCTCGCATAATGGCTTAATGCACCATCCAATCACAAGCCTACAACACACAAATAGCATACAGTTTAGACTTCGATTTCGAAAACAACAACCAACAGTATAGCTTCGAGTTATATTTTACCTTATCAGTTCAAGAGGACAAAGTAATAAAAGATCTAAAATCGCACTTGCCACCTCTTGCTTTATGTCCGTTTCGGACCTTCCAAATAAATTGACTAGCGCATACGGTATTCCATAACCAACGATCTCCTAGAGGAACAAGGTGTACAAACAAGATGAAATGTACAACAACAAACACGTCTATATTTATGTCTTACCCTTGTAACATCCCGACTTTTCAGAAAAGGGTAAAAGAGTCTTTTAATAAATTCAGGTTTTTCGGGTTATTTAATTAAACGATTTGAAGTATATTTATATATATATATATTTTGTTATATAAGAGAGAAAAACCAGATTTTTGTTAAGCAAGGGTGTTTTAGTAAAAAAGGGTTTATTTTGGAAGTGGGTATTTAAGGTTAACCTAACACTAATCTCCTAAACCTAATTAGAAATCAGCCACGTTTCCCCTCCTCTCCGTGCGCGCAAATGAGAAAGAAAAGGAGAGACTAGAAGAGTTCTTCAACCATCAAAGGAAGGGTTGATCGTTTTTACGAGCAAATTCAAGAGTTGGAATCGTGCGTGTAGAGAGGCTGGCGTTTTGCCTTCGGTTTGGTTGTGTTGCGTGACTTTTCTCCGAGTTTTGATCGGTTGGTGGCTGCATTTAGGTAAGGAGAACTACCCCTATGATCTCAATTGTCTTTTATAAGGTTTAGATGTTTTTGTAAAGTGTTTTGGTGCTAGAAAGATGAGTTGTTGGGTTGAGCATTGATCATAAGTGCTATGGTATGTCTAGATGTAGTTTTCGGTGTTTTTACGTGTTGTTCTTTGCCGATGTTTGGTTTGGAAACGATCCGGAAATCGTATGATGATGATTCTAGGGTTTGGGTCGAACCAGGTGGACGGGCGTCTGGTTCGGCTGGGACGGGCGCGTGCTGAGAGTACATTCGGACAGCGTCTGGCCTCTCTGGACGGGCGTCTGGAAGTGTTGTTTACATTCGAGATTGAAAGCTGTTTTAGGTGGACGGGCGTGCAGGTATAGTGGGCGGGCGTCACTTTGGACGAGCGCCCGGTAAGGTTCGAGCGGGCGCCCAGGGTCTTAAGCGGGCGTCAGCTTGTTTTGTCCTTCTTTCTTTGTTGGTTGTCGTTCACCTTATAAGCATGATTTATCTTTATGAAACCTTTATATATGATATGTTAATATGGTATAAACGTAGACAAGCCTGAATTGAGCTTCGATTCGTTCGCTTAAAACACCGAATGTACTCTTAAAGGGAGTTGAAGTTCGGATCCGTCGGAAAAGCATGATAGGCTTGTGCTTTGATGAATTAGATTCATCAACGCCTGTGTATGTGCTAGGACTTGTCCGTGTCTACAGTGGTTCAGGAAGAGAGTAGTCTATGTGAGGGAGATTACTTGAAAATACTTAGGTTGGCTAGCTAATAACCTAATAAACAACGTCTTGACTAGTAAAAGATTAAACAACTGTCTCTCTTGGCTAGGCACTGAGGCTAAATCGCGATGCATGTGCTACCTCTGAAGGTGGAAGAACCGTAGGTCAAAAGACCCTAAGTACGGAGGACTCTGCTTTGAGGTGTGCGTGCTATCGTAGTCTACCTTTTCTAGACTTCAGTGGGTATTGGTGTGATCCACTAATATGTTGCAAAAGAGTGTTCCCAAGGTGGAAGAACTCAGAGGTCAAAGACCCTAAGTCTGAGAGGACTCTGCTTTGCTGGGGGATCGCGCGTAGTGCCCTTGAGTGCGGTTGTAACATAGATAGGTTAAGCTAGAAGCGATTAGTCACAACATGTTGATGAGCATGAAGTGAACCCTAGATTGAGTCGGTCTCACTTAAATAACTAATTAAATAATTATCTTTTCTTTATAAACTATAGTTGTTATCATAGCTTCTCTTCTTTCTGAGAGTACGTTGTACTTACCTCGAATGCATATTTTTCTATGTGTTTGGGGTTGAGAAGACGAAACAGTTGATCGGAGTTAGCCTTGAGCTCGTCGAGGAGTTCAATGACGTTTTGATGGCGTTGAAGTCACTCGATGTTTTCCTTCACTTTTCTTTTAAAGGTTATACGGTTTATTTTGTAGATTCTCTTATAATGTTTGTTGTACTTTTATTTCAAGTTTGTGAGACTAGTTTGGTATCGTTCTTTTGAGGCATCGTCGTTGTAAGTTTTATATCGTTGTTGTAAGCTTTTCCCTTTTTTTTTACCCCTAGATGGTTTGTATTCTATTCTAGTAGCATTTATGTTTTATACCCGAGTCTTTTGGGCTTCCGTTGCTTTATTTTTGATACGACGACATAGAGGCTGGCGTATAATTTTAGATTTATTTAACGTTATACGCGCCGAACGTTCTCTTCCGGATAAGGGCTCGGTATCTGGGAGCGGGGCGTTACAACCCTCCCTTTATTTTTTCCATGCACTATTTCTTTGTGGCCCATCTTTTATGGTTTGCTTTGCGATTATGAAACGACGTTGTCTGTGTGTGTGTTTGTGTGTATATGTATGTATCTTGTCTTGCCTTACTGTAGGGAAAAGCTATCAGTACTAAATGAAAAGCAAAGAAGATATTGTGAAAATTTATAAAGCTTGAAGAATATTAATTGTCTAATGATGACTCTTGTTTCTATAAACATAATGCAAGATGTTGTACACTTTTAAATTGTGCAATGTTTGTTTTGGAACCTGGATGAATGTTCATAAAGAAATGCACAAACTCATATGTTTTTTCCGTTTGTCTGATGGATTTCTATAGTTTATTGATATTTGTAGGTGCCCTTCTCTTTTTAGTTTGATGACTGATTAGTACAATGTATATCTTGAGCAACCTATCTGTTTGACATGATCCCTCAACTTTCTTGGTGAGTATCTATCTGTAATTTTTATTAATGAAGTGATATTGATGTCACTGCAGATGTCACTGCATACATTAGACAACTAATGAAGTGACATTGATGTCACTGTAGATGTCACTGCATACATTAGATAATTAATGAAGTGACATTGATGTCACTACATAAATCAATACAATAAGACTCCATTGCATACACCGATACAATAAGACATCACTGCATAAATCAACATAAGACGGTGTCTCTGCATTGCGGTGTCACCTCATCGCGGTGTCTTTGCATCGTGTTGTCACTTCATCGCGGTGTCTCTGCATCGTCAAATGTTATATCATCGCGATCTCTCTGCAATGCGGCGCCTCTGCATTGCGGTGTCACGTCATCGTGGTGTCTCTACAATACGGTGTCACTTCATCGCGGTGTCTCTTATTCGCGATGTCTCTGCATCATCAAATGTTATAACATCGTGATGTCTCTGCATCGGGGGTGGTCACTGCATCGCGGTGTCTCAGCATCTAGGTTGGTCACTGCATCGTGGTGTCTCTGCATCGGAGGTGGTCACTGTATCGAGGTGATCAATGGATCTGGCGTGGTCAATGCATCGTGGTGTCACTTCATTCAGGCGTCTCTGCATCGCGGGTGGTCACTACGTCGCTGTATCACTTCATCGAGGTGTCTCTGCAATGCGGCGTCTTTGCATCACAGTGTCTCTGCATCGGGGGTGGTCACTGCATCGCGGTGTCACTTCATTGCGGTGTCTCTGCATCACGGTGTCGCTTCATTGCCGTGTCTCTACATCGTGGTGTCGCTTCATCGCCGTGTCTCTGCATCGCGATGGTCATCGCATCGGGCGTCGCGGTGGTCAATGCATCAGGATGGTCATTGCATCGAGGTGGTCAATGCATCGGGGTGGTCAATGCGTCGCGGTGGTCATTGAATCGCGGTGGTCAATGTATTGGGGGTGGTCATTGTATCGCGATGGTCAATACATCGGTTAGAAAAGAAAAAAAAAACTATCACACGATCAATAAATGCATAATTGTGTTGTCTTTACATTTAACTGCCCTTGGCAGTTTTACTGAATGTAATGATTCATTCTTTAGGTGTCATACGCATTATGCTGTTGAATTGGAGCTTGAAACTCTCTGAAGTAACAATATTTAAGGCATAAAGAGGCGCACGAAGACTACCTTTCATCATCAAAAAACTTGCAGATGCTGCAATAATATTTTGCCATTGATAACCCATTGCACGATGGCGTTTGGCAAATCGGTCCAATAGGCTGAATTTGGAGACTGTTCATGCACATCATTTCAGATGTTGCCTTCCTACAAAAAGATATAAGGATAATAAATAATAAATCAAATAGGTTCCACAAAAGGAAAGAAAATATAAATAAGGCCTTGGAAATTTACCTTTCCATCGTGTGATCACTGATTTCATCGTGACAGAACCGACAGGCAAATAAGTTCCCACAGCAAGCAGCTCGCAACTTGCCTCTTCTCCCCTTTTTTTTATTATTTTTTTTTTCTTCATTAAGGGTATTTGAGTCTATCTATCTAATTTGTGTCATTATGTTCAATGATTCTTTTTGTCTTATAAGTCTAATAAGTTCGTTTTATGTCTTTTGGAGTGCTTTACCAAAATTTTATAAATGAAAATGACAAACAGTGAATCCAAAAATCGGTGAATTTAAATGATGAATTTTCGATGGTGAATTTAAGCATAATGAATGATCATCTCTTTCTACTTAATTGATGAAATATTTCTGTGATTCTCCCTTATTCCCCGTAAGTTTTTTAAAGACGGGCTGTATTTACAACAACAATTACGCACAAAGGATTCTAGTAACATCGGTGTTTAGCAACACCGTATTTAAGAACAATTACACAGAAATTTTAATATTGGGCCGGATTAAAAAATTGAATAACAGTAGAACCCACGTTTTAGTGCCATATTGGGGGTATAAGGCCCAAAACTCTTAAGATTAAGGTCCATGGCTGGTCTTACTTTCGTCTTTTTAAGATATTGGCCCACACTTCTTAGGGTTAGGTTCAGGGCATGCTTTCCTTTCGAAAATTACCCTTTTGTACAATGAATTGTTTCGATATATCAGTCTATAATGGAAACAAAATTTTGATGATAATTATACAATATTTCAATCAAAATTTATGTTCAAAGAGACCCATAATTTTATACCGAATTAATTTGAATGTATATAAATCCAGGTATGTTAAATTAGGCCTAGAAATTTGCTTTTGATTAATGAATCAATCCTGCATAAATCAAAATTCCAAAGCCACAAGAAAAAAAAAAAATCACTAATATGATAATAAAACGATTAACTAAAATTTTCTTCAATATCCAACCAGACAATTCAGATCTTCATACTAATTAATTGCACTAATTTAAGAAAATTAAACTACTGAAAAACCGATATTAAAAAAATATTCCAAGGGGGTTGGGGTAGGGGTAGGGGTGGGGGGGGGGGGGAGGAGAAGGGGGAATCTAGCAATTAATTAATAATTACTTCTGCTCAATCGCTTTGACAACTCTGCTCTCGTTGATCTGAACACCAGCTTCGTCGGTGATGGTCAACGACTTGCCGCCGATGCGTTCAATGTTCTTCTCCGGCACACCATACTCTGTAAATCTCTTCGGAATTCCATACTCGTTCAGTTTCTCCTTGATATTTGGGATCTGGTAGTTTTGAGCGACGTATGCTCCGACGCCGGCGCCGATCATCAGTGTGATGGTAGTCTTGATTATGCCCATTGTTTCTCTGCCTGATTTGAAAAGAAATCCTCTTCTTCGAAACTGAAATTGATTGAATTATCGGATTTTTTTTTTTTGATGAGATTGAATCAGATTGTGACTTTATATTGACCGTATTTCTTATTCCCCAAGCCTCCGTAGTATTCTTGGAGAAGGGATTTCAAATTAATTTATTTATTTTTAATTCTTTTTGGAAGGGGATTTCAGTTTTTTTATAACATTTTTCTAAGGGAATTTCAGACTTATTGTTATCTCTTTTTTCCCGATAATTTCAAAGTTATGGCAATATGGTATTAAAAAAAAATCTAAGTTTTGAGTTTTAAAAAAAAAATCTAAATTTTACCGGTAAAAACTTATATAAAAACAAATATTGATAACTTGATTAAAAAAAAAAGATTATGATTGCCCTTTTATTATCTCGTTTAATGTCTTATAAATTATTTATTATCAATTTTATAATGTACATAAAATAACTATAAATAACATAAGGCAGATATCATCAGATTATCTACGTATGATACACACTAATAGTTCGTATATGACTAAATGTTTATTATTCACACCACCGTTGATCTATTCGTTGTTCTATATTTTCCGGTACACCACACCATTGTCTCACATATGTTGTTACACCACACCATTTTTCCTTAGAATCGATCGTGTGAAAATCAAATATATGAGGCTACATACAACTTTCTGCATTGTCGATCATGAGTTTACCGATCCTGATTCGACTTTCACGTGGTCGATTCTAATCAGACGCATATTTAGTGTGGTACACGATAGAGTTGTTGTGGAACAAATAAATGTTTCCGTAACAACTAAATGGAAGGTTTTTTGTGAGAGGAGTTATTGTATCATGCACTTGATCATAATTTATGACAACTTAATTGTTACACAATGATAACTACTTACTTTCTTAGAACTTTTGTTCGAGTCATTTCTATCTTTTTTAGTGTTTCTTTATGTATCTCTGATTATTACGTTCCGGCACACGTGAGAAATTAATTAAGATGATTGTTTTTCAAGTGTCAGGTACACGTTTTTCAGGCGAAGACTCGGTTTCTGAGACGGGGGGTCAAAATTGCTTCCATGCCTTCCTTTGAGTCATATAGTACATCAAGTTTATTCTTCAAAATTATTGAAGTTATACGAACAATAACGTAGAAGTACATGCGATGTTTGAACTAAATACAACAAAACTTACAACAGAACAGAAAAACAGAATGCATGCAACAACGCAAATTTTAAGCAACCAGAACACAAAACGAAAAATCAAACAACACGAGACCATTAATTCCTCTCGGTGTTAGATGAAAGAGGAAAATTTCAAGTGGACAATAATTGTAACGGTAGGTTGGAAAAGCAACTAGAACTTCGGCGGTGGAACAGAGAGACCAATTTCACGTGGACGATAACTGTAACTATAGGTTGGAAAAGCAGCAGGAACTTCAACGGTAGAAAAGAGAGAAGCAAATTTCACGTGGACAATAACTGCAACCATAGGTTGGAAAAGCAGCTATAACTTTGGTGGTAGAATAAACTATAGAGAGGCGAATTTCACGTGTACAATAACTGTAACTATAGGTTGGAAAAGTAACAGGAACGTCAGTGGTAGAAGAGAGAGAGAGGCACGAATTTCACATGGACAATAACTATAACTATAGATTGGAAAAGTAGCAGGAACTTTGGTGGTGGAACAGAGAGGCAAATTTCACATAGACAATAACTGTAACGATCGTGGGAAAAGCAACGGGAACTTTAGAGACGAGATTGGAGAAGTTGATTGTTTGAAGATGCTTCTTGTTTCGGTGCTGCGTTTGATGATAGAGTTTCGCGGATCCAAACATCCAGACGGTCTCTATACCCGATCCATGACCCGCGTAAATTTTTACAGCAGTAATAGCCATCTCTTTAAACAGCTCATCAACTGACGGTTTTCCCACTTGATTTGTCAACCAATCTACATAATCAAACTGCACAAACCAAAAAAAAAAAAAAAAAAAAATGATCGATAATGATCAAAGTATATATGTAATGATAAAATTTAATGTCATGGGATAAAAAAAATTGTACTTACACCCAATGGGAGGGAATGAGTGTGATGCTTGGGAATACCATTTTTCTCCAAATCCATGTAAAATTCCTCAACAGAAGCCAACATTTCCTCTTTTGAAGGCAATTTCACTTTACCAGATATTGCATAAGCTACCCATCTACTTTGTGCTTCCAATGTAGGAAAACTTACTGCCTATTTTATATATATATATATATTAAAAAAAATAATACTTCAATATAATTTATTTATTTATTTTGCTGAAATATACGAATTTTCATTTATTTATATAAACCAACACTATTATGTGTGCATCAGGGGTGTTCAGATACGAAACTCACTTACCCGATTCGGAATTCCGATAAAAGAGAGGCTAGGGGCTAAAGATGGAGGGAAAATATGCTTGTACAATGGCCCGACCCGGCTATTGTCAATACTTACAATTCCATTTGTTTTTAAAAAGGGTAATTCATGTTTGTACCTGCCCATTCACAAAAAAAGTAATTCAAATTAAACTATTTTGATTGAAGTTTTTGAAAGAAAATACTTCAGATAAAAAACCAGAGTAAATATACTCCTCAATTAAAAAAAATGTAAATATTTAATAAGTTTTGGGAGAATGTACCAGGTAATTAATTGATTAAACTTTTCTTAATATTGTGTGTTGTTTAGTAATTAAAAAGATGATGAAAATAGATTAAAAAAATATTAAGATTATACGTACCCCGTGCAATGGAGAATTACATCTGCAGCAACAGAAGCTCCATCATCAAAAGTTATTTCACCATTTTCATGACAATATTTAATCTGTAATATATATATATATATATGCTCAAAATGTTAATAAAAAGAATATTGAAAAAAGAAAAAAAAAACACTTATACAATATTGTGTTTTGCTACAAGTGAAACTATAATAAAGTTACTTTTCTCTCTACAACAAATTAATTAAAACATAAAAGTTAAAAAATGATTATGACTTACATTTAAATGTTGCCACATATTATGTGATAATTTTGAAGGTTTGATTTCAGGGTCTCTGCCAGAAACATGAACTTCTCTTGCCACAGTAGACACGTCTAAAGCTATATCTTTTGCACTTGGTCCACTCCCAATCACTACCACAACCTATTTTTCATTCCATAAACAATAGGTTAAAAATTATTTGATTTACATAATAAATATATAATTGATCTATCAACCTTATTTATTGTTTTATATACGGGGTCGTCTCTATGTAATCGGAAGCCCCACACACACCCCCAAAAATAAAAAAATAAAAACCTTTTTTTGGAAAAAGAACTTGAATAACTTAGTTTTGTAGAAGGATTCATTTTCTATCAGGAAGGCCAAGCCAATTACAACCCGAACGTATTTCGGATGTTTGAAGGCCCCACTGACCCGAAGTAATTTAGAAAGATTCTTCTTTATCGATGGTGATCGGTTATGGTATCCATAGCGTTGTTTCTTTTTCGGCCAAATTCTTATTTCGTTTTAATTCTCATGATTGTTGGGTTATTCTGATGCAGGGAGGCTTCAATAGAGAGCTGCATACGTGGCAACATCTGGACCACACAGTTTCATGATTGTTGGGCCTGAGCGACTCAACTTTTTTCCCTGCCTCGGGACTCTCACTTTCTTTTGTTCTTTTTGTGTACCGTCAAAAAATTACAATAAAACAGTTTTTTTTTTTTTTTTTTGGTTGTTGTTGTAGTACTTTGTGTATGAGTGTAAAAAAATGTAATAGAATTTAATAAACCTCTTTTAAACTGACTTTGAGTATGAATTTGTGATTTACAGATTTTTTTAGTTTTAGGAAACAAAATTAGATCGAAAATGCACTACTAATTAACATAGGAAATTAAAGCCCTTAAATAAGAAAATTTTGTCAGGGCCCTCAAGTTGTGGCCCGGTGGGCTTCGTTTCAGAGACGCCCCTGGTCTTATGTCCACTAAACGATGTAAATCTATTATTTTCAATTTCATTCCATAATGAAAAATGTTACGTCTCCGATAAAATGAATACACCACATCTTACGCGATTGGTTATGTTGGGTACTTCATCAAAATCAATGATTTAAAATATGATGTGTCTTTTTATTAGGGTTGAGCAAAATAATCAGTAAACAAATACAAACCGTAAACCGATCCAAACCAATAACAAATCAAATGAATTGGTTTGGTTTGGAACCAAACCAAATTGCATTGAGCTGGTTTCGGAAAATGATACATGTAAAATGATTTTGTAATTTTTTTTTTTTTTCTGAGAATAACATGTAACAAGATTACCTCAAAAAAAAACCATGTAACAAGATTTAAAACAGTTTATAGTTTTATTCTGGCATAACTCAAATTTGCAGAGGAGTTAATTAATAAAAAGAAATCAAACCTGATCTTTAAAGGGCTGTGGAACTCGGTAATTATGACAGTGTATCTGTCTTCCAGGCCATTTGTTAAGCCCTTGAAGGAATCAAAATTGTATAATCAAATATATATCATAAAAAAAAAATCAACATCTTATTAGCAAACAAATAAATAAAAGAATAATACAAACAAATATCATCTATGTTATTGTGTTTCAGTACTACTCAAATTTGTTCACTGTCTCATTGATTTATAGGCTATATTCTATGTACATACCAAACAACAGGTTAAATTGAGAGATACTACAACTCAGTTCTTATTTAGTTAAATTAATTATCAAAATCACACGTATTAAAAAATTGACTTTTGCCAAAAAAATATAATAAAAATTGACGTAATAAGCTTACACAAAAGATGTGTTTTTTTTTAAGTCTACGTAAAAGATGTGTTGTTGAGTGAAAATGAATAAATATTTTTACACAGTCTTCTCGTATATTTATGGCTTTCACTTTTCATATAATGGAATAAATATCCTTTAGAGTACTAGAATTACATCTACAGACGGATGGATTAATTTTATCCGTGAATTTTTTTCGTATTTTTTTCTAGAAAGGTAAAGGAGATTTTTATTCGGAACGAGATGACAATCAAACTCGGATTCTTATCAGGAAATGCAACAGACCGAATTATTCATTAAATTAGGCTGAACTTGTTTTGGTTTGGATGGTTTCGGTTGGTTTCAATATTTAATGACTGGTTTGGCCGGAGAATATTATACCCCATACCAAAATATCATGTTGGTATTGATCAGGGTTCGAATCCTCATCCGAAACCATCCAATACGGACATAACTTTCTCAGTTCTAATGGATTAGGTGTATTGTGGCGGTTCTTTTGAGTAATATATCTGGAAATGCCCGTTGATACCCTACTAACGTTGTTTCGGGCACAACTAGTACATTCCAAAATCACCGTTACTCGAACATCTTTACCCTTGGCCAACATTTCTGTGAATTCAATGTAATCTACCTTCTTGGCATCTGTTATTTTATCACAAATCTTTTTGGTTCTTAAAAAGAAACAGTTTGAGAAGGTTCAATTGACTGAAAAGGTTGATTTCGGGTTGTTAAAAAGATTAATCGAATTAACCAATGAATTCAATTCGGGTTAGTTTCAAACCAAAAACCGAAACATTTGGTTTGAGTTGTTTGGGTTGGTCTTTTAATTTAGTTTGGGCAATTGGTTACTTTACTCACCCATAATTAAATACTACTTTACTCCTTTTATATTTAGTCGTCGGAGTTGTCGAAAATAAAATTCATTTTTGTCTATTATAATTATAAAACATCTATTTATTTTATTTTTCTATTTCTACAACTATTTATTAAGGGGTTGGACCTATTTAGAAAAAAATTATTTACTATTTATTAATTTATCGTTTTCTCTCATTATCATACAAACCACTGTAAAGTCAACGTAAGCCGACAGACATATGGAAGTGAAATCCAAGTTGAGTTTACATACCTGGAAAATTCGGCACTTTCGGTTGTGTATAATGGCCGGTAGCCACCACGACGGCGTCGAAATCCTCCTCCGACAGCTCCCCATCAAGGCCTTTCACGGCGGCGCTCCTCCACTCAACCACCCACTTATTCTTCCCTGTTTTCTGCTCAACTTTAACAACCTCAACATTGAACCGAATCAGCTCAATAAGCCCAAAATCTCTAACGAAATCATTCAGAAACTCAAGCACCTCCTCATGTCTAGGAAAATTCGTGGTTGGATTTTTGTGATTTTTATTGTTTCTTATAAATGGGTAATCGGAAAAACCCATAACTTGAATTGGGAGATTCGTTCGAAGGGAATAGTAGAGACTGCTATGGACTTTTTTTCGGGTCGGGTTTAGTCCGAGTAGATCTTCTTCTTCGATTTGTGGAGTGTAAAGCCAAGTTCCACCGATTTTGTCTGCTTTTTCGAAGACGACTACTTTGTGGCCTTCTCTTTGGAGCTCACGGGCAGCGGTTAGGCCGCCGACGCCAGCTCCGATCACGGCTACTTTCAGAGATTGAACCATTGATGGAGTTGAAAGGAGAGGAAGAAATGTGAGATGTAGATGATTGGTGTGTGGGTGGGTGCCACATTGCAGTTTGTGTATATTTATATACTTTTTGGAATCAAAATGGTAGGTAAGAGTGGAGTTTGGTTTTGGATCAAAAGTTGTATCTAGAGGTGTGAACGAGCAAGACATTTGCAGAAATTCGGTGATACGGGTCAGGTCTGAAGAATAATATATCATATTACAAGTTTATAATTATTAATTTAAAAATACAAAGATGATTACAAGTCAGGAGTCAATATTTAAAAAACTATTAGAAAACTGGTCGGTAGTAATTAATATATAAAAGATTTCCAAATTTTAGACGGTGTAAATATAAATAGAAATTTTTTTTTCTCACGGGGTCAGGTGACCCAAAGTCACCTACATGCTGCCGGCCCTGGAAGCGAGAATATGATTTTTGAGGTCGAGTTTGAGTTTGTTTATAGTAAAGAAATGAGCTCGAACTTGTTAGATGTATATGTATGCATGCATGTGTGTATGCATTAATGCATGTATATTTGTATGTATGAGCACGTGCGCATTCATGAACAAATACATACGTTTGTGAGTTAGCTCTTGTTTGTTTGTTTAATAACCGAACACAATGATATGTTTGAGTTTAGTTCGTTTAGCTTAACGAACAAACAAACACGAGTTTATATAAGTCGGATTTAAATTTGTTTGGATCGAACGACTTTGTCCATTATTATAAATCATGGACAGAGACTGCTAACCGATCCGGCATATGTTCACTATACGTGCCTGTGAATATGCTGAGGATCGTCAAGGATTCAGTATCTTTTATCAGAAAATATTCCTCTCTTATCATAGGTTTAACAGAAACAAGTTGAATTTGGAAAGCCAGAGACTGCCATTGATGGACCGTTAACTAACATAGTGGCAAAACCTGAAAAGATGCTGATATTTACTTTAGAGCAGCTGCTCTTACGTACAAAGTCTTACCGCTGAATTGGTGGCTAATTTTCTTTTAAGACCCACTTGGTGTAGTTAATGTGTATTTTAAAACAATAGTGATATATTACTGTTTACTCTTTAGTGATATATGACGTATTTCATATGACATTCGACGTCATAAGAACAAAATTAGACTCGATGTATTGGGGATATATGAATATGAATTGATAGATGTAACAATATATATATATATATATATATATATATATATATATATATATAAAGAATTGATAGATGTTGACTTAGTTGCGCGCGTTTACCCAATGTTGGAATTTGTTAATAGCCCTTCGTCAATGATATACATACATTTTTTTTTAAGGGTGTCAATGATAATTCTTTTTAACACGTTAATCTTATGTATGTATTCCCTGAGAGCCGGATGTACCTTTTGTATAGGGGGTCAAGCGCCCCCTCCTTAAATCCGGAAAAACACTAATATATAAATGTTATGTATTTTTTTGTCCCCTTTTAAAATTTGTATTCACCCCCTGCATTTTACATTATTATTATTTTTATCACGTAGATAAAAAATACATCATTATAACAAAAGTGATACATTTAACACATTATCAAAAATATTTTAATTATGAAAGACTAAGATTACTATAAAATATATTATAAAGTCAAAAATAATAGTTAAGAGTCAAAAAAAGGGGCTAGATTTTCTTCTATTATATTCATTTTGCTGACCCCCTCAGATTCCCAGCTAATTTGTTTAAACAAGTATATATTTTTCGGATAACAAAAAATCTCTACTATTATCGCTCGTCTCCCATACTCAGAATCCTGCGTCCGTCCCTGATTCCCTCCCCGAAAAAAAAATAAAATAAGGTCCCATGGCTGTGTATAAGGCTTGATGTAAAAGCTTAAGTGGTCCCACTCATAGTTTTTTAAATCCAACCTCATCATAAAGATCCGATCAAATCTATAATGTTATTAGTTAAACATTATTTACATATAATAATCATACAGTTAAACCTCGATAAATAAATAACCTCGTCAAATGAATAATTTTTTTCGATCCCGACTTGAGCAAAGGGGCTTAAAATAATGTTCGATAAATGAATAACCTCGCTAAACGAATATTTTTTTTCTGGTCCCGAGGTATTTATTTATCGAGGTTTAACTATAGTTAGTAGAATTCGGAATCTGAATTATACATTATAAAATGCGTATAAAACTTTTATTTTCTTAAAAAATACGATAAAAAATTCGACGTTAAAACCAGAAAAGGTAAAAATACGCAGCAACAAACTTATGTGTAACAAACGTTTATTGTTTCAAAAATACGTTACAAAAAACGGTAAATTTGCTATAAATTTTGATGATATATAACTGTAACAGGAATCAGCCATAACTAGAAATTGAATACGATCTAACGAAAAATATCATTGCACTCACTGAAATCAACTAATTTTTAAATCCTCATCACGGTCATGGTAAAATTAGAAACCCCTTCACCGAGATATAAATGAAAGGGGAAGAGAATTGTTATTAAAAAGAAAAGGAGTGTATTCAATGCCTATTTGTATTCGATACTTATCATTCCGTGATAATTGTATAGCTCTGGTGAGAGTCAACTTTGACATGCTCCGTGGCATGTTTAGACCCCTGTTTACGACACTTTTGGCTTATTCTTAGTAGTTTTAGACCATTTATAGGGCAAAATCACATTGACCACTCACTTTAAGGTAAACCGTCAAATAGATGAAAGATCTCACCATTTTACGGTATTTTGACCCTTTTCGAGGCCTATATTTTTCACGGAATTACGCTCGGTATGTGTTTGAGTGTTATGACTTATGATGCAGGATTTAGGTGACTTATGAGCCCGGGAGACAATTCATAAGGCTTAGAGTGGCATAACCGAAAGCCGAGAACGGAAACGGATAAAAAATAGTTGGTGTTTTCACCATACGTTCACTTCATCTGCGATTTAGTCCCCGGTACAAGCTTTTTCTGGACTTGTGGTCTTCATGAAAGTTTTAGATAATTGAATTATCTTTCCAACGCGACTTGAATCACTCAAATCGGAGTTGACACACAAAGATATCACCCACCATCAAGAGTCGCCGATGTGTGTATTTCGCCTCTGCTCAAAGCACGCGTTTTGAGCGTAATGCTCAGCAGACATGATCCCGCGTGATTATAATCTGCGCTTTTTTATGTAAAAATCAGATTTTTCCACCCCCATTCCATATCCACCCATACTTAGACTTATTTAAGGCATACTTAGACCGATTTTCTCCATTCATTCACCTTAGATTAGCTCATCTTTTACTATTTCTCTTAGATTAAACACATTCTATCTTAGATTCTAGCTCTCTTTGTTGGATTTTGGCATTTTGGAGTCTTCTTCTTCTCCTAGTGACAATGGGTGTGGATGAATATTGATGTAATTCCAACTTTTCTGCATTTCATTTTCAGTTTATGACTTTAATTTCATCGTTGTTTCTTGTTCTTAGCATTATAATGAGTGGCTGAATTCCTACATAACTAAATCATGTGAAAGTTGAAAAAATCATCCTCTAATTGATGAAATTGAGAATGTGTAGTGTTTAATTGATGTTGTATCGACGAATTCGTGTCTTAAAACTTGTTCTTAATGCTTGAATTGAGTTGATCACTTGATTCATGAGCTCACACACCACTTTTGTAAATGTATATTGCGAAGGGGTGTGGAAAATGGGTTTTAAGATCGTTGCTTATAATTGACTGAGTTGTTTAGAGTTGATTAGGTGACGAGGTTTGTCGGTTGTTAATCGAGCAACTCTAGAGCTTTTATCTTGTTTCGGTCAGTTAAATCCTTTAAAGGCGGAATGTTGAACTAGGCAAATGGTACTAGATTGTTGCATGGCGTCTAGCATCACTTTAGGAGTTTGCACCCACGAATGAGTTGATATAAGCATTAGGATGGTTGGTTGGTAATACTCATTCCCGAATAATCGATTAAAGGGGTGAAAGTAATCAATTGGATCATGGTTTGACTATGTCTTTCTTCCTTATTTTCTTTAGTTTCAATATAGTTCTAGTATAGTCAAAATGTTAACAATCTTGATTAACATAAACTAAGTACGAAGACGACTTTGGTACTCGATTGATTCTCCGTGGGATACGACATTGCTCACTTCTATAGTACATCCGACCCGGTACACTGTCGGTTAAGGTTGGATCGTTACTGTTTTGGTCATCAAGCTCCACAACAATTTGTTAATTTTTTTTCTTTTGCGATAATTAAATGTTCAACAATGATTTTATTAAGGCCATCCGTTGAACACGCGGAGATAACATCATGGAGATGGATAAAGCGAACCCCAACAAGTTACCCCAACGTACGACAAACCACATCTTGCTAACATATGTGTCAGAACATTTCTTACGCGTTTCACGAAGGGAAAGTAAAAGACAAAAAGCTAGACGAAATAGAGTGACAACCTCGCACCGGACATCCTACCAGACTACCACTTATTGGTCTTCAAAAGAGTAATTAAAGCAAAAAATTAATACAAGACAAACAATCGCTCTCTACAATAAGAGATGAGTAACCCAATTGAACTACTTCAGAAAGAGCTAAAAAGAAAATTGCTTTCATTTCTCCCGGATCTAGATGGAGTAAAAGGGACGCCACAATAGAACCCTTTAAAAAGAAAACCAACAATAGAACATCATCACTGGCTGATGCATCCATGTTACACGTCAAAAATCCAAATGGCGGCACACTCCGTGAAACGGGATGTCACAACTTCAAAGAAGGCCGCAACTTGAAATAGTATAAAGATAGTCTTCTTAAACAATCTTTATTATCTTTCTAATGAGAAAAGTTACAGTGCAACGAGTATTTATGGATTATATCAAGTAAATGGATGTGTTTAATTCTAATTTATTCTATCACACACAATAAGGGTATGTAGGTGTGGGTTTGATGCATCATATCCTCCAATTTTTCCTTTAATTATAGAATAAATTCAGAGTAGGGCTCTTTTATTTAAGAATATTTGGAAATGATTTGCCAACAAATAAATAAGAGAGGGCTTTGGAGTTATGACTCTTTTCTTCAAAATATGAAGAGTCTGTATTTCTTCTTTTTTCGCTTATATATAAATTCGACTTCTCCATTGTTTTTTTTTTTTTTGGGAAACCGGATCTTTATTTATATCCATCACCAAACAAGATGTACATCACAAATTCGTTGTAAGCAAAAAGAAAACAAACAATTACGGCTATACAAAAATTCTACTTTTGACAGAAACTGCTAGTAGTTAGTCATGAGTACTCCATTGTTTCCACTGAAGAATAAGTTTTCTTCTACTTTGCAACTCATGAGTACTTTATTTTATAGATCTTAGATGTAACACGTAATATTATTTTGTATAAGTTAATGTATGAGACTTTGTATAAATGAAGGATATATGTGTTGGGGACACATGGCATGATCTTAATGTTGATGAAGTATGAGGTGTCACCTAGCTAATATGTGTGTTTTACTATATTTATTTCCATCCAAAAGTAGGAGTCATGTAATTATTCTTCCGATTATTAAGGGACATAGGCTTGAAGGTCATCTTCTTGGTAATCGTCCTAGATCTATTGAATTGACAAGATCATTGAATCCCACTATAGAAGTTTGGGACACCATTGATGAATTAATTAGTAATAGAGCGGTTGCTAAGTTTCATAACATAACAAGCAAACATTGGAGACCTTTGTTTAACGGCCGATCTGAGGCTTGTATGTTTAAGAGACAAGTTCTTGATACTTGTAATGATTCCATTGCTAATGCAAATAATAAATTCTATAAAGCTTGTTAGTATGGCAAAAGTCATGCTAAACCTTATATTTTATGTGATTATTATGTTGTACATGTACTTGATTTGATATATAGTAGTCTTTGGGAACCACACCAATAAAATCATCAAATGGGTATGCATATTATATTCATTTTTATTATTTATGACTTCTCAAGTTTAATTGGATATACCCTTTTAAAACTAAATCCGAAACTTTTGATGCTTTCTTACACTTTTAAAAATACGTGGAAAATCAATATTCTACCACAATTAAATGTGTTCAATCTGACTGGGGAGGTGAGTAATGAGTGTAGAACACTAGCTCTATTACTTCAGCTACATGGAATGCAATTTAGATACTCTTATCCTCGTGCTCATGCCCAAAATGGCAGGGCAAAATGAAAGCACCGACACATTATGTAGCTTGGTTTAGCCATTCTTGCTCAAGGTCGTCTTGCTCATTTACTTACACACCCAATGCAAACGCAGTCTACGAGTGGAATCTTAAGCCCAAAACCTATGTGTTACAATATAATCTCAGAATATAATACAGATTAATTTAACAATAATAATAATTTAATAATATCAATACTCCTCCTCAAGCTGGTTTATAGATGTCTAATAAACCTAGCTTGCTACTGAACTGTTGAAATGGGACTTTAGGCAACCCTTTGGTGAACACATCAGCCACTTGTTGTTTGGTGTTGATGTAGGAGAGTTGAATACGGCCATCCTCTTGTTTTTCCTTGATGAAGTGTCTGTCTATCTCAACATGTTTGGTTCTATCGTGTTGCACAGGATTGTTAGAGATTTCAATAGTTGATTTGCTATCACTAAATAGGGTAACATGTTTTGAATAGGGTATTTTGAGTTCCCTCATTATCCTTTGAATCCATTGGAGCTCACAGATTCCCAAGGCAATAGCCTTAAACTCTGCTTCAACTAAACTTCTGGCCACTACTAATTGTTTCTTACTTCTCCAAGATATGAGGTTGCCAAAGAGATATATACACCATCCAGAGGTAGATCTTCTGTCAGTGACAAATCCTGCCCAATCAGCATCAACATATCCTTCAATTTAGGTAGTTCCTTGTGCTTTGAATAAGATGCCATTGCTTGGATTTCCTTTTATAAACTTCAGTAGCCTTATTGCAGCATCAAGATGAATCTGTCTTGGTGAATGCATGAATTGACTTAGTTGACTGACAACAAAACAAATGTTAGGTCTTGTGTGTGATAGGTAGATCAATCTCCCTACCAATCTCTGGTTTTTCTATTGATTAATTGGTTCTCCTGCATCATCTCTTCCAAATTTAATGGTGTTGTCCACAGGTGTATCCACTGTCTTGCACCCTAGCAATCCATATTCAGTAAGTAGATCAAAAGTGTATTTTCTTTGGGTGAGCAGAATGCCCCCATTGGATCTGGCAACTTCAAAGCCCAGAAAGTAGGTCAGTTGACCAAGATCTTTTATCTCAAATTCAAGTTTCAATAAGTGTTTTAGATGTGTAATCTCATGACTGGAATTTCCAGTGATGATGATATCATCCACATAAACAATCAGAATAGTAACTCCTTCTGTTTTAGTGTGCTTGTAAAACAGAGTGTGATCACCATGACCTTGAGTGTAACCACTCTTTTTCATGACTTTTGAAAATCTGTCAAACCATGCCCTTGGAGACTGTTTCAGCCCATATAAGGACTTGTACAGTCTACATACTTGGTTAGGTTTAACCACAAACCCAGTGGGTGGGTGCATATAAACTTCTTCCTTAAGATCACCATTTAAGAAAGCATTTTTTACATCCATCTGGCGCAAAGCCCAGTTATGGAAAACATCAATGGATATGATAATTCTGACAGTGTTAAGTCTAGCAACTGGGGCAAAGGTTTTATTGAAGTCAACCCCTAAAAGTCTGGGTGTAACCCTTTGCAACCAACATGGCTTTACACCTATTAATAGTTCCATCAGGGTTGTGTTTAACAGTGATTAACCATCTACATCCAACAAGCTTGACACCCTTGGGCATGTTGACCAATTCCCAGGTGTGAATGTCCTTTAAGGCATGAAGTTCTTCCATAACGGTCTCTTTCCAGTAAGGACAATCTAGTGCTTGTTGTATGTTTTTTGGTATGGTCACTGTGTCAATGTTAGCAAGATAGGATTTAAAGTGAGTGGAAACCTTCCCATAAGACACAAATCTGTCTATGGGGTGTTTAGTGCATTCCCCAGTACTTTTCCTCAAAGCTATAGGAAGATCATTAGGAGGAGAGAGTGGAGAGATATTACCAGTGTGAGAGGTAGTTTGCTCCAGATTTTCAGACTCAAGTATTGGTGAATCAGACCCCTGATTGAGTTGCTCCTCCTCATTGGTGTCATTCTGAGTTTCCTGTAAGGGTAAAACAGTGCCAACTTCTTGAGGGAGATTAGAAGTGCTAGTCTTGCTTGATGGCTTCTTTTGTCTAGTGTAGACAATGATTTCTTTTTTAGGTAGAGTATTATCCAGGTTAGACTGTTGAGAGGGTGTTTCTATTTGCATACCAGAATCTATCATAGGCACAGTAACATCATTATTTGTTAGAAAAGATAAGAAAAAAGGGATGTGGAAAGAACTGTTTTATTATTTTTTGAATTATGTTACACAGCAGGGTTACAACCCTTTTATAATAATAAAAAGACACAGCCGCACAACCCTAGCAGCCGCCTTCCCTACTTGGCTCCCAAGTAAACTCCACAAACCCTAGGCGCACATCCCCTGTGCCCTAATCACTAAATAAGACAAAAATAACCTTATTAATTCAACACCCCCCCTCAAGTTGAGCATAGATATCAATCATGTTCAACTTGGACACATAATCATCAAATTGCTGCTTCATTAGCGCCTTAGTAAGACCATCAGCTGCTTGCAAAGGTGATGGTAGGAAAGGAATACAAATCAGCCCCTTCTCTAGCTTCTCTTTGATGAAATGCCTGTCTACTTCCACATGTTTAGTCCTGTCATGTTGCACAGGATCATTTGCAATAGCAATTGCTGCCTTGTTGTCACAGAACAGCTTCATAGGCATCGCAACAGGCAGATATAGATCATCCAGCACCCGTTTCAGCCATAACTCTTCACATATCCCCTGTGCCACAGCTCTAAACTCGGCTTCAGCTGAGCTTCTAGCCACCACATCTTGCTTTTTGCTCCTCCAAGTAACCAGATTTCCCCAGACAAATGAGCAGTACCCTGTAGTAGACTTTCTATCTTTAGAGCCAGCCCAATCAGCATCAGCATATACTTCCACAAACCTTTTTTCCACCTTTTTGAACAACAACCCTACTCCAACCGTTCCCTTTAAATATCTCAGAATCCTCACCACTGCTTGATTATGAGACTGCTTTGGGGCATGCATAAACTGACTCACCACTCCAACGGCAAAGGAAATGTCTGGCCTTGTGTGAGCCAAAATCGATCGCCAATCGATGTATTATTTTATATGATTAAATATACGTTATATTATTATGTTTTGTTAACTAATTCTATATAAAATATATGAAATTATGGTATAAAATGTTAGTCTTTATAATTTAGAGTATTTAGTAATAATAATAATAAAAGTTGTAATTTTGTACCGATTTTAGTAAATCGGATTGTAAATGTCGATTCGTGGGTATTTGTGATGTTTTATTGCGATTTATAACCCGAGACCCCGAGAATCGACATATTAAAGTTTAATCATATCTCTGGAATGATTTAGAGAGTGCCACGAGCTTAAATGGTCAATTGAATAGCTTAAGTGGATAAGTGGCCAACCAATACGGATAAGTGGTAATAGAGAAATGTCTTCGACAAACGAATGGCTCATCAAAACAACATTTTTCAGAGAAAGTATTCTTCACGCAAGTTGTAGATTTTTTCGAGAGCTTTCCAATGCAATTTAAATTATGAAGATTGGAGGTCTACAACTTAAATAAGCGATGATCTAATCGATTTGGATTAATAAAAATCCCGTAAAAGCTTCCGGAGGAACACGAGGTTATCAAGAAGGCGTTATCTCGAAAAGAGTCCTTCATGAAAGTTGTAGAGTTTCGAGACCTTAATTTTGGCATTTCGTTTGCAATTTTGGAGGGCCAGAACTCGAGATATGAATTTTAGAAGTTTAATAATTATATATATAAATAAATATCTCCATGCGCATACTTGATTGCAATCAGTAGTGGAAGCAATCATTAGTCCGGACCGAGCCGGCCTAATACCGGACGGTCCGGCCTTGAGACCTTTGCCTATATAAGAAGATGCGTGACAACAATTGGAGGAGGGTACCAAATATATAAACCATATCATATATATATTCTCCTCTCTTCTCTTTTCTTTTTTAATTTTTAGTAGTAGTTGTAAATAAGGCCTTACGTAATAATGTAGTTTTAGTATCGTTATAATGCTCGGGAAAATCTCGGAAGTCGGTTTTGCTAAAGAAGTTGTAATGTCGGAAAATACGATTTCTGAATCAATCAATCGCCGTATTAAGTAACTTTTCTTAAGTATTTATGTTTGTTTTTATATTTTTGTTATAATGTTATAATGTTTTTAGGCTAATGTTGTTGGGCTAAATATCTTGGCCAAAACTATGTAATCGGTTTTATTTCGATCTTTTCGTTAAAGAAATGTTGTTAAGTTAAAATGACTAAAATTGAGTTAATTGAATCTTTTTCTATTTTGATCGATTCGATTGACATATTTAATCGATCCGAGGAATTCATAATCTAATTATGAATTGACGCCTCGTAGTCGATATGAAATAAAAGATAGAAAACCGGAGGGTAAAATTGGCCGTGTGAACAACGTGATAACGGAATCCGATTTCCTACCGGGGTAAATTTGTTTTGGGAGAAATGAATTTTATTATAATTTGTACTCGAGATCGTAATAATGTTAAATCATCAGTTTAATTGAAACTTAAACCGGAAAGTTAAATCGTCTGGCTTTGACAACCGGAGCCTTTAAAATAAAATTGACCGTTTGTGAACGGAATGACTCCTTTTTATCTAAAGGTAGATTTGTACTGGACTGCTGTTGATTAATTCGTTTACCGTGAATGATTGTGGACCTTGGGTCGATGCATTGGACATATGACAATTTCATACGCTCGTGTGAGGAGGAATTGTTTACCTCGAGAGTGCACCGCTTCACTTACTCAATTGGACCTAAAATAAAAGGAGAGATCGAACACATTTCAATTAATCGAAAAGATCGTATAAACCAATTATATAAGTTTTGGATTCTCTAAAATATCACATTTAATATATTGGTATCTATATATTTATATCTATATATATACTTTGCAATTTATGTACATCTATATATATTTATATATCTATATATATTATATTAGAATAACTTTTAAATTACGTATTTATTTTATGTTGACTAGAATAGTAGTGATCGTGTTATAAAATTGCGATTTAGATCGAGTTAATAATGACTCTTTGGTGTTTAACCACACGTAAAAGAAATTACCAAGTTCCCCGTGGATACGATACTCGACTCACCATACTAGCACTACGATTTGACCGGTACATCGCCGGTTAGGATCGTTTAACCCAGAAACGCCTCGCCGATTTACGGCGCCGTTCTCGAGGATAAGTTTAGGCGGTATCACCAACCAACCTTTGATATTGCTCTCTGTTAACTGGTTCCTCACCATCAGCTTGATCCAACTTCACATATTGATCCATAGGTGTACTAGCAGGTTTACACCCCAACATTCCTGTTTCTGTCAGCAGATCCAACACATACTTCCTTTGGGACACCACCATCCCCTCCTTGGACCTAGCTACCTCCATTCCCAGGAAATACTTCAAAACCCCAAGATCTTTAATTTCAAATTCCTAGCCGATTTTGCTTCACCAGATTAATCCCAATCACATCATCTCAAGTGAGAATGATATCATCCACATATACTACTAGACTACCATCTTTCCTTCTCTGGACCTCTTCACAATAAGGTATGATCCGAGTGCCCTCGCTTAAAACCTATCTTTAGGACAAACCGCCTAAACCTATCAAACCATGCTCTTGGACTTTGCTTTAACCCATACAGAGATTTCTTCAATCGATGCACCTTGCTCTCAAACCGACTAGCAAGTCCTGGGGGAGGATCCATGTATACCTCCTCCTTGAGTGTCCCATGAAGAAATGCGTTCTTCACATCAAGTTGAAACAATTGCCAGTCTAGGTTCACAGCTATGGAGAATACAACCCTCACAGTATTGAGCTTAGCCACTGGTGAGAAAGTCTCAGAGTAATCAATTCCATAAGTTTGGCTGTAGCCCTTGGCTACCAACCTAGCTTTATATCTCTCAACCTCACCATTAGACTTGAACTTAATGGTGAACACCCATCTACACCCCACAGCTTTCTTTCCCCATGGCAAATTCACTACTTCCCAAGTGCCATTCTTCTCCAAAGCCCTGATTTCCTCCTGAACAGCAGCCCTCCACTCAGGTACATATAGAGCTTCCTGAATATCCTTTGGAATTTGATGTTCAGACACACTAGTAAGGAAGGCTTTGTGGGATGGTGACACATTTTGATAGGTTAAGTAGTTTTGTATAGGGTATCTAGGATTTTTAGTGCAGGCCCTTGGTGGTTTTCTAATTGCAATGGGAACATCCAGTAAAAGATCTGGACTATTTGTCATGGTCTGTTTTTTAGACTGTCTTTTAGGCTTAGGAGTGGATGGTTCATCAAGATCTGGGACCAAGGGTACTGTATCAGGCTGTGCATCAAGGTCTGGGATTAGAGGCTCAAAGTTTGGTGACTCAGATTCCTCCATATCATTTGGTTGCACAGGATGTGCTGGTTCAGGTTCTTGGGCAGTCCTACCTGGAGGCTCCACATGCTCTCTAGATTTAGGATAAGTCCTAAAATATGTTTTTCCCCAGAGTCTTTGAGTAGTACTGGGAGTTTTAGGGGTTTGATCACTCACACGAGGTGATTTACCACCTGTTTCTCCCAGATCTTCCAACACCTGTTCATTATTGATGATTTCCATAGGATTTGGCATACTAGACTCATCACCCCCAACCACAATGTACTGAAAATCAGCCACATCTTCTGGAGTCATAATCCCCCCTGAAGATGGTGCTTGTCATAGTACATTGTGTTTTCAAAAAAGGTGATATCCATTGTTTCTATGACTCTTCGTTTACCAAAATCAAAAACCCTATACCCCCTTTTATTGGCAGAATACCCCAAAAACATACACTTAGTGGCTCTAGGATCCAACTTCCCTTGGTGATAGGTGTGTGCAAATGCTACACACCCAAATACTTTGAGAGGAAGATCCTGGACCAATCTAGTGTTTGGAAAGTTACTTTTTAATTCATTTAAGGGAGTTTTAAAGTCTAAAATTTTATAGGGAAGCTGTTGATTAAATAAAGCTGCAGTGAGAAGAGCCTCACCCCACAAGAATTTAGGGCACTTAGAGGACAACATGATGGATCTGACCACTTCCAGGACATGTTGATTTTTCCTCTCTGCCACACCATTCTGTTGGGGTGTATTAGGGCATGAGCTTTGATGGATCATGCCTTTTTCAAAAAAAAAAACTGGCCAAAAGATTGTTATAGTACTCAGTTCCATTATCAGTTCTTAAAATTTCAATTTGTGTATGAAACTGAGTGCTAATCATGGTATAAAAATTTTTAAAGGCTTTCTCAACCTCAGACTTCTCCTTTAATAGATAGATCCAGGTAACTCTTGTGTGATCGTCTATAAAGGACACAAACCATCTCTTCCCAGTCATAGTTAGGTGTCTGGAAGGACCCCAAACATCACTATGAATAAGAGTAAATGGTTTAGTGGGTCTGTAGGGTTTTGGAATGTAAGTGCTCCTCTTATGTTTAGACAAGGCACAAATTTCACATTGAAAATCAAAACTCTTTTTATTAATAAAAAGTTTAGGAAACAATTTATTCAAATACCCAAAGCTAGGGTGACCTAATCTAGTATGCCACATCATTATTTCATCATTAGATGATGGACTGTAAGTACTAAAACAATGATTCTTAGGAAATAACATATTTTTGAACTACCCTCCTCCTCAAGGATGTAGAGCCCTTCTTTGATTCTAGCACTGCCAATCACCTTCCCCAAAGTCACATCCTGAAACTCACAAACAGTAGGAGAAAAGATTAATTTACAGTTGGCTGCTGAGGCCAACTTGTGAACTGAAATTAAATTGCATGAAAGTTTGGGAACATGGAGGACATCATGAAGAGTAATAGAGGCGATGGTGGCATCGAACCCTTTCCACTCTTTGAAAAAGATCCATCTCGCCACTCTTACTTTACGATTTCCTCCACATGGAAAATAGGGCCCGAACATTTTGGAGCACGGGGTCGTGTGATCTGTTGCACTGAATCAAGGATCCAGTGTGCTCCAATGTGTGGGATTCAAGGGTCAGAAAAGCAGATGCCATACCGACTCAAAGCAAGTGTACATTGTGGTTTGTGAGGGCTATTTTGAGGGTGAATGTGTGTCTGACTTGCTAGAAGGGTACTCAGTAGCTCTATCTGCTCCTTAGTCAAAGAAAACTGTCCAGGACTCGTCGGACTTGGATCGGATGATACTTGGTTGCTCCTCATCTCACCAACATTCCCAGATTGACCCCTTGGCTTCCAGTTGGCTGGTTTGCCATGAATTGCCCAGCAATTTTCTCGGTTATGCCCCTGTTTTTTGCAGTGGTCACACCACAATTTCTGTTTCTTGCCTCTGTTATCACCTTTAGCAATCAACAAGGCTGATGATTCAAGGTCTTGTCCCCCAGATTTCTGATTTTGAAGAGAATCAGATCCATTGTGCATAACCTTCCTCCTTGCTTCTTCCCTTCTAACTTCTGCAAACACCTCTCTCAATGATGGGAGGGGCTTCCTTCCAAGGATCCTACCCCGTACCTCATCCAAGTCATAGTTTAAACCTGCTAGAAAGGAATACACCCTTTCATTTTCTTCTCTTTTCTGAAATTTAGTCTTTGTCCCTCAGACAATCCCATGTGTCCTCATGACACATATCCAATTCTTGCCAAAGTGTGACTATCTCGTTGTAGTAAGATGTCACATCCTTGGCTCCTTGCTTCAAATTCCACATTCTTGTTTTAAGATGGTAGATTTGTGAGGAGTTTTCTAAGTCCGAATACAACTCTTTGACTGCTTCCCATATGTCTTGGGCGGTGTGTAGACATATATGGGTCCAGCTATGGTCCGTTCCATCGAGTTAATCACCATGCCTTGACCATGGAGTTTTCGGATTCGCCATATATCTTTGTGCTCTGGGGTCGATGGATGGGCGGTTCTTTGGTTGCACGATCAGAAATCCTAATTTGCTGCGTCCATCAATGGCTAGTTTGATGGTCTGTGACCATTCAAGGTAATTTTTGCCATTTAATTTGCCAGGTACCAGCAACAGGGAGGAATTGTTGAAGGTTCCTTCCTCACTGTTTGCTCCAGAATTCGAGGACTGACCAACAGCAGGAGAATTGATCAATTCTCCTGTAAAAGCTGCACGGTAATTCATGTTTGTAAGGTTTAATCGAACCTACGCTCTGATACCATGTTAGAAAAGATAAGAAAAAAGGGATGTGGAAAGAACTGTTTTATTATTTTTTGAATTATGTTACACAGCAGGGTTACAACCCTTTTATAATAATAAAAAGACACAGCCGCACAACCCTAGCAGCCGCCTTCCCTACTTGGCTCCCAAGTAAACTCCACAAACCCTAGGCGCACATCCCCTGTGCCCTAATCACTAAATAAGACAAAAATAACCTTATTAATTCAACATTATTAAGGAAATTATACTGTTCAGGATCAGTACAGTCTTCCTTTTGATAAAAAGGCTGGTCTTCAAAGAAAGTGACATCATAAGACACATAAAACTTATTAGTTTTAGGATCAAAACATTTAAAACATTTTTGAGTAGCTGAATATCCAACAAATATGGTTTTGATAGCCTTTGGTCCTATTTAGTTTTAGGACACATAAAAAGGTTGGTCTTCAAAGAAAGTGACATCATAAGACACATAAAACTTATTAGTTTTAGGATCAAAACATTTAAAACCTTTTTGAGTTGCTGAATATCCAACAAATATGGTTTTGATAGCACTTGGTCCTATTTTACTCATGTTTAGTGAGTGAATGTGGACAAATGATGTACATCTAAAAAATTTAAGAGGGATAGAAGTCACTAATTTGGAGTTTGGGTATAAAGCAGTGAGGGTTTCAATAGGAGTCTTTAACCTCAGAATCCTAGAAGGCATCATATTTATGAGGAAGGTTGCTGTAAGGACAGCTCCCCCAGAGAAGATGCATGGACATTATAAGAAAACACAAGTGTTCTAGTGACTTCTAAGAGGTGCCTATTCTTCCTCTCTGCCACTCCATTCCGTAGAGGAGTGTTAGAACATGAGGTTTGGTGAATAATACCTCTTTCAGTGAGAAAAGGTCCCAAACATGAATTTAGATACTCAGTTCCATTGTCAGATTTGAGTATCTGAATTTTAGTTTGAAATTGTGTTTCAATCATTTTGTAAAAGGTTTCAAAAATGTTACTGATATATGATTTATTCTTCATAAGATAGACCCAAATACCCTTGTGTGGTCATCTATAAAAGTAACAAACCATTTTTTGTGCGTGAGGTTAGGGTTTTTAGATGGTCCCCAAACATCAGAGTGAACTGGAAAGGTGCAGATCCTTTGTAAGATACAGACTTTAAAGAACTTCTAGTATTCTTAGAAATTTCACAGAATTCAAATTTCAAAACATCATTTTTAATTCCAGAAAAAAGAGTAGGGTACAATTTCTTTAGATAATCAAAGTTAGGATGTCCTAAACGCAAATGAAGCATTCTGATCTTATTACATTTAGCATCCTCACAAACACTCAAACCCTTAACAGTCTTTCCCTGATTGTCTTGAAGCAGATAGAGTCCATCAATCTTCTTAGCACTGCCAATCTTCCCCAAAGATTCCATTTCCTGAAACTCACAGTGGGTTGGAAAGAAGTTAACAACACATTCCCTTTCCTTACAGAATTGAATAACAGAAAAAAGATTGCAAGATAACTTTGGGACATATAAAACAGAGTTGAGGGTGAGTTTTTCATTTAATCTAACAGTCTCTTTCCCTTCTACTTTGGAGCAGGTGCCATAAGCTATTTTAACAAAGTGTAATTTATCAGTTTTTGAATAAGAGTCAAAAAGAGAGAATTCACCTGTCATATGACTAGAGGCACTAGAATCAATGATCCAGGTATTCTTACCATTCTGAGTTGATGCACCAACAGATGTGTCTGCAATAGGCTGTGGCATTCTTCTGTCAAAGAGTTGGTTTAATGCCTCTATTTGCTCTTTTGAGAAGAGGCCTGGTTGCTCAGCAACATTATATGCTTTCTTCTGGTCAGTCTAGTTCCCAGCAGCCTTGTTACTCTGATTCTTTTGCAAGTGAGGTGGCTCCATGGAGATTCCAGCAAGACTCCTTTGTGTGGCCCTTCTTTTTGCAATGATCACATTGCAAATTTCCTTTTGTTCATTCTTCTTATAGGTTCCTTTGTTATAACCTCCCACAAAAGCAGAGTCTTCAGTAGCAATTAGGGCAGACTGTTCTCCTACTGGAGTGGGTAGGAGACCACCCATAACACCCTTATTACTTTCCTCTTTTCTTAGTGTTGCAAAAGCCTCTTGCACAGAAGGTAGAGGAACCTGTGTCAGAACTCTTTCTCTTGCTGCATCAAAGGTATGATTGAGGCCACTCAGAAAGTCAAAGACTCTTTCTTTTTCAATGAGTTTCTGAAATTTTTTAGCATCACATGTACAGTCCTATTGAGTGATAGTTAGTTGATCATACTCTTGCCATAACTTCTTGAGAGTGTTGAAGTACTTGGTAACATCAAGAGATCCTTGCTTGGCCTGTTTCAGTGTGTTCATGACACCAAAGGTTTGTGCAAAGTTTCCTTGATCTGAATATGAGGCAGCAACATTATCCCAAATTGCCTTAGCAGAGGGATAGAACATGTGAACTTGGCTAATTTCATCTTCCATGGAGTTGAGTAACCATGAAGTGATAATTGCATTCTCTGTTTCCCAAGTTTCGTATGCATCCTCATCGGTCTTTTCTGGAATTTTCACAGAACCGATGAGATATCCCATTTTCCTTCTTCCAGATTTGAAGATCTTGACTGATTGAGCCCATTGAAGATAGTTTGAACCTTTGAGTTTTACAAAAGTGATTTGGATAGTAGGATTATCTAATCCACTTACGTTTTTTGAAGAATTCCAGAAGTGACTTCATATGTCGTTCCAGATTCCGACATTTTTGATAAGAAGAGAAGAGGAACAAACGCGGAGTGTATCTGAAATTTCAGATAGGCTCCGATACCATGTAGAATATGGGAAGATAAAAGAGAGAGAGAAGAGAATATTATTCTTCTAATTGATGTGATGAATTATTACAAGTATATATGGATACAAGAAGTGTAATAAAGCTAAAGGGAGTTAATGCTAGACGGCTGATAGGAAGTAGTTGGGGATCTAACAGAATAAAGGCATTAAAACATACTAACTATAAATCTAACCACTTACTTGCTTTATAGTATAGCATAATAAGTGTTACAACTTAATCTCAGAATATAATACGGATTAATTTAATAATATCAATAAAGTGTTACAACTTAATCTCAGAATATAATACGGATTAATTTAGTAATATCAATATAATCTCACTTATTTCCTACTGAACCTTCTAAGGCATCATAAGCTCTTACCATTCCTTAGCGGTAAAAGGCAATGTAGGAATAGTTTGAAGCATCTTGTAAAAACAAGAACTTCGGAGTTGTTATTGGTCCACACTTAGACCCAATGGATTAGTGTTAAAACATAAAGCAAGATTGGTAGTAAAGGGTTTTCATCGGTAATACAGAGTATATTTTAGTGAGACTTTTAACCTAATAGCTAAGGTATCTACCATCATAGTCATACTTGCCTTGGCCTCTCTAAATTGGGAACTTAGACAGATGGACATTAACAATGCTTTCTTCTAACTTGACAGAAGCAAAAAAAAAGGGTTTAAGGATCCCTACAAGCCTCGGTACGTGTTCAAGTCGAACAAAGCATCATATGGGCTCAAACGAGCTCCTATGGCTTGGTTTGATGATCATCAATTAGAAATTATATACCAAGCGTACTCATGAAAATCAACATTGAAACTTAAAACATAGTGATATTCCTTAATCAAGCACACACGCGAGAACTTGCTAGAATTTTAAATTTATAAAACAATAGCAACTTGACACTTCCCAATATTATAGCAAATTAAATTTCTTAAAAGAAAAATATATATAGAAATACAAGTACAAGCAATATAACTTTACAAAGAAAACATGGGTAAGTATAAAAAGGTCAATATGCGTACATGAAATCAGTATATGACTTTCTGAAAATGAAAATGGTTACAGCAAGTCTCAAGGCCTCATAAGAATCATCACACGATTATGTCCAATCCTGCTCTCTGTAAACCTCCCAAGGTGTCTAAGAACCTGCAGTGAATATCTCAAGGTTAATTTTGCACATTCGGCGTTTTTGTGATCAGTAAGCATTCCACACAAACGTCGTAGACACAATAAGCAAGTACACACCATCATCTAGAGTCGTTAATCAATCATTGGATCTCAAACATTGCAATTCAACATTGTATCAGAGCAGGTGCTGATCAAACCTTTTTGTCTATATACACTTTTGCTCTATTTATATTGTCAAGTGTTGGACCTTCTTCTTAACCTTGTAGTGCCCGTTATATACCTTTATGTTGACTCAGACTCTTTTTTTATAGGTCCATATTCGAGGAGGCGAGTGGAAGTGTTCAATGTTTAAGATTTTCAGAGATATGGTAATTCAACAAAGCTTACCCAAACATCATCCCATACAAGACGAAAACAAGCCGGAAAAATGATAGGTTTACACCCAGTGTTTTACATAATGTCTACACAAACAACATTTTGTAGTTGTGAGTGTTTTTACAAAAGAAAATTGTGTGGTACTAGGCACTATGTACACTTTTGGTTGTAAACCTATCATTTTCTCTTCTATGAGTTTAATGCTGATGTATGTTATTGTTGTTCAACCATAATCTATGCAGAAATGTCTAAATGTAGATACTCTATCAGATATATTTATATACACTTGTGCCTACTATTTCTCAGTGTGATAAAAGCAAGATATTTGGTACTAGATTCAATTTTCTCAATGTTATCAATTCCATTTCAGTTTTATTCCTCTAATGAAATTCAAGTGGCTGCATTATTATGAGTAAAGGAAATGAGAAATACTCACGGTTAATATCGCTTTTCCGGTATTGTCAAGCTTTAGCATTGGCCCTTTTATATCACTTTCCAGGAAGAAATGCTTTCCTTTTACAGGTTCAGTAGCTGCAATCTCCCTTAATTCCTATAGAAATTGAAGCACCACTAAGTTTTGGGAAATAAAGTATGAAAAAAAAATTGAAAAGATTTTTGACCAAAATTTGGTCAGTGTTATCCTTTCAGAAATCCTGAACAAGTACTAATCTTATTGAAGAACAACTTGATTAGGCAATGTACAGTAGCAGCAGTATTATACAAAAGGGATTACTTATTCGGGGATAAATACACTTTTGGCCTCTTTTATTTCACGATTTCTATGATTATATCATTGATTTTTCATCTTGACACTTTTACCCCTCATTTGTGTGCAACTGTGCATACATTATCAGTCCAAGGTACCATGTGTCCAACAATCAGCATTGATGGAGCAACATGTTTCAGCCAATAAAAACTCAATGTGGTAAATTAGGACTTAAAAAGGCAAAAACTAATTGCATACATGAGGGGTAGGAGGGTCAATATGAAACATTGGAGATATAAGTACAAAAATCGCGAATCAAAGGGGTTAAAAAAAGTTATTTAGCCTTAATTAAAAGTCATATATTAATTGAACTCAAAAAAGACTTACCAAGGCTCTAGACAACGTGCTTTCTGTCAGCTACAAAAAAAAAAAAAAAAAGGAAAATGAATTCAGTATCACGAATCTGATCAAACGTCAGGGAAGGACATAAGCCAAATAGGTAAATTATGGGGTAGGGGTGGGGGAAAGGGGAGGGGGAGGGGGTAGAAGAACCTTCTTTCTTGGAGCAGCAATAAGCTGAGCATTTGCATCAGCATAAGCAGCCAAGTCATTAATAGCTGCATTGACCTTATCAAGTGTGAGCCTTCCTTTCATGTACCTGTACAGTGTATACGGTATATTACTTTCAAGATGGTACTCAATAAAATGAACCATAAAATGTACAAAAAGGGGGTTGTGCGTGTGCACATGATGAGACATTTGATTACTTAGTACTCTTGTCTGAGTTAGTGTAAGTATTACTAGTTTAATTGATATCGTTGGGTGGTTAGGACTTGGAACATACTACGTATGCTAGCGCCTGCAATTGGTCAAATGTGGTTGGAGCTTACGGTGCACAAAAAATGTGTTTGATAGGAATTGGGACTTTAAAAGATTTTCTCGTCAATTGGCTTCTATTTTTCAACTTTTTCCATGATCATCTAGCATGGCTAAACAAGCCTAGGCGACCCAAACTAGCATAGGCTTCGTTTACCGCTTTAACAATTATGATATGAATGTAAAGTTTGCAAGACGAGGGAAATTGCAGATAATACGTTCATCAAACTATTTCAAGTCAATTATTGCAAAGAAGCAAATTAAATTCAAATAAAGATATTATAGTGTGCATCATCGACAAGAAGTTTTAAGAAATAATTCAAAAGATACTCACTGGGGCAAGGAATTTAGTTCATCAGCGGTAATATGCCAGACTGGAGCAGAGGCACGTCCCTTTTTCCCCTGGATCAAAAATCAAAGTAGTAAACACAACAGCTACAATCATTTGAAACATTTCATCATTTACCAAATTCAATATACTAAAAAGGACTTTTAAACACCACATGTCAATAATCTTAGTAGTTTTCCCAAATGATATTTTCCATGAAGAAGAAAAAACAATGAATTGACTTATTTTTGGAAACTATGAAGTGTTTCATGCACTATTTAACACCGGATGAAGATATCCAACTAGCTTTTCCTAACATATTACATCTTGTTTTGGAAGATTGACCCCAAAAAATGAACAAACAAAAACACTTCTTCAATCAAGTGGCGGATATTGACTTGACGCTCCCCCTGAATCTAGCAATCATGAAAAAACATTTGAAAACTTGAACAGAGTGCTTAAGCTTCCGCATCGCAGTCCAAGCCATAGCAAGGCATAATTTCATCATTATAACACCTAAGTAATATCTAGGGGCAACGTTTTCAAATTCATTTGTTTCAATTTCCAAAAATAGAATTGAGAGGTGTAGTTCAGACTTTGATCAAATCTGAATCATTAAGGGAGTTTGAAATTTCAAAAAAGACTTCCTTATCTTTGGTGTAATATAGCATTTCCTGAGAAAGAGCTATACCACAGATATAATAATAACTGTTAAATCAGGTTCTTAGTCAGCTTTCTTATTAATCTTTTATTAGATTTATTAGTGTTTTATTAGTTGTTTATTAGCCCTAATTATTGTATAAATTAGTGGCTGAGCCTTTCCTACTTTCTTGTAGCCTTTTAGCAAGTGGAACACTTTGTCCAACTAGCCGTTGGAAGCAGTGTCCTTTGCTTTTTGCTTTCTAGCCGTTGAGCATCCACTCTATAAATAGAAGTGGAATGTCTCCTAAAATGTAATGAGCTTCTATTCTAAATAATAAGAATACTTTTTCTCATTGCTTTAATTCTTACATGGTATCAGAGCGGAAGGTCATGGGATCGATCCTTGCTTCCAACATTGTTTCCCCAATTATATTGTGCAAGTGTTGGGCCTCTTTGTTGGCCTTGTGTGCCCTTTATATGCCTTTGTGTGCCATGTTGGCCCGGGCTTATTATAGGCCCACACTTGAGGGGGTGTGTTAAAAATGATATAAGGAAATATAGTAGCGCCTTTACTAACACCAATTGGTTTTAGTACAACGGTAAGCGCTTGATCCTAATATGGTATCAGAGATATGGGTTAATGGATGAAAAATGGGTTAATGCCATGAAAGAGGAAATGAAAGCCCTTGAAAAAAACAAAACTTGGGATCTTGTTGATCTTCCAAGAGGGGCAAAGACTGTGGGATGTAGATGGGTTTATACCATCAAGTATAAGTCTGATGGGACAATTGAAAGATATAAAGCCAGATTAGTGGCTAAAGGTTATACACAAACACATGGCATAGACTACTTTGATACCTTTGCTCCTGTGGCAAAGATGAATACAGTCAAGATTTTGCTATCATTGGCTGCAAATCTGGACTGGAAATTACATCAATATGATGTGAAAAATGCGTTTCTCCAAGGAGATCTGGAGGAAACCATCTTTATGGATATACCTCCAGGTTTCCAGATTGAAAAAGGGAAAGTATGTAAGCTGAAAAAGGCACTTTATGGACTAAAGCAGTCCCCCAGGGCCTGGTTTGGAAGGTTCACTAATGCTATGGTGAGTCTTGGCTATAAACAAAGCCAAGGGGATCATACCCTGTTTATCAAATTAAATTCACAAAGGAAAATTCCATTCTCTTGGTTTATGTAGATGATATTATCATCACTTTGGTAATGATGTTGAAGGAAATACAAAGTTGAAAGGCTTCCATGTTCGAATTTGATATCAAAGAACTAGGAAGCTAAAATACTTCTAGGTATCAAGTTATGTATTCTCGAACAAGGGATCTTCATCTCCCAACAGAAATACATTCTGGATTTACTGAAGGATTGTGGCAAAACAGGGTGCAAACCAATGAAAACTCCTATTGATTACACCCATGGGACCAGTCTTGCACCTAAAGATGAAGAAGTGGACAAAGGAGCCTATCAAAGGCTAGTGGGAAGGTTGATATATCTATCTCACACTAGGCCTGATATAGTCTTTGCTGTCAATATTGTGAGTAGGTATATGCACTCCCCAAAGAAGTGCCATCAAAATGCTGCTGAGAGGATTGTCTACTACCTCAAAAGTTGTCCAGGAAAGGGGGTTCTCTTCAAGAAAAATGACCACAGAGGTTTGGAGGCCTACACAGACTCTGATTATGCTGGCTGTATTGATGACAGGAGATCTACATCTGGCCATTGTGTGTTCTTGTTTGGTAATCCTGTTGTATGGAGGAGTAAAAAACAAGGGGTGGTGTCTAGATCAAGTCTTGAAGGCAGAGTTTAGAGAGCCACAGCTATTGGTGTCTGTGAACTTCTATGGTTAAAAATCATCCTGGATGACCGAAAATTCAGAGGCAAACACCCATGGTGCTACATTGTGATAACCAATGCTGCATGGATATTTCACTCAACCCTCTGTTCAACATGATGTAACAAAACATGTTGAGGTGGATAGACATTTTATCAAGGAAAAGCTGGACAGTGGCCTCATCAAGCTCAAGTTTGTCAACTCTCAAGATCAAATTGCTGATATCCTAACTAAAGGGCTGCCTAAGAAATCCTTTGATTATCTTCTTAGCAAGCTGGGAATGATTGACATACATTCACCAGCTTGAGGGGGAATGTTAAATCATGTTCTTAGTCAGCTTTCTTATTAATCTTTTATTAGATTTATTAGTGTTTTATTAGTTGTTTATTAGCCCTAATTATTGTATAAATTAGTGGCTGAGCCTTTCCTACTTTCTTGTAGCCTTTTAGCAAGTGGAACACTGTCCAACTAGCCGTTGGAACAGTGTCCACTGCTTTTTGCTTTCTAGCCGTTGAGCATCCACTCTATAAATAGAAGTGGAATGTCTCCTAAAATGTAATGAGCTTCTATTCTAAATAATAAGAATACTTTTTCTCATTGCTTTAATTCTTACAATAACTTGTGTATCCATGATTCAGAAAGAACCTTGTTCTACGTTGATAAACCAAAATTCCTGAACGACTAACAACGTAGATTTTCCCTTAAGAAAAATGGGTAATTACTGTGACCATTTAAGAGATACAGTTACCAATAAGATAGTTATTAAAGACACAATTTTCATTACTTTGGGTGCTGCAGGTTCCTCAAGCCTCAAAGACTCTAAATCAAGACCCTCTTTGGATGCTTCATATTGCAAACTGAAAAGCAAGAAGAACAGAAAATAAGATACAACAAACATGGGGTGAAATAATTAACAACAAAGTTCAAAGCAAAAACGATGAAGCTCTTACTCTTTATTGTCTTGAACCATTCCAGTTGTCCTTTCAGGAAAACACGTTGGAACACAAGCAGCCATATCATTCAGTTTTTTCTGCTGCTTAGTTGCAGCCTCTATTAGCTTCTGCAACGTAACGAAATTCAGACGAAGTCAAGTACATATTCTTTTGAACTTAGTCAAGAAAACATCTAAAGAAACACAAAAAGCACCAGCTCAAAGCACTTTTGCTCTCTATTATCGAAATAAATCACTGAAGTCACCCCATCCCACCTCTTTACACACCGCCATGAAAAGGGTAAAGTGATGTTACTGTTCATTCTTTCATAGAGAAAACTTGGAACTCTAGACTAAGGCAGGACAGCTTGACTACAAAATAAAGGCGGCTTCTATTATCACCACAAACTTGCATTGGGCACCACCACACCACATTCTTGATTAAATGTTTTTTTTTGTCATGGCACCACAAAATTATTTACAGCACCTCACGAGTTAAAACCTCACTACCACTGACGTTTGTAGAAACGTCATCATTGTCACTAATACTCATTATATACAAGAAAAGTCGTTGTCAATGACACTCATTATATACAAGAAACGTCATTCTCACTAACGGTACCTTCCATCAGGGGTGGCTCCAAGTGGGGAGATTTGGGTCACTTGACCCCCTAAAATAAAAAAGAAGAAAATTTTCTACGTATTTTTTACACTATTTGAAATTTTTATAGACTAATAGTCTAATACCTACTAACCGATCCGCTAATTTTTTAAAATATTGACCCTTGACCCGTAGAATTTGTAAAATTAATGCTTATAAGCTTGTAATATGATGTACTACTATCGATCTCCGACCCGTGTCCGAGAATTCCTAGAGCCGCCCCTGCCTTCCACATCGAGCCCGTGGGTGACGTTTTCGTAAGCTAGGAATAGACAATATCTTCCTTCCCGTGGAAAAAATAATCTAGTAATTTCAAGGTGTCAGGTGAGAATCGTGGTGCCCGAAGTATTTTCATGGTACCAATAGAACCACCTAAATAAAATCCTACCAATTCCACAAAGACAGGAGCTTTTACAATTACAACATCAAGCAGAAAATACCTAAGAATGAATGAACAATCGTCGATTGGGAACAAAGCTCCCTAATGCTCAATTTTCATCCCAAAAACTCAACCCTAAACCCTAACCAAAAGCTCAAACCACTAAACTTAAATTAAACGCATATTCAAGAACAATTACAGCTAAAAAACTATATTCATACCTTGGCTTTGGGAATGGCTTGAGTTTCTTCACGCAATCGGTCTCTGATTTTCTGCACTTGCAGCTCCATCCCCGTCACTGCAGAGTCGATTGCCGACAAATCCGCCACGCTGCTCGCCGGATACACTGAAACGAAATTTCCAAATCCAAGAAATTAAAACAGATTTTCGGTAACATTCTTCGCAATCACTATGGAATTACAACTTGTGCAATGAAGCAGAGTAAAACAGGATTACTGTTTCGAGCGATTACGAGTTGCTTGAGCTCCGCAATGCGAACATTGAACGATGTAACTAGCGAATCCAGTGAAGATCCAGCATCTTTGGTCGCCATTTCCATCTCTTAGCAGAAATTTGAGGCTTCCGATCGGCTGAGTACACACGGACACTCTTTTTTTTGAACAAACGGACACTTAGCTCGACGAATTGTGTTCAACTTTATTTAATATTTGGCGGGAAATGTTTCCTTAATTTTCTTTTATATTTTTATTTGACTCGTTTTAAATCGATTTGAATTTGAATTTTGATTTGATATGGGTAAACATTCATTGAATCTCGGTTTAAGTTCATTTTCGACAAACCTGATACAAAACTCGAACTAGACTCGTGTATACCATCATTGAATCTCAGCTTGAGTTTATTTTCGCCAACCTCAAGCTCAAATGTTTGATCCGACTTAAGAAAAAACAATTAAACTCAATTGCACTAAATGGAATAAAAAAAATATTCCTACATCCGAAAAGTTATGGATTGAAATGAAATTTGACACTTCCTAAAATAAATGAAATTTGACAAAGCGTCCCGCCCCGCTTCGCCCCACCCCACTTTAACCATACGCCCAACCTCATCCAATTCGATCCATCATATAACACACTACCATGCACACGGAAAAAGGCTTTGCCACTTTGACTTTCAGTGATTGTAGTTGATTCTTTTCACTCGACAGAATCTTTTTTATTGTTGTTGACTGAAGGACCAAGCCCGAAAGACGGAAAGGAACACGGGTCAGCTTGCCACCCGAAGATGGTAAACTCAGCCTCTTCAAGGATTCGATATCATTCTTTCCCATGGCAGGGGGAGTGCCGATCTTGCAATTCTTCCTGCATCCTCTGTCGCTCTAAAGACCCTGTGAATTGCGTGAAAGTAGGATACTCCAAATTTGAGGGTCAAAGAGTTTTAGAAAACGTTCATGGCGGAAAAAAATGTGAATGAAAGATCCCAAGTCCTACCCTCATCCAATTCGATCCATCATATAACACACTACCATGCACGGATGCACCTCCACCCACCCTTACCCCATCCCTCAAACCCACCCTGCCCCCCTGACTTATGCTATTATCCTATCCTACCTCCACCCAACAATACCCGGACTCTATCCCACCCCTATCGTACCCTACATTGCCTTACCCTCATTTTTTTTAACAGCCAAAAAAGAAATATATATTAAGATCAAAACAAAACTAACGAGAAAATAAAAATGTTCAGGGGAGATACAAAGAGTTACAAACAAACATGAAACCAATCACAAAACTCAAAATGCCCCTGACTATATATATATATGGGAGAAAACATCTGCAAATCTACCAGAAGTGAAATGAAAAGAAAAGGATCGAGAAGAGTACGAATTGACGCAACATATGACCACCAAATCAGACCAAAGATCTTTCCTCTCATTGCATAGCAGTCGCCAACGGATTTGATTTCCAAGTTTCCTAGATGATAGTCTTCAAGTCTTTAGATTCAACCGGCCAAGAAAAATATAGCATCTGAATTTCGCGAAAAATTGTCTCGGGATCCATGACAAAAAATTTAAAAATCACCTTGTTCCTATTGATCCAGATAACCCATGTCGTGACTCCAACGATAGCCTTCCACAAAAGGTGTACATCCGAACTAGAAAAATAAGCATGCTTCAAATTGCAAAGGTCAACAAAAGATGGCGAGAATGGACCTTGCACTTTACACCAACTAGAGACATGATTCCATATTAATAAAAAGATATCACAAGCGAACAAAATATGATTGATCGATTCTTCAAACTGATAACAAAGAGGACAAGATGCATCTTGAATGGATTCTCCTCGTTTAAGAAGATTCAGTTTTGTTGGGATCCGCTTTAGACCCACTTTCCACATGAAAATATTTACTTTTTCCGGTAAAAATTTATTCCTCTCCACAGTAAAATCAGAATCATCAAAAACATTGTTGAAAAAAACATTCTCGGTCAATTTTCTAAGGCAAGCCGATGAGAAAGCACCGTTTGAACTCAATTTCCAAACTAGCAAATCTTTAGCACCTGCAACAATACAACTTTGATCAAGCCTCTCAAGCCTCTCAAACTAGTCTCTCAAACATAACTTCCTAAACTCAAGCTCCTTAATTATTTGTAAGAAAGAACAACCTAGGATAAGCCTCTCCCAATCCAACCATTCATCAACCCAAAACTCCCATCTAAATGACCACGGACCATTTTTCAGCCCAACAAACATAAATCTAGACATAACTTCCTAAACTCAAGCTCCTTAATTATTTGTAAGAAAGAACAACCTAGGATATTATAGCTTCAAAGTTCCCCCATCCAACCATTCATCAACCCAAAACCTCACCACACTACCACTAATTGATGAATATAATATTTTATGGAATGAATCATGGATCTTTTATTTAACATTTGAGCTAATTCTAACAAACATAAATCTAAAGATTTTAGACATGTGGTTTAAAATTTGAATTTTTTAATACCTTTATAACCCCATCTGATTACAAGACATTGTCTATATTACTATTCAAATCCCACACCCCACCATTTTTAGTAATTTGGTTTGGTTTGGGAGATCTTAAACCTACCTTTCTCCAAAAAGCATTAGCTCAAATTTCTACTCAAAACATTTTCCCCTATAAATGGAGACCACCACTTCTCAAAGCATTAGGTTCAGAAACAAATGAACTCGGATTATGAACCTCAAGACTACCCACCCCAACCCCGCCTAGATGAACAGTGGCCTGAAGTTTCGGCCAAGAAATCCAAGTGATTTTTTTTGTGCCCCAACCCCTCCCCAAAAAAAAAATAAGATCTCACACTTTCAAGAAAATTAATCACACATCTGGGAGACTTGTAGGTGGAAAAGAAGAAAAGAGGAAGGGTATTCAGAACAGCTTTGATAAGAACCAATTTACCCCTTTTGATAACGAAGTCCACTTCTATCTACTTAATTTGTCTTTACACTTTCGAGTTATACTTTCCCAAACCACTTTTCTCTTCATATTTGACCTACCCAAAGACCCAAGTACTTGAAAGGCAAAGACCCCGATTTACAGCCCAAAAAATCTGAAGCATCAGTCAAACTTTCCTTCGACACCTTTATCCATAAAAGAGAGCACTTAGATTAATTAATCTTCAGACCTAAAATTTTTTCATAGCATGATAATATTCTTTTTAAAGCCTTCAAATTTCTGATATCCCAGGATCCCAAAAAAATCGTGTCATCTGCATACTGCAAATGAGAGATAGGAATCGAGCTATCCCTAATCGAGACGCCAACAAACACCTTTTTTTTTCAACTGCCTCTTTCATTAAAATGTTAAGCCCTTCGGCTGCAATAAGAAACAGAAAAGGCGACAAAAGGTCACCTTGCCTTAGACCCCTCTCAAGGTTGAATTCCTTAGAAGGACTGCCGCCCACCAAAAGCCCTTGTCGAAGATATGCAACAGGCAATCCAAGCTCTCCATTCAACTCCGAAACCCATATTTTTATGAGAAGAATCCAAAAAATTCCAATTGACGCTGTAAAATGCTTTTTCAAAACCGGCTTTAAAAATAAAGCTTGGATTACCTTTTCTCTTTAAGAAATCCACAGCCTCGTTTAAAATAAGAACCCCATCAAGGATTTGACGACCCTTGATAAATCCAGTTTGACAATCACCCACTACTTCATGAATAACTGTTTTAAGCCTTTCTGCAAGAATTTTCGCAATTATCTTATAAAGACAACCAATCAGACTAATAGGCCTGAAGTCTTTAACGGATAAATGAGCTGAAAATTTTGGAATTAAAGCTATGAGAGGAGTTGCATCCTTTGTGAATTTTTGCGGTTTCTACGAATTAATGTATGTCGTCACAAAGTCATGTTCAAAAACTTCTCAAAAAAATTTGATGAATTTGAAAATAAAACCATTAGGTCCGGGTGCCTTGGAGCCGTCACACGACCAAACTGCATCTTTGATTTCTTCATCAGAAAATTCTCTCTCAAGCCAAACACGAAGATCAGGTGGCAATTTAGCAAATTTGTTGTTGTTGAAAGAAGGCCTAATTTTTTTATTCTCTTTAAATGCCTCTTTAAACCAAACTTGAGCAGCCTCTTTGATTTGAATTGGTTCTTCCAACCAAATCCTGTTAACCATCAGGCCAAAGATAGAATTCTTTCTTTCACTTCCCTTAACGCATCTGTGAAAAAACTTCGAATTTTTGTCACCTTTTTTTAACCAACTTATTCTTGACTTTTGTCAAAGGGTGCTTTCCCATAAAGATGTTGGAGAAAAAAGAGGAAAAATGATTTTATCGATTTTATCGATTTTTTAATCATTTATGACAACTATTTTAAAAAGCGAGTTCAATAGACTTTTATTAAAGTTATCGAGACTTTATTAAAATCATTGGAAACTACGTGCTACGTAGTTGACAATAGGATTTTAAATCATTCAATTCGGAGTACGGGTGAATGAGATATTAACGCTTTAAGTTGTTGTGAGATATGGGAAGTAAAGTAGTGTAAAACTTTGTCCCACATTGTAACTTGAGTGTTCCAATGTCAAGTATTTATATGATGATAGTTGATGATTGGTATAAGCTCCTAGAGAAACGGAGAGAGTTCATAATGGTTTTTAGACAGACGATGTACTGCTAAAATTGCCACACGCGCGCGTGTGCCGCCGCCCGCCCGTGCTGGGCAAGTATTATCTTTTTGAACTCCAGAAATTTTGGCTGAGTGAAGCTGAAATTCGGCTAAGGGCGCTCGTAAATTTCGGCCGAGTGAAGAAATTTGGTCAAGGTCGACCAGAAATTCGACCAAGTGCCGGTGACAGTGAAGCTGAAATTCAGCCGAGTGAAATAAGTCACTAAAGGCTGAAACTGTTCAGTTTCTTAAACTGATGGCTGAATAAATACGAAATTGTTATCATTGATATCAAAGTGGAAGTAGTGGGAGTAAATGCATTAATGGCTATCAATGCAGAGGCTTTTCCATTGCTTGCTCAAGCCTTTATATAAACAAGCCTTCACATCATGGAGACATACACAGAATACAAAGAACACAACACAAGTACTGCAACAAAAATTCATATAGTTTGCATATTAAGTTGAAGAGCTTTCAAGAACACCATCAAAGTTCGAAATCGTTCAGAAATTGAAGTACCTCTTTTCTGAACAGGTAACTGAGTAATCCTGGGAGACAATTGCGTAAACCGGGGTACAAGCCGGAGCAAATTTGTCTTAAGGACAGAGTTCCATCTCGCCTTAGTTGGAAATATCATTTTTGTTAATTTCATTTTTCCAATTATAGTATTGTAATTTTCCTTTCAGATTAATAAAAGTGTTCTTATTATTTATGTTTATTTATTTATTTTTGCATACGATACTACAGTTATAACAATCTTAAGAAAAAATTTCAGAGCTTTCTTATGCTCTGAAAAGTATATGTATGCGAGAAGGAAATAAATACTCAGTTCATTTTTGAACATTTTTTTTTCTATCCCCAACTGAATATCAAGTTTTGATATTCAGCAAATCTGTTCTTGCTGCTGTTTGGCCTTGATTTTTCGAACCAAAACTGAACTGTTGATCTTCTGTTTTCTGAACAGAAATGGCTGTTGTCACTGATGCGTCAATGACACCAAATACTGATGCTGCGGCAAGTGGAAGTCTGAATCCACTATCAAATGCAACTATGCCTACTACTACTGTGACACAATCAACGGTTGTTGTGGTTGGTTCTTCTCATGGAGAGAAACCAGAGAAATTTAACGGGCTGAATTTCAAGCGTTGACAGCAAAAGATGTTGTTCTATTTGACTACACTTGGATTAGCCAGGATGCTAACTGAATAGAAACCAGTTGTGTCTCCAGACACCTTGAACACAAGGCTTTGCTTGCTCTTGAGAGTTGGAATCATAGTGATTTTTTATGTAAAAATTACATTCTGAATGGCTTAGACAATACTCTGTATGGTGTATATTGTATGTTTGAGTCTGCTAGAGCACTGTTGCTTGCCTTAGATAAAAAATATAAAACTGAGGATGCAGGTGCTAAGAAATCTATTGTAGGTAAATTTCTAAAGTATGAGATGGTGGATTCCAAAACTGTAATTAAACAGGTTGAGGAACTACAAATAATTATATCTGAACTCATAGAAGAGGGTATGATTATTAATGAGAATTTTCAAGTAGCCTGTGTAATTGCGAAACTACCTTCTTCATGGAAGGAGTATAAAAGTTATCTCAAACACAAGCGAAAGCAGATGACAATGGATGGTCTGATTGTCCGACTCCGTATTGAGAAGGACAATAGAGGGTCAGAAAAGAAAAGTTATGTGCAGGTTGGACAGGCCAAAGCTCATGTTGCTGAGGTCAAAAATCAAAAGAGGAAGAAAACTGGCCAGTCTTCCAAGACAATTGGTGAATCGTCCAAGAAACCTCAAAATCCATTTAAGTTTAATGGTGAGTGCCGCAACTGTGGCAAATACGGGCATCGTGCGGCTGAGTGCCGTGGAAATAAGCCATTTCAGCCAAGGGCACATGTGGCTGAAACTGATGGTGATGATGACATGTTCTGTGCGCTGTGATGACATAATGCAACACTATGGGAAATCTAAGACAATGGTTTGTGGACACTGGAGCCACAAGACATGTTTGTGCTGATCGTGCAATTTTTTCAACCTATAAGGCTGGAGCTGGTGAGAAACTGTGGATGGGAAACTCTTCTCATTCAAACATTCTGGGAACAGGCAATGTGATTCTGAAGATGACTTCTGGGAAGAAGATGACATTGACCAATGTTCTCCATGTTCCTGACATTCGTAGGAATCTAGTTTCTGGTGCTATGTTGAGCAAGGCTGGGTTCAAGATGGTGTTTGGTTCTGATAAGGTCATTATGACCACAAACGAAGTGTTTGTCGGTAGAGGATATCTTACCGAGGGTATGTTTAAGTTGAATGTAATGGCTATTATGCCTAAAAATGTTGTGCCCGATGAGGCTAATAAAATTGCATCTACTTCTGCGTACTTATTTGAGTCTTCTTGTTTATGGCATAATCGATTAGGACATGTGAATAATAAATCAATTCGTAGAATGATGAATTTAGATTTATTACCTAATTTAAAGTTTAATGAAACTGATAAATGCCAAATATGTGTCGAAGCGAAAATGACTAAGGCACCGTTTCCATCAGTGGAAAGAAACACAGAACTGTTGGAGTTAATTCATACAGATTTGTGTGATTTAAAATTTGTGCAATTGAGAGGCGGTAAAAAATACTTTGGAACATTTATCGATGATTGTACAAGATACTGTTATGTCTATTTGCTAAGTAGCAAAGATGAGACAATTGAGGCTTTCAAAAATTATAAGAATGAAGTCGAAAATCAACTTAGCAAATGAATCAAAAAGGTTCGTAGTGATAGAGGTGGTGAATATGATGCACCGTTTAATGAACTATGTTCAGAATTTGGCATCATTCATCAAACTACTGCTCCGTACACACCTCAATCAAACGGTATTGCTGAACGTAAAAACCGCACATTGAAAGAAATGATGAATGCTATGTTGATAAGTTCGGGTTTACCTTAGAACTTGTGGGGGGAGGCAATCCTCTCAGTAAATGTCATTCTTAATCGTATTCCATCCAAGAAGATGGATAAGACCCCATATGAGTTGTGGAAAGTCCATAGGCCTAGCTACAAATACTTAAAAGTGTGGGGGTGTTTAGCAAAGGTAGAAGTGCCTAAACCTAAACAAATTAAGATTGGGCCTAAAACGATAGATTGCGTATTTATCGGTTATGCGAATAACAGTAGTGCATATAGATATCTAGTGCACAAATCTGATATCCCTGATGTACATGTGAATACAGTCATGGAGTCAAGAAATGCAGTGTTTTTCGAGGATGTCTTTCCTAATAAAGACAGAAAAGACGTAAGTCCAAGTAAGCGGACACTTGAATCCACGGAGGATAATACTTCAAAAATGAGGAACCAGAACCTCGTAGAAGTAAAAGGTCCAGGACTTCAACGTCATTCAGTCCATATTTTCTCACCTATATGGTAGAAAATGATCCAAGAACATATGCTGAGGCTATGTCAAATCCAGAAGCTCCATACTAGAAAGAAGCGATCAAAAGTGAAATAGATTCCATTATGCAAAATCACACTTGGGAGTTGGTTAATATCCCACCAGGGCATAAAGCTCTCGGTCGTAAGTGGATTTTTAAGAAAAAAAACTTAAAGCTGATGGATCTATTGATAAATATAAGGCCAGATTGGTAGCCAAGGGTTATCGACAAAAATAAGGTCTTGATTTCTTCGATACATATTCATCGGTAACTAGAATCACTTCAATAAGGGTTCTTATTGCGATCACTGCGGTCTATAATTTCAAAATCCATCAAATGGATGTTAAGACTGCTTTTTTAAATGGTGAATTAGAGGAAGAAATTTACATGGAACAACCCGAGGGTTTTGTAGTTCCAGGTCAAGAACACAAAGTGTGTCGACTCGTTAAATCACTGTATGGGCTCAAACAAGCACCAAAACAGTGGAACCAAAAATTTGATCAGACAATGTTGTCAAATGGGTTTAAAATTAACGAGTGTGACAAATGTGTGTATATAAAAAACACTTTTAATTCCTATGTGATAGTATGTCTGTACGTTGATGACATGTTGATCATGGGAAGTACTCGTGATATAATCATGAATACTAAGAAGATGTTGACTCAAAATTTTGATATGAAAGACATAGGAGTTGCAGATGTAATTTTGGGAATTAAAATCTCTAGAATGTTTGATGGACTTGCTTTGACACAGTCTCATTATATTGAGTCTGTTCTAAAAAGATTTAATGTTTTTCATGAAAGTCCTGTGAAAACTCCAATTGACTTAAGTTTACACTTAGTCAAGAACAAAGGTGGACCTGTGTCTCAGTTGAAATATTCACAAATAATAGGCTGTATGATGTACATAACTAATTGTACTAGACCAGATGTAGCGTGTGCTGTGAATAAACAAAGCAGATTTACAAGCAATCCAAATGAGGATCATTGGAGAGCTTTGATAAGGGTACCGAGGTACTTAAAGTTTACAACGAATCTAGGATTATGTTATACACGATATCCAGCAGTATTAGAAGGATATTGTGATGCAAATTGGATATCAGACTCAAAAGATTCGAAAGCCACAAGTGGATATGTATTCACCATTGGTGGTGCTGTGGTGTCATGGAAATCCACAAAGCAAACATGCATAGCTCGCTCCACGATGGAAGCAGAGTTTAATGCATTAGACAAGGCAGGAGAAGAAGCTGAATGGCTTCGTAATTTCCTAGAGGATATTCCATGCTGGACTAAACCTATTGCTCCTATAAGCATACATAGTGATAGACTGATAGTCAGTCGGCTATAGGTCGAGCACAAAACAGTATGTATAATGGTAAGTCTCGACATATACGTCGCAGGCACAATACTATTAAGCAACTGATCTCTAAAGGTGTGATTTCCATCAATTTTGTTAGATCGAAGGAGAATCTTGCGGATCCGCTTACAAAAGGTTTACCTATAGATCAAATGTCAAAATTGACATTCGGAATGGGATTAAAGCCTATTGAGACATAAATTTTTTAATGGTAACCCAACCATGTTGACTGGAGATCCCAAGATCATGGTTCAATGGGACAACTAAGTTATGAAGATTCCGTGAACACTTACCCATTCTGTGAATAAAAGTGTTATCTGTCAATGGTGTAAAGGTTAAGTGAAAACTTTTAATGATTCCTATAACATGGTTATATTCGAGTGGGGTATGGCTATAGATCAAATGTCAAAATTGACACTCGGAATGGGAATACTCTTGATAGGAGGTCACCATGTAAGTGGGAAGTGGGGTATGGCTTGATAGGAGGTCACCTATGTAAGTGGGAAGTGGGGCAGCTTCTATGAGAATTCAGAGCCTAGAATTCTCTAACGCACTTTCTGAAACCAGGGTGATTCATGGCCAAAATGAACACAATCATGAGAACCAAATATGGTGTTTAAGGAAATATTGTGTGAGTACTATTGCCTGGTTTTACAATAAAGGCTGAAAGGTTCAAGACATAGTTGACTGATTAGCCGAGTAGATCCGATAGTATTTCACTAAGGTAGGTTCAAAGCCAAAAGCTACCTCTCCTGATGCAATATTTCTCTGTCAGAAATCTCTTCAGAGTCAGCATATGCATTAATATCCATTCATGTGGGGGATTGTTGGAGAAAATAGAGGAAAAATGATTTTATATCGATTTTTTAATCATTTATGACAACTATTTTAAAAAGCGAGTTCGATAGACTTTTATTAAAGTTATCGAGACTTTATTAAAATCATTGGAAACTACGTGCTACGTAGTTGACAATATGATTTTAAATCATTCAATTCGGAGTACGGGTGAATGAGATATTAACGCTTTAAGTTGTTGTGAGATATGAGAAGTAAAGTAGTGTAAAAATTTGTCACATATTGAAACTTGAGTGTTCCAATGTCAAGTATTTATATGATGATAGTTGATGATTGGTATAAGCTCTTAGAGAAAGGGAGAGAGTTCAGAATGGTTTTTAGGCAGACGATGTACTGCTAAAATTGCCACACGCGCGCACGCCGCCGCCCGCCCGTTGACCGTTGACCTTGGGCTTGGGGAATTGGGCCTTCGTGGGCCTTGGTCTGGGCAAGTATTATCTTTTTGAACTCCAGAAATTTCGGCTGAGTGAAGCTGAAATTATCTTTTTGAACTCCAGAAATTTCGGCTGAGTGAAGCTGAAATTCGGCCAAGGGCCGGCGGCTGAGTGAAGCTGAAATTCAGCCAAGTTCCAGCGGCACAGTGAAGATAAAATTCAGTTGTGTGAAATAAGTCACTAAAGGCTGAAACTGTTCAGCTTCTCTGTTCAGTTTCTTAAACTGATGGCTGAATAAATACGAAACTATTATCATTGATATCAAAGTGGAAGTAGTGGGAGTAAATGCATTAATGTCTATCAATGCAGAGGCTTTTCCATTGCTTTATCAAGCCTCTATATAAACAAGCATTCACATCATGGAGACATACACATAATACAAAGAACACGACACAAGTACTGCAACAAAAATTCATATAGTTTGCTTATTAAGTTGAAGAGCTTTCAAGAACACATCAGAGTTCGAAGTCATTCAGAAATTGAAGTACCTCTTTTCTGAACAGGTAACTGAGTAATCCTGAGAGACAATTGCATAAACCGGGGTACAAGCCGGAGCAAATTTGTCTTAAAGACAGAGTTCCATCTCGCCTCAGTTGGAAATATCTTTTTTGTTAATTTCGTTTTTTCAATTATAGTATTGTGATTTTCCTTTCAGATTAATAAAAGTGTTCTTATTATTTCTATTTATTTATTTATTTATTTTTGCATACGATACTACAGTTATAACAAAAGATTCCAAATTAAAAAGATTGTTCGATGATACGGCCCTTTTCTCTTTCTCTTCGGTATTGAACATTTTCTTCCTGCCTTACCCTCGTTATTCTATCTGCTTGTCCTATACCCTACCCCGTGCATCCTCTGTACGCCACTATGAACCTCAACAATACTATGCACCTCCACCCTACCGATCACCCTCACGCCATGGATGCGTGTTTAGTTCGGAAATATTATCTCTATTTTTCAGCATCTTGCCGTTTTAATAATGATATACCTTTTGCAGGTAGAAGAAGTTCATGATATGATTAGGCCCGCTACACACTAATAATCTTCTAGATTGATACAAATGAAGTAATACAATCAAGAACTCCGCCAAGATGTGTTTAACAAAATCTGAACCATCCCAATCGCTTTTTCCAAACCGAAATACATCAATCCTACGGTTGAGACAGTTCCACAAGAGTTTAAAACGTCAAATCAAATGAATCTCATACAAATGAGACCACTGAACCAAGAAGTTTTCTCTTGGCCCACTGATTCGAACCCTGTGGAACTGTTTCACCCGTGCGACTTTAAGAAGAAACCCTAATTAATAAGGATAAAAGACATTAATTAATTTAATTGTGTTCAGGAGGGTGCATCTCTGGTTGGTCATAATCCAACTTGAATCCTTGTTGTTGTTGCTCTCCCATTATCTTCTTTGGCAACTTCCATGACACACTTATTGCTTTTTGTTTATCATTTTTTAACTCATATTTTGGTGATGAATTTCTGACTTTTACACCATGATCATCTTCATTGACTGTGTTTTTCATTAATGAACCACCATTTTCGACTCGTTGAGCTTCATTAATATCCTTTGCAGCAAAACTTTGCGCTTCGACTTGAAGGGAAACCCTAGAAATAGTCGATTTCTTGGCGTTCTGCATAGAATGTCCAAGTTATTATTAGTTGATACTAACAATTAAAGTATTGTAGTACAATCTTAATTAATGAAAATGAAGTGTATTAATCTATATACTTATAATACTTTCATGTAATAATAGGTTTATGTTTGGCTGTCAATATGACGACCATAAAAGTTTTGTTTGATCACTTGCAATATATAATCTATATACGGTAAATGTTTGTATTATAGAAATTTCAACATTTCTTCCCAAAAAAAAAAAATTCAACATTCAAATTTATGGAAAAAAATCCCCACAGAAAATACTCTACGTTTATTGTAAAATACAGAGTCTGTAAAATTTTATTTGTATTTCTTTCATATCATTTATTCAAATTTCGTAAAATAAAAAACCTGACTCGTTTTATTATGTATAGACATTGTGTAAAATCGAAAATGTTGTATTAAATCTGTAAAATAGAGAATCTATCAAAAATACACGATGCATGTATCTGCTCTCATGTGCAACTATCATTTAAGCAAATGTGCAAAGAGAAACATGAACATTAATACTACTTTTTCCTCTCAAAAAAAAAACATTAATACTTCTTTTTGGGGGGTGTGTGTGTGTGTGGGGGGGGGGGGGTTGGTTGTTATCAATGTCATAGACATAGGCTTGATAAAGTAACCTTATTTTATATTATTTTTTGTGGAATTATATACTTCTCACACATATTGAAGGACATTAAACACACAGTCTCAAGTGATCTTAGTCAGATCAAAAAAATTCTAAATGGTATACAAGCTACAAATACATTACACATGTACAAAGTAAATAGAATATTGAACAACCTCAAGAAAAAAACAGCCTTCTTATTGACTTCTTTCCATTTCATTCAATATCGATCTCAATATGAAAACACACAAAACAAATGTTAATGTTGTGGCTAATGTGACACATAAACTTTAGGGTGTTCATAAACAATCAAACTTGTTTGACCATTAAGAAAATTTACAAACAAAATTTAGAAATAATGGGTTTTTCTTATAAAAAAAAAAAGGAAATCCATCATTTTTATTTTAAATAACGTTTGTTAATTAAATATATAACACTAAGTTGATCATACTTGTTGTAAGAAAATTATAATATTTGTAATTGAGAAAAAATATATTTGTTAGGGTTTTGGATTTGCCTAATTTAGACTATGTTGGTTTTGGCAAGCATATATATTTTTATGACCACTCTTGATGAAAAATAAAATAAAGCATAAAAATAAAAACAATCCTAACTTTACCTTATTTGAGAGTTGCAATTGAGACCCTTTGATATTTCCCTTTTGGATGAGATCAATATGCCTAGCATTGCATGCATGAAAAACAAAACATAGGATAGTGAAAGCAAACTGCAACCATGCTTTCAACATTTGCTTTGATGCTTCTCTACAAAAATTTTGTAACAAATTTAATCTAAAATAAAGATCTAATAAATAAATATGAACTAGAGTAAATAAATCTCTTATAAATAAGCTTCAAGATATCTCCTTAATTGAAACTTTAAAATGTTAGATTGATCATTAATTCAAGAGGAAGCAATAGAGGCTAGTGGAAAGGGAAATATATTTGAATGATTATTCAAATATCTATCAATAAGGAAAGGAGAAGGAAAGGTATGTGTATTGTTCTACCTATATAAGGAAGTTCATGCATCATGCATATAGCGATAATATTCTATATTTTTATAATTTAAGAATCCAAAAGAAGGGTTCCCTTGGGAGAAACAAACAACTAGATATATTGAGGTTAAATGGAAACTATAAACCAAGAACTTAAGAACAAAGTTTGTGTTGATCGAGGCAACCCTATTTTGATTGTCGCTATATATATATATATATATCCTTACTTATTCCACCTTATTATATTACTTTATATAATCAAAAGTATTTCTTAACAGTTAATATTAGTGATAACAAGATATATATTATAAAAAAACATAAGTACACATCACGTTATACTGATACACATCGATCTTCGGCCATCCCGGCCATTGGATACTAAGGTGGATGCTCTTATCAATTATCATACACAATACGCAATATTGGAAGTATGATTTGGTTAGGTCCTCGTTTTACCCACACGAGGCGCATGCAATCTTAAGCATTATGTTTTCTATAATATTAATTGGCACCACGATAAGACAGGGAACTATACAGTCAAGTTGGGTTATAGATTGGCCATCATGCATCTTCCTTTGGATCCCCGGATGTTATATGGCACCGGATTAGGGCTCTGACGGTGTGCCCATGCATTCGTCACTTTGTGTGATGGTGTTTTCATGATTGCTTACCAATTGTCACTGCCTTCAAGTGAAGGTCATTGGGAGATGGCTCATGCCGCATTTGTGGGAGTGGAGAGGAGGATCTTAATTAAGCGTGCTATTTTCTTGTGCACCATCCCTTCGCATGCTTGGGATAGCTTTGATGGTCTAGTAGTTCATGAGGCTCTTCAGCTTACCTGTGACTTTGTTGGTTTCCTCGCGTTTCTTCTTGATTCGTGTAGCATGAATAGAATGGCTGAGATTGTCAGTGTCATTTGGTATCCTTCGAAGTCTTGATGTGCTTGGCTTTATGATGATAAACAACCTAATGTTAGTGTACTCATTGCAGTGAAGCATGATACCACAAAATTCATCAAGGCAAGCACTTCGGCTCTTGATCGGCCTGTGCAGCTAGTTTGGTCTTCGTGATGGTCACTACCACCCTTTGGTGTTTATAAAGTTAATACGGATGCTGCTTTCACTGATTTTTCAGTAGCGCTTGGTGTACTAATCATGGATCATTCAGGGCATGTTAGGTAGGCACTCTCTCAGCAAGGCTCTTTGAAGGTGGTAGATATGAGGCTTACGACCATTTCACAGGTCCTTTACACCAGGCGCGTCCCTGTGCTTCTTGGCGCCTGCCCAATATATCAAGATACGCTTCCAAAAGAAAGCAAAATGGTGTATGTGGATATAATGCATGTTTAGTATAATAGATTTGTTGAACAAAAAAAAATTTTGTAGGCTCTAAATTTTATAATTTGGCGGAGAGCGCTTGCGCCATTACTTGTTTATTTACGCCTGGACGGTCTGTTTACACCACGTCCGCTATGCATCCACGTTCTGTTTAGGTGGAAACCTACTCCCCTCCTTCCTCATACTGAAGATTTTTCTTTTTTGGATGATTGGTGAAGGATTGTTTGGGCTGCTAGAACTTTTTGATCGTGTAAGTTCTCGTTCATAAAATATAGGGTACCATTATTCATTTATTTGCATCATAATCAACTTACTGTTATACCACAATATCTATTCTGTGCATCATATATACCGGAACGACTTTCAAAAAGTTGAATCTTGAGTCAACATTTGACTTTGAAAATGTAGATTGAAAGTCTTGACTTTCGAATGTCGTTTTGGTGTAGTGTTGTGATAGAATCGTGGTGGTGCAAATGAAGACACCCTACTTATAACAAATCCTTACAAAAAAATTCATTTATTCCTATGAAAGTTACTCTCCTTTATAACATCATTAACAATGATATAATTGTTAATAATGACATTAACAAAAAAACAAAAACAAAAAAAGAGTTGTATTGTGAGATTCAAGAATGATCATGGTGGTGGCCGGATGTATGTCCGATCGAGTGTATCGACGGCTGGGCAGTGGTGGGTAATAATACCGAGGTTACTTGCATTGCATGGGGATTCAAATACTAGTACTTAAATTTGCACGTACCCTTTTTGCATGCGTTGGACAAAGGATTCGAGGTGTTTTTGTCTCGTTTAAATCCGGCAATAATCTTGGGTGCCACATAATTGATCGGTGTCCTCACGTCTTCATAATTCCCCGCCGTGATCACCGTTCGATTTCTTTGGAAAAGGCCGACCGTACCGATGCAAACTCCGATCATATAAATAAATTGAATAATGATACGGGTATATAAAGGTTCTGTGACATAACGGTATTATGCACCGTTTTATCATAATTAGTCTAAATTGATCATGATGTAATCTAACATGATGAACGATGCAGATCACCGCTATGCCACTCGTTGTGTCACAATCTTTGTGCCCGTATCATTACTCAAATAGATTATATATAATGCGTTGTTTTGTAGCAAGTGGTGTGATTTTTCTTGAGGAGAAGGAATATATGTATTGTGAGTGAATTTGCCCTAGGTCTTGGAAAACCTTCACAATCTTTTTGCCAAAGATATTTTTCTTCACTCTATTTTTAATTATTTTTATTGTTAACTCTTTTACCAATTGGATTAAATAAGCTTATTGGTTATGAAATTCAAAGTGATACTACATCCAGTTCAAAATATAGGTCATCCTAAGAGTTTTTACACAGATTAATAAATTAGTTAAATGTCATAAATTTAAAGATTAAATGTCTAAAATATCCTTTGACATTAATGCAATAGTTGTGAAGTAATGAAAATTATTGGATTGATAATAAATTAGAGGGTAAGACAGATAAATAATAATAAATGTTACATTGGTGATATAGAATGACTTATATTGTGGGACAAATAAAAAAATATAGGATGACTTATATTTTGGGACGGAGGTTAGTATATCACCCCGTTTAAATAATTTATCATTTTTCAAACACGTCCATGTTGGCATCATGCAAAGATAGGTACGTGGTCGGGAACGTAAGTTACAAAGATCAAATCCATTACTTCTTTCAGGAAGTAGAAAAACCATTCTCTCGTTTGTAAATAAAAAACTAATTGATCGCCCGAACTTATGATTTTGCATTATAGATATCGATGACTAGTGACTTGATGTAAGTCGAGAATAATATATTATGAAGGTTTGATCGAATGGACAATCTGGCTTCATTTACGAATCGTCAAAGGAGAGATATCTATAGGTAATAGTTATATCAATGTCAAAGGACACTGATTATCTATTCATATATTGATATATATAGTACAATAACTAATTCTATGATTGAAAGAATGCAAAAATTCTGAATTTATGGTGACATAATATCATATGATTAATAAATAAAATAATCACATTAAAGAGTTTGATAAATTATTCAATTTATTGGAGCTTTCATATATAATCTCCGGATTGGCTTCGGAAATACGAATTGAAATCACTGCTATGTTAATTAAAAAAATAGTTTTCTATATATTTAATCGAATTTTTTTACAGATACAAAATATACGCACATACAATTTTTTGTCTTTACTAAGACTCGAACCCGAAATCTCCGGATTAAGGACCACGGTAATTACCACATTGATAACTGATTTTGAATCCGATTTCGTTGCGTGATTGAATAAGATTGAATATTTGATTATTCGATTGAATATTTGATTATTCGATTCGAACTAAATTTCCAACGCTAACAACGCAGATAACATCAAATATATATATATATATATACATGCACCTACATACATATGTGTATATACAAGGTCCAAGGATGCATATTGTTTCACATTTACAAAGGTATAACAATTTGACCCGAATACTCAATAATGTCCGGATTCGAATCATTCAGACATTCACATGACCCAAGTTTAAATTTCTTATATCACAACAAGTCTTATGTGTATAAGGTTATACAAAAATGAGGAAGCAAACTTAATAAGAGTCTCGACTCTTGCAAACCCATACATTCAATATGATATCAAATATACTCATACCTTCGTCTCATAAAAAATGTCTATTTTTTTTATAAACAATCGTGTCCCGATAAGAGTATTTAGAGAAGGGTTATTATGCAGCAGGTATTTTAGAGTAATACCAAGTAGATGGTAGTGAAGTGATGGATCCATATCACACAGACACACATCCACTGTGTGTGAGAGACCGAATAATATTTAATCACAGTTTTCTATTTGGTATCACCCTAAAATACATGCTTCATTCTTCATCATAATTCTTCTGCATCATTTAATGTATTTTTTTTTTTCAAAACATACTCGTATCCTTACATTTCATATTTGTATATTCATTTTATATTTTAAACATTAATCATGTGATAGGATATATACGTCTATTAATTGTCAAATATATCACAGAAATCGTTCAAACTGGACTTGTAGTAGTATTACAAAAGTTGCATAAGCTCAACAGACATCGGCATAAGTCAAAGGTTGGGCTAATCTACCTTGGTAAATCTAAAACTTGTCTATTGGTTCAACAGTTTTTTTCCTTTTCTTTTTTTCTTTTTCTTTTTTTCCGATAAAGGGATTTTCATTAAACAAACAAAAAATGTACATATTATAATCTACTTTATGAAATCGAACGGAAAACAAAAGAAATTGAAAACTTAAAAATAAAAACAAAAAAAAAAAAACTAGTCCACCGATAAGGATCTCACTGAGTAGTAACCTCAAATATTTAAGGTCTCTTCCCTCACCATTCCCATTCAAGCACTTATCCAAACGCATACGATATATTATGATTATAGAAAATATTGATTTGTGTATTAATTTAATAAGGGTAGTGATGATGTCGGATATCACCTACAGATCCAATCAACCGACTCAAACAAGAATTAATGCAATGAGGATTATGATTTGTGTATGATTGAGACTGAGCCTGAGAGTTAGTATATCTCAAGTTGCCTACATATCCAACAATAAAATTGGAATCAAGTCATTCGTAGTTCTTTAGGGTTGATTACATAGGGAGGCGTCTCACCCCTTTTCTTGTCGAACAAGTCGTAGAATCCTTAAACCCTAAGGATCATTACGTGTTTATCTCTGATAAGAGATAATTAAGATTATATTCGAATTATATTTACTTCCGGTTATCCAGGGATTCTCCCATTATTATCCTATTATATAAGCACATGCGTGAATTATCATATGAGGAAAGAGCCAGTCGGCTTCCGTTGGACTCCTCAGGTCGTCTCGACCTGATCCGCGCGTCCTACCTCCAGACTCGACCGAGCTGCCCTGCAGTGTCCTAGTCGGGAAGGATATGGACAGACCTCTCTCCTGGGGTAGGGTCTTACTACTGTGGGGCTCCTGGCCCTACATGTGGTTGTCATCGTACTCTTATTTTAATCCTAAGGTGTTTTCACGATGAAACGTGGCAAGATCTACTCTTACCACCGTCATAAGCCCCCCAGGTCTGGCCGGCTTGCACGGAAGCTGGGCAGACCTGGCGCGGAGTGTAGCTCGGTCAACCGGAGCGGTGTGGTTGCCTTGGCACGTGGCACCGTTTCCGTTATCACTCTGTCACGACGGGCACGAAAAACGAAGCGTTTTAAACCCCCGCTCTAATAATGGGGCAATTTTCCCCAGATTATTTTTAGGGCTTATAACTCCTAGTCTTATCACGTCCTTTCAGATGTTACCATTTAAATCAAGCGTGAAGTCGAGACGGTTGCCATTCCACTCATCCATTTCTCTAGTTTCTTCATACAAGTAAGCGTTCTTGACTCATTTCCTTAATTCTTTTCTTATTGTTGATGAGCGAACCTATAATTCTTACTGATAGTTCCATAGAGGCCTTATTTGAGTCAGAGCCAGAATCAGAAAAAGAAACTACCCCTACCGGAGTCAATTTCGAGAGGCCTGTTCTCTCCTTTTTCAATCCTCCCCCTTCTTCCTCATCTTCTAGATTCGTCCTTACCCTGAAGGCATTCATGGCTCTGAAATCTCAGGCGGCCTGTCATGGTATCGATACCAAGTTGACCGCTACGGATGTAACCCGTATCTGTAAACAATATAATCTGGTGAACCCACTTTTCAAACTTACTGTTCCTACCCCTGGCGTTTATGCCTATCAAGCTCCGACCGGGTACTGCGCCGTTTACAGAGAGCAGCTTTTGTGCGGTTTGAGATTTCCGATCTGTCCGGCCGTTCTGGCTGTCTTGAGCACTACGACCTAGGGTTGGCTCAGATCATGCCGAATGACATAAGGGCGATAGTGGGCTTTAATCTAGTGCAGTGCGCTTGCATCCCCTTTAAGGTCCAAACCTTCCGATCGTTCTTTCAAAGACAAGCAAGTTCCCGGCAGCCGGATACTACTGCTTCCCTCGTCGGGGGGATTTCATGCCAGACGTTATATTTACTAAGCCTGAAGAGACCTCCTACAAGGGTTGGAAGACCAGGTTCTTCTTTATCTGCCCCGAGGTGACTCGGAACCTAGGCAGGTGGAATTCGTCTGACCTGGATAGCGATCCCCGACCGACTGATGTGGACAAGAAGCTGCTAGATGATTTTGCAAAAGCAGAGTGTATATCAGGGCAAAGAAATATTCCTCCGAGTTGATCTTGGCTGCCCAGCGGCCCACGGCGGGTCCCGACCCATACAAGGAATTAGATAAGGGGGAGTATAAGATATGTAGTGCTTTTATACTTGCTCTTTTTCATAATTTGTTGTTTATGAAAATATTTTCTAACGTTTTCTGTTACTTATCCTGACAGTGTCTTCCTTTGCCGAGCTCTTGGAGGATGTTGATGATGAAGTGGTTCCTCCAGTCAACCCTGGCGAGTCCACCCAGAAAACTGAGCAGCAGGAAAACGTAGAACCGGAACGTCTCCGGGCTGCTGGAACCCTCTTGACCCCCACCTCGGCTCAACTTTGTCTGGACAACCTGATGACTCCTCCGGTGAAGTTGAACGGATAGACGTGAACGACGATCAGGAAGAAAGAGCAGAAGCGATCGGGCTTAGCAGGAAAAAGAAGATAGTCTCTTCCTCGACCCGGAAGAGCCGATCAAAGAAAAGGAAGGCGGCTCGCCAGACAGTAGAAGATGTTGAAGATTCTCCTGAGGATCAGTCTTCCCCGAGGCACAACCGGTTACACGAGTTGTCAGACCAGGACCTCGCCGTTGTGGTAGGTTCTTAAACATATACGTCTGTCCTTCCTACTCGCCTTACCTTCTTCTTAACTCTTTCATTGCTTTTTCCAGGGAGCTCAGGTTGGTCAGGAGTTCCTGGACCGTATTTCTGAATCCGCGGCGAGTAAGGAGGCTGTTAAGGGTGATTTTATACGTTTTATAAGGATATATTTTATTTTAATTCTCTCCATATTCGTATGTTTCTCATAGAAGTCGAGCTTTATATTGAAATATTGAGCAAATGAGTTTTAGAAGTATTAAAGTGCAAAATCGAGCTAATTATGTGATTTTAGTGGATAAATGTCTTTAGATGTAAGATGTTACATTTTGCATGTTTTTATCATGATGTAGGCACGCTTGCATGAGGTGAAAGGAGCTTAAAAGATGTTCAAATGATGATTTGCATGGAAGGAAAGAGATAGAGATGAAGTTGGAATGAAGATCAAGATGAATTTGGAAGAAAAAGAGCTGAACGCGCATCCAAGTCCCGTCCAGAGTGGACTGGCGTCCAGAATATTGGACTGGCGTCCAGGAGGAAAAAGTTGAACAGAGAGTTTGGACGCTGAAGCAAACGGGCGTCCATCTGCGTCCAAAGAGAATGAACGAGCGTCCAGTTGAGTGGACGGGCGTCCAACACCGACTTAAGCAGCAGCCGCCTTACTTTTCTATAAATAGCAGCGCGATTTCAACCCTAAAACAGACAATTCGATCCATCTTGACACACAAACATTAGAGAGGAACCCTAGGCGCCCCAGCCCCCTTTTGGGAGGCTGGGGTGGCGGATTAATTAGGTTTTATTTTCGTTTCTTCTCTTTTCTTGTTCGTTCATGGTGCTGTCCTGAAGCTGTGAACTTGGAGCAGCCATGGGAGATTTTCCAGCAGCGTTTTACTTTCTTTCTCTTGGATAATCTTGTGAGTTTAATTTAAAGTTTGTATCTTTCCTTTGTTTATTTGTTTATGCAATCGATATCGGAAGATGTATTGCTATTTGATGTTTACCGTATGATGGAAATCGGTGTAAACCTTAGATCACCATAGGAAAGATTAGACTTTTAACCTTGACATAACGGAAGTTGATAGGTTAGATTTCTAGGTTGTTAGATCTAATAAATCTTGCACCTTGTTTTGAGAGCGTTAATCTCTATAGATCGGAAGATGATGAGATTGATAGACGGATTACTTACGGAAGTAGGAATTCATACCTTTGATTAGGTGAACCACAACTTAGATTGAATCATCGTAAGATAATCTAGGGAAGAATTAAGGGTTGCGGGATGGAGGATCATGGTTTGTTCTATGTTGATTTGCTTCAGTCATTATCATGTTCGTTAGTTTTATTGTTTTCCTAGTTGTAGTTTTATTTATTTATTATCGCTTTTATCCTCCTGGCTTTGGGTGACAATCCTCTCATTCAGCTTTATTTTATCGCTTTTAGTTTCGTTTTAGTAGTAACAACCTCGGGAAAATTAATGAACTAGATACCCGATTCCCCGAGATCGACTCGGTATTAATCATTTGTACTACGATCCCTACACTTGGGAAATACCGGATTTATAAATTTTATTACTTGTTTGCTTTGTTAGATAAAATCCGTGACAAGTTTTTGGCACCGTTGCCGGGGAATCGGTGCGGTTGTCCAGTTCATTATGTATTTTTCTAAAGTTGTTATGTTTTGTTTTTCGTAGGTAGTTTGTGTTATCTAGTGATTATTAATTTTTCATAGGTTTGTGTTTAGGTTCCAATTTAGGTTTTGTTTAGTTTTCGTGTTTAGTTTGGACTGTTTTCGTGTTTAGCGGCGTTTATGCTTTGATTTGAAGCGTAAACGGGCGTCCCGAGCTATTAGACGCCCGTCCGTCCAAATCGATCGTCTCAGTATGTGTTTTGTTTCAGTGACGCAGCGCCCAAGAACTGGACGCCCGTCATGTTCTTCTTCTCAGTGCAGACGTCCGTCCAAAGACTTTGACGCCCGTCTGGCCTCGCCTGCATCTGCTTTTTTATTTATTTTTTGTTTTAGGTAGATATCGTGGGTTTAGGGTTTCTTTTTTGTAGGTAGGTTTCGTAGGTAGGGTTCTAAGGTTGAATCATCTCGACTCACGTTTTTAACGATCAAATTTTTGGATAAAAGGGATCGTTTTAGCACTCTTTAGTATTTTGGCCATAACTTTCGGCTCGAGTGTCGGATTGGCGCGCAGACCCCAATTCGGAAAGCTCGTTCCGACGCCGACGACGCGAGATCGCCGGAGGCTGTCCGACACCGTTTTGAGGTCAAAATCCACTGTTTTTCCTTCCATTTTGGGCTCGAGAAGATTTCAACACGTTTTTTTTTTCTTTTTTTTTAGTGTTTTCTGTGTTTTTCTGTTTTAAATTTTTCGTACTTTAGGTTTGGGTTTCTGTTTCCGTATCTTTTAGGTAGTTTTCAATAAAAGTAGCGTTAAATAAATTGAGAGTTTTTATTTTTGCCATGTTTCGATGACCGTTGGGTTAAGAATGTGCAAAAGTTTTTACTCAATTTATGAAACGTGAATTTAGGTTTCATAGTTTTGTTTTCGTTTTAATAAACACTAGGGTTTTTGTTTTAATGATATGATATTAGGTTATGATTTTAGGGTTTCTTGTTTTTCGATAAAATCGAAGTCTCTTTGTATTTCTTTCGTTGAGTCGACGGGCGTCCATAGTAAGTGAACGGCCGTCCGTGCCTACAATGCATCCACGTTGTTATGTTTTTAGAGAGTCGACGGCGTTTGCTCATTTCCGGACGCCCGTCGCTTCATGTGGTTACGACGGGCGTCGCCGCCACGAACGTCCGTCCGCCCCGAGTATGTTTTGAACGTCCGTCCGGTGTTCAACTTCAGTGAATAGAGTTTGATTTTTAATGCTTTATTTGATGTGGATACTTTCATATGAGCTTCGTGGCTAATTATTTTTACGTAGATGTTCTGAACTTGCATGTTTACACCTTTCCATCTACTGATCCATGTTAAATAATTGATTAATTTTTATATACATGCTTCATTAATTGACATGGATGAGCCTCTGTGGACGTTTTGTGTATGCGTAGATGTCCTGTTCTTTCACCGTTATGGTTTTCTTTCCATCTATTGCAATCCATGTTGAGTAATTCACCTGGCTAGATGTGATTCTAATATGACTTATGCTGTTCCTGTTGTCGTCTATCTAGGGTGTTAGGATTCATCTAGGCATGTTATAGTTACTGTCGGTTCTCGTACGCTATAACTGTTCTTATTGTTATTTAGTAGCTAATGTCGGTTTCCATATGCTACATACCGCTGTGATGAATCTTTTAAGCTTTGAGACTTATATGCTTCCTTGTTGTTTATGTAACTCATATGGGTAGCTACTGTCGGTTTTCCGTATGCTACGTCTTAGGCCATATGAGTTATATCTGTTTAGTATAGCTAACTGTTGGTTTCCATAATGCTATCACTTTTGATGAGTCTTAAGGCGCGTCTACACTGCATGTAATGGACAGCACTGTCGTTTATCGTAACCTGTCATTATTTGGTAGACGTTTATTATATACATGTCATGTTGCAAATGAGTGGGCTAGTTTTCTTTCTTTTATTTTTGCATATCATATAGATGCATATCATTTAGTTGCATGTCATCTAGTTGCATTGTTTTCTTTTTTTTTCTTGAGCGTAGTTAAGCGCCGGTTTCGTAATACTACCTCGTTTTCTTTATTTTTAGTTTCTGATAGGCCGTAGTCTTTGTAGGGTTGTCCTCTCAACTTGCTCACCTGAGCCTGTCGTAATTTATTTTTATTTATTTTATTTTTAGGATTGCATATCATGTAGGCTGCATTGTAGTATATTTTCATGTAGTTGCACCTAGCCTACTGTTTTGTAATGTTCCATGTATAATTTCCATCTTTATATGAGCTTAATTTGAAAAATCTCTATGACTTCTTTTCCATGTATAATCCTCTATCATTATTAGTTGGAGTTTGATATTTCTGGTTACACATGTGGTCTGTATTATTCTACAAGCTTCTGTGGCTTTATTTCTTTTTGTGCTTATATCAAACTCCCGTTCAGTTGTGTTTAGATGCTTAGGTGTCATGTACTTTCCCTGTATAGTGATTTTTCCATCTGAGCAATTATACCATGTGCTTATATCATTATTGTTGCTTGTTATATTTCCCCCCCCCCGTGTCCCCGAGATACTGCCATGTTTTTCAAGTGGTGCAGGTACATTTTTAGTTGTTCTTGTTAAGCTACCTTTGGGAGTTGAAGTGGGAAGGACTCCATATGATGTCACCATTGTTGTCTTTCAAATTTATCTTCATATCATTACCAAATCACTAAGTTCTTTATCTTTTCTTTAATTCGCACAACACGAGGACATGTTGTTATTTAAGTGTGTGGGGAGGGAATAGTTTCATGTATCTACATTCATTTGCCATACTATTATATTTCTATGAAAAGGTGCTAAATTTTAAAATTTTGTTTGTTTTGTCCCGAGTGAGCATGGCATATCTTTATTTGAGTTTTTATATCATTGATGCTGTATTTTGTATATTTAGTAAATTTAGTTGTTTCACCCGACACTATTTTTCACGTGCCATAGTAGATGATGAGCTATATTTTAAAGCCATACCCATTTGATTAGAGATTTTTTTTGATGATTATGGCATGATTCTTTGCTTGCATACGAATTTTGAATATTTTAATAGTTTGTATTTAGAATTAAAGTATGACATGCTGTGAATATCTGAAGGTTTGAATGTGATAGGAGGGATATAATTTAAGGTTTGTATACCAATCTAAGATGAATAATATGAATTATATATGTATAAGTGTCGGAAGTAGCTGCCGATGATTTGAGTGCGGTAGGGCATTATCTCGAAATGTCCTATACCACTATGAGGTTCAATAGCTCCCGACTGCCTGATGATAGTAGTCCAGCTAGGGTGTTATCCCGAAACATCCTATTGCTGGGAATGAGGGCGTGTGCTATATATGTGGAATTAAGTTAATCATAAAGAAAAATTTAGTGAATGGTAATGTGAAAAGATCGATGGTTGGAACCGTAGTTATCTTCTGACTATCCCCAGTATAAACTGAAAGATATGTTGTAGGGACTATCCTCTGAGTATGTCGGAAATATTTTAAATACTCCTTATTATTATTTTTCGAGTACGTATGTTTTGTGAGGTGCATGTTATAATCGTTTTTATATTTCTGATTTAAATGGGATATTGGCTAGTTTTGCTTGAATCAATTTCAAGTGTGGATTTAGTGGAAATTTATTATGGCTATGCACACACTCACTTGGGTGAACCTCTAAACTACTTGAATATGTTTTATATTTGCAAAAGTGTTTATTTGTCTCGAGTGATGGTTATGTTTTGTCTTGCTCGGGACGAGCAAGGTTTAAGTGTGGGGGAGTTGTTAAGGGTGATTTTATACGTTTTATAAGGATATATTTTATATCAATTCTCTCCATATTCGTATGTTTCTCATAGAAATCGAGCTTTATATTGAAATATTGAGCAAATGAGTTTTAGAAGTATTAAAGTGCAAAATCGAGCTAATTATGTGATTTTAGTGGATAAATGTCTGTAGATGTAAGATGTTACATTTTGCATGTTTTTATCATGATGTAGGCACGCTTGCATGAGGTGAAAGGAGCTTAAAAGATGTTCAAATGATGATTTGCATGGAAGGAAAGAGATAGAGATGAAGTTGGAATGAAGATCAAGATGAATTTGGAAGAAAAAAGAGTGAACGCGCCCAAGTCCCGTCCAAAGTGGGTGGCGTCTGAATATTGGATCAAGCGCCCGGGAGGAAAAAGTTGAGCAGAGAGTTTGGACGCTCGAAGCAAACGGGCGTCCATCTGCGTCAAAGAGAATGAACAGCGTCGATTGAGTGGACGGGCGCCCAACACCGACTTAAGCAAAGCGGCCGCTTTACTTTTCTATAAATAGCAGTATGATTTCAACCCTAAAAGCAGACAATTCGATCCATCTTGACACACAAACATTAGAGAGGAACCTTTATGCGCCCAAATTTTTTGGGAGGCTGGGGTATGGATTAATTAGGTTTTATTTTCGTTTCTTCTCTTTTCTTGTTCGCTCATGGTGCTTTCTCTGTTGTGAACTTGGAGCAAATGCCATGGGAGATTTTCCAAAGGCGTTTTACTTTCTTTCTCTTGGATAATCTTGTGAGTTTAATTTAAAGTTTGTATCTTTCCTTTGTTTATTTGTTTATGCAATCGATATCGGAAGATGTATTGCTATTTGATGTTTACCGTATGATGGAAATCGGTGTAAACCTTAGATCACCATAGGAAAGATTAGACTTTTAACCTTGACATAACGGAAGTTGATAGGTTAGATTTCTAGGTTGTTAGATCTAATAAATCTTGCACCTTGTTTTGAGAGCGTTAATCTCTATATAGATCGGAAGATGATGAGATTGATAGACGGATTACTTACGTAAGTAGGAATTCATACCTTTGATTAGGTGAACCACAACTTAGATTGAATCATCGTAAGATAATCTAGGGAAGAATTAAGGGTTGCGGGATGGAGGATCATGGTTTGTTCTATGTTGATTTGCTTCAGTCATTATCATGTTCGTTAGTTTTATTGTTTTCCTAGTTGTAGTTTTATTTATTTATTATCGCTTTTATCCTCCTGGCTTTGGGTGACAATCCTCATGTCAGTTTATTTTATCATTTTTAGTTTCGTTTTAGTAGTAACAACCTCAGGAAAATTAATGAACTAGATACCCCGATTCCCTGAGATCGACTCCGGTATTAATTGCTGTACTACGATCCCTACACTTGGGGAAATACCGGATTTATAAATTTTATTACTTGTTTGCTTTGTTAGATAAAATCCGTGTGAGAGGCTTTGTGGGACGATCGAGGAGCTCCGAGCGAGCGAGTCGTGAGAAGCATAAGGAGGCCTCAAAGGCTAAGGACCAAGAGGTTGTAGCTTTAAAGAAGGAGCTTGCCGAGACTAAGGCTAAATGAACTGTCGAGCTCCAGGCTAGGCATGACAAATATGTGGCAGAGAACTCTGAGCTAGGGCAGGAACTGGCCAAAGTCCGAGAAGAACTGGCTGCTCTGGAAGCCTCTCTCCCGGCTCGGGATGCCTAAGTCGTGCATGAGTATAAGTCCTCCGACCATCTAGCTGGAGCCCTGAAGGTCCTACTGAACCCCGTCATGCAGCATGGGTATACAACGGGTGTGGGCGAGGCAAAGAAGCGGTGTCGAGCTCATTCTCCTAACCTTATGCACTACCGCTCCATGTAAAGAAGGAGCGGTCGGACTTATGATGCCAAGTTAATGGAGTTTAAAGAAGGTGAAGACATTGGGGCCTGGCACGCCGGACGTCGTCCCGTTTCTCAAAGTGCCGCGCCAACCCGTCTTCGACAGAGCAGGCTCAGAGACCTGCACTGATTGTTCCTCCTCGTACTATTGGGACATGCTCTTCTTAAAACTTTGAAACTTTTTGCAAAAGTTCATGTACTTTGCTTATATTTTGTGGTCCTCCGACCATCCATGTTTTGTACTTTAGCTTCTTTTGGAAGCATTACTTTTGATTTACTTTGGTTTCAAATGTTCAAATATCTTATCTTATCTTATAGATGTCCCCAAAGACCCCACCCCACCCCCAGGTATGGCATGCATTCTCGATTGTTTGGGTGACATCTTTGAGTTTTGAACATCTGTAAGTTTTGATAAAATTCTAGCCTGACGTCTGAGACTTAGGAGGTTTGCAACTCTCTAAAGCCAAACAACACCCTGTGCTCGGTGTTTTTTCGGAGGCACAACTGGTTTTCTCTTCGGTGAGCATCCTTGCTAGTCCAAGTGTAGTGAGATAGAACGGCATCTTCTGCTGCCAACGCTTGAAATTTAGGCCATTGAATTTTTCTCGGTTTCTCTCCATGAGAAGTATGAGAAGCACCGGCAATTGTAATAAAGACGAGGTTGTGTCACGGCCAGACATACGATGAGCATTCAAAAGTGGATTCGGACTTGTGGTTGGTGTGGTTCCAATATAGGTGTCAAAGACGCATCGGTGACTCGGTCATTTTCATTGAGAATAAAAGCAGAAGATCAACAACACAATCGAGTCGTTTTGCCAAAAAAACGAGACAAAGTAGAAAATCGTTTTTGCCAGAAAACGATAAAAAAGGAAGATGGACCGGTTTTTACCAAAAACCAATACCAAAAAAATAAGGACCGGTTTTACCAGAAACCAATACCAAAAAGGAAGATGGACCGGTTTTGACCAAAAAACCAATACCAAAAGGAAAGGACCGGTTTTACGTAAACCCGATACCAAAAGGAGACACCGACACACCGAGTATCACAGACGATACTCGTAGCGCAGCAGAAAAATAAAAGGTTCAAAGAAATAGATCGAAATTTATTTTTCATTTCGCAAAGATATACTTTTTAGAGCAAAGAGGCTCTGAAAAGAATTGTCTTAAGATTGTTATACCCAAAGTATTACAATGCGAAAATAAAAATAAAGAACAGAAAAGATGAAGAACAATTTATTATATTCTGGAATGACAAAAAAAAAACAGAAAGGAAAAGCAGAAAAACAACAACAAGGATATGTAACCGGGACGAGCTAATCTCTGTCCTTAAGGATAATATCCAAATAAACTTTCTCCAAAAAATATAATACTGCCTCAGGCCCAGAAGGCCCATTCCCCAAAGCCCAAGGTCAATGGTCAATGGTCACGGGCGGGCGGGCGGCGCGCGCGCGTGTGGCATTTTTAGTAAACACTCAGCCCACTAAAACCACTCCGAGTTCTCTCCCTTTCTAAGAGATTATACCAACAATAAAACTTCCACCACTTAAATATTGAGGAAATGTTGGCACATTTCCCAATGTGGAATTAAGAAGTTTGTCTTTTCAACTTCCTTTTCACACATTTTCAACTACCCACTTTAAGCCTTAATTTCTCATTCATCCGACATCCGAATTGAATGATTCAAAACCTTATTTTCAACTACGTCTTACGTAATTTCCAAAGTCATCACTAACTCTTGATAATATATAAAAGAGTTATACCGAAATCGGCTCTCAAAGTGGTTTCAATAAATGATTAAAAAATCATTTTAAAATGTTAGAAAACATTTTTCCTTTTATCCTCATATATCTCCAACAGTAACTAGCCAAGACATGTAATTGAACTATTTTGATCTCTTCTGGTTGATTGGATGATGATTATGTATTCTATATTTTAATTTCGATTGTGTTGAAGCTTTTTCTACTTAAATGGATTGTTAGCTCATGTTGGAGTAATTAACCAATATTAGCACACACACACACACACCACTTAATTGATACCGAACGGAGATATTAGGTGTGAGAACGAGGTAGAAAAACCGGAAGGTAAAGTTGACCATTCTTTGGAGTTCAATTTCTTATCCGGGAATGATTAGTCGTACTTTCGTGAGTTTATCATGTCAAATCATTAGGTTTAGGGCTCTTAAACCAAGGAGGAGGCATAAAACAATTTTTGTACACTCGTATTATGTGGAAATTATTAGAATATGAGTACACCGTTTCACACACTTGAATACCCTTAATAGGCCGAATTAATCATATCCTTGAAACTAAAAGAGACTGTAGTTCAATGAAATTGTCTTGGTTAGTACCTTTATTATTAATTGTTAATTGTATTAGTGACGTAAAACTATCACTTTTATGTTAAAACTGCGACTTAGATCAAGATAATAATAGCTAATTGATGTTTAACCACACTTAGAATTGTATCGTGTTCCACGAGAGAGCGACCTTGATTCACCAGACTAGACTACAATTTGACCCGGTACACTGCCGGTAAGATTGGACACCCAGTTCTTTGGTACATCAATCACCGACATCGAACTCTAAAGGTCTTCTACGGACATCAGCCCAACTTTTCTGACGATCTTGTGCTGCCTTCAAGTTCTTCTTTACCAACAAAACCCTTTCCTTAGCTTGCTCAACCAATTCTGGCCCGGTAAGTTGCTTATCTCCAACTTCATCCCAAAACAACGGCGTTCTACATCTTCTACCATACAAAGCTTCAAACGGCGGCATCCTCAAACTTGCATGATAACTGTTGTTGTAAGCGAACTCCGCCACGGGTAAGTAATCATCCCATGATCCTCCTACTTCCAAAACACAAGCTCTTAACATATCCTCAAGTGTTTGGATTGTTCTTTCCGAATGTCCATCCGTTTGAGGGTGAAAAGCTGTACTCAAATCCAACGTTGTGCCCAAGGTTTTATGTAAACTCTTCCAAAACCGACTAATAAACCGGTTGCCACGATCCGGTACAATTTAGATAGGCACTCCATGTAGCTTCACAATATTGTCCAAATAAAGTGTAGTCATCTTCTTCAATGACATATCAACTTTGGTTGGTAAGAAATGAGGTTTAATATACTACATAGACATATCGATTTAGGGGCCCTTAAAATGCACCTCATGCACCACATCTGACCCAAAATATAAGTTATTTTGAGAAATTTCACACGTATTAAGATAGGGATTTATTATTTACACCCCACCTAATATATTCATACACCACTATACACACTACACCACACCTAATAATCCAAATTTATTTTTGCACCACACTTAAATTTCAACATTTTTATTTATCTATTTTATATTTCATACTTAATTACAATTTTACCATACCTATTTACACACTACATTTTCATTCTATTTCTGCTCTCAAAATATTATAAAAGGTCCTAGCTTTTATATTTTCTTTACATCATCTTCGTATCATATTATCATCTTCACCATTTTCATTTATGAGTTTTTCCACCATCATTCATTTGTTCATCAAACCCCTCCATCTTTATCATCACTATACCCTTCACATCACATCTTTAATCATCAACCCCATCATTCTCAAAAGTCAAACCCTTACTCTTGTTCATCTTCTTAATTTTTCATCATCATCTTCCTAAAACCCTCAATTTTTAATAAAGACAAGAGTCTTATGATTTCTTCATTTCATTGCTTAATGAATTCTTTTTTGATTTTTTTCAAAAGGTTTTAACTTTATTATTAAAGTTTGATAATTTCATAATCCCATTATTGTTGTGAATCGATTTGGATGGAAGAAGCAGATTCAGCGGTGTTGGGAAGAACTTTGTTCGATTTACTTGAACTAATCTTGAAGAAACTATCTCTTCAAGAATTATTAACTGTAATACCTGCAGTTTGTAAATTATGGAGGAAAAGCAGTAATGGGACCATGTTGTTGGCAGGATATTGACATAGAAAAATGGAGTAATGAATCAGAACTTTGAAAATTTTGAAAATTTGGCAATAGTAAAATATTCTTGGCAAAAGGGGTTTTCCTTTTTACTTCATATTAGATATGGGGTGTATAGGTAGAATGTGGGACCCGAAACATAATAGATGTGGTGTTTCAAAAGTTTTTTTTTAAACAATACATGAGGTGTATGAGTAGAATTGTCGGGGTGTAAATAAAAGACCCTTTAAGATAATAGATGAATGTCTAAAATGAAATGACAAAAATTTCATTTGATCCTCGTTAAAGCAATAGTTATGAAGTAATGACATAAGTGGTGAGATTGTTAATAAAGTAGAGTAAGATAGGAGAGAAATTATGGCGCAATAGGTAATTATGAGTTGTAACATGGGGATGTGATAAGATCTAGTTCAAGAAGATTGAAGAAGCACAATGAGTGTCTTTATTTATGCTATTGAGCTTGGAGGAGTAGATAAACTTTTTAAAGTCTTTTATTTATTTTTAGTGTCAATAAGACATAAGCCCAATAATGGGGCGCCGGTTTCATGGATTTTGTAGTCTTTCATTTTGCTAGTAGATGTTATATGGGCCTACGTGAGTTATTGAAGCCCAATACAAGGCTTATATGTGAAATTCTATGTATTTTTATCCTAAATTGCTTAGTTAGATTATTTACTTGATCGGCTAAAACTGGGTGTCCAATCTTACCGGCAGTGTACCGGGTCTAATTGTAGTGTAGTCTGGTGAATCAAGTGTCGAATCCTCAGGGAAAAGAAAATGTAATTTAAAATGTGGTTAAACACCAACTAGCTATTATTATCTTGATCTAAGTCGCAATTCTTTTTAATTTAAAGCTATTCAAATGATAATTAGATATTTAAATAGATATAGATATAATAGTTATAGATATAGATATAATAGATAGTTAATAAGAACTAACCAAGACAATGTTATTGAATTATGATCTCTTTTAGTTTTAATGGATGTGACCAATCTTCTTGTTGAAGTGTAATCGATTATGTGAAACGGTATACTCCTCAGCTAACAAATTCCCCTCATACGAGTGCACGAATTCATTCTATGCCTCCTCCTTGGTAAAACCGTAATTAAACCTAATGATTTGACATGATAATCTCTTGAGTATAAATATTCTATCCCCGGATAAGAAAGAGGGTTCCGCTTTGTCGACGGCCAATTTTACCTTCCGGTCTTTCTACCCTTTCTCATACCCTAACGCCTCTCGGGTCGGTTCATGATTAGGTTATGGTTCTCGCCCATATTGGTTAATTACGTCAATACTGCACTATCAATTAGTTCAAGTAGAAAGAGATTCATCAAATTCAATATTTTAATCATATTTTAACTTAGTCGTCATCCATTTCTAAAAGAGAAACATTTTTCAATTACATGTCTTGGCTAGTTGTATAATTAGCCTACATACATTATTACTAGTAGATAAAATTGAAAAAACAAACAACATAATAACAATGAGAATATTACCGCCATAATTGTTGAAGGAGGCTTCGTCCTCCAATGTCACGACATGTTGATAAATTCAACAATCTTCAATAATTATTCTAACTATTACAACATTATTACTACTACTTTTAGGCATAATGCCTCATCAAAAATAATATTTACAGAGAGTAGATAATATAGGAGATATATATATTGGTATCCTTTTCATACCTCATAAATGAGGTATTTATAGCGTAAATCTCTCCGTCGGCGTGGCGCTGAACTCGATTCGCGCGCGGCGGATTAACCGATTAATATCATGTGCCGACGCATACGGGTAACATGGGGTAATTATCACATAATCCGGCGTGGATCGGTTTATTCCGGTCGCGCTGGTTTGTCTCGCCACTTGATGATTTTTGTATGATTTGATTCGATTCTTCTACTTTGTATCACATAATACCTGTATAACAACAACAAAAACGATAAAACACAGTAAATCGACAACAAAAGTTATAATTTGTATTATGTTATTTATTTGTATTTATTAGATTTTTATATGTTATTTTACTATCATTTAATATTTTTAGATAAAATTAATCAATAATATGTATAAAATGTGATAACATTTTGTTATAAATTTAACATATATCAACTATTCCCACTTAGCTTTTGATCGTCTCGAAAGAAAATAAGCGATAAATAATAAATACATATTCATAATGAAAACAATATAATTTATCTAGACTAAAATTTTAATTTAGTAAGGTATATCGTCGATATTTTAGTTATATTAATTTTATCTATTTAAGATTATTTAAGAAGATAAAAGTGTGTATAATTCAATAAATTAGTTATAAAATATTATCTAATATGAAATTTTACATGAATTACTTAATAAAAATATTTAGAATAACTTTAAAATCGCTTAATTGCATTTAATTTATTGGAATCAAAGACTAAGTCAAGTAGTTGGCAAAATGGCTTATAACGCTCAAGTTCAGGTGTTTGGCTAATCAAGGATAAGAAAGGAAAATCGAAAAGAGATAGAAGCAAGTCGCACGTATTTACACCTTCAACTTTTGATCAAAAAAATATCTTGATTAGTAAATATCCTCGACATCGATTTTTTTTTTTTTTTTTTTTTTTTTTTTTTTTTTACACAAACTAACATATCCGAACTCATTGCGTAATCGACTATTTTTCAAGCGCCATGAGGTGAGAACTAATATATTAGTACCCAACTATTCCAAGAATAGCAACAATTGATACAAGATTGCCTTCCAAATAATATTTATTCCAATCTCAAATTATACCACTTTTGTATTTCGATGTCGCCACCGCTTATCCATAAGCACATACTATACTTATGGATTTCAAAGAAATGTAGACCAATTTAAGTTAAGGGTCGGTTTTATCTAGTTAATCATAATGGCTAAATTCGAGTGAGGTCTTGATCACTCTACAAAGGTCGGTGGGGACAAAATTGGAAATTATGTTCGGGTAGGCTATTTAGCTCTAGTTAATCAAAGTAATGCCAAAAATCTCATCATTCCTAGTCCGATTCCAATTTCATACTTGTTTTGAAATGAAAATTATTCTAAAATTTTATTATAAGTGATTCTTTGTCCAATTCCATAAAAAAATATATTTCATACTATTTATCTAGATATACATACTTAATTTCTTGTTAAAATCTAAAATAGATATAAATAATATGGAAATAATATATCAAGCTTACTTTACTTAATTAAAAATTTGTTCTATCAAAATATATCATTTTTATTATAATAATTATATATTATTTCATTTATTTCTTTGAGGATAATTAAACTAAGTGTATAAGTATTTGATATATTAACTTCATTTTATTTACTAACCTAACTCCATCCCCCCACTAATAACTGTCATCGTCCCGATGATAAGTGAGTGCAATAATTGGGTAGAAAATAAAAGGAATGATTTTAATTAAGGTGATGATACGATTTTTCTTATAAATTATTCTTTTAGAAAAGAAAAGACTACAACATAACATTTTTATTAAAGGAAATATTAATATTACACAAAATATAAGGACATAATTAAACAAACTTATGGACTTAAAGGAAATTCTTAAACTAAAACAACTTAAAAGGAACTTAAAAACTTAAAAACTTAAAACATCTTATTCCAACTTAGACTCTTCCCATCGCACACAGATGAAATGACCTTCTAATCTTTCTCATTGTAGATGAACCACTTGGTACATCTACCGGAAGCAGACTCTGTAAGAGGTTGACGAGAAGGAAAGATCTCATCCAAGCATTTCTCAGAACTCCCGCAAAACGGATACAGAGTTTAGAGATCAAAGACGCAAACGGCATCGGTTGATTTAAAATTTCGCCTACCAAGAGCAAAGTTGATAGCCGCTTGTGGATCAGACTCCCAGAGTCAATAATAGCTCCAATCGTAATAGCATACAAGAAGCAAAGATCTCATCATCGTAAACCTCGAAAAGTCCAAAGTTGGAAAAACTCGCGAATTTATAAAATGTTTCCGTGTTCAAGATGAGGAAGCAGAGTCAAGTGGAGACAACATGATCACGGTTGTAATTTGGAAAGAGAATTTGGAAAGCTTCGCACATTTATCAAAAACACCATGAATCAGGTCCAAATTCCACCGCGATTCATAATGACTATTTGGGGTAGTTTGGACAGTGAGGTATTTGAAAAGCTTGATTGATGATAAAAGGAGTGAATGGTACAATACAACCACGGACACGCACAAAACGTGTCGATGCGATGTAAACAGAGTCCGATGAGCCGCATAAAATTCTCGAACTAGAGTGACATTGACCTTGCCTCTTGGTGTACGGACAAAACGATCCCATCCACCTCCTTCAATACGGAGAAATCCCCATCTGGTTCATTTTTCAAAGTTGAGACCTTTCTCAAGTAAAATAGGGACCGACCTAAATTGGCTAGATAACGGTCTTGAGTTTTTGTTTGGTGCGGATAATTATTAGGATCGAAAAATAAATGTTGAATATCCGGGTTTCATCATTTGGATACAATCGGGGGAGAGTAATCATAATCAAGCGAGAGGAATGATTGGACATTTTCTACCGTTAATCAAGAGGTGAAAGAAAGGAAGGGTATCCTTCTAAGCTTGCAAGGTATGTATTTATAGGTAAAAATTGAAAGCGTAAGAAGAAAATTCGCTCGTTGTCATAAATAGATTTTCCGGCGTAAATCGGTGTGTTTCGCCTCACGCCGAATCTATTTAATTTGTCGAAATGAATACCCTATATATATAGTCGTCATGTCGGTGATAACCTGGCGTGAACCGAATATACCGCGCGACGCCGGATTTCACTATTCACGGACGTAGTCTAATTTGTGTGTTGATGGCTAAAATTTTCAAAATCAAACAAAATAAAATACAACATTCATCAAAATGTTATACATAAATTATTACCAAATAAATTCTTACTTAACCTGGGAACTTATTAAAAAGTGCACTAACCATCGAGTGCATCAACCAAACGTCAACGTTAAAATTTCTAGTGCCAAATCAACATAATGAAAGGAAATAGTCATCAAAGTACAAATGTTTTTTCAATGATAAAATTTTAACCGCTTTATTCAAGTCTTCAAAATTCAAATCACGCGGCGGGCGTGACATGGATTGAGTCTAAATCGCTCCAAAGTCGGAAGTTGAAGTCGTGGTATGAATGGATCTTGTGAACGCATGGTGGACATAGTAACCGAACTATCGAATCCAAGCGATCCAAAACCGGTAGTGACAACCAAATCGGCGTAATCTCCAAATCCTCAAGTAGCAATTGTGACACCGGAAACATACCACCCGACATACTAAATCGAACCCAAGTAACTCGAGTGTAAGATTGAGAGGTAGGAGGCGAAGGAATCGGTCGAACCCAGTCGGTATGTATAGGATCTCGCTCGCATCGAGGCGCATCATCGACATCCGCTCACAAGGTGGTCTAGACTCTCATAAAAGCTCACGACCTCTAACTCCCACTCTAATATCATTGGCCCATCGCTCGACTCGGTCGAATCCTAACAAAGATATTAGTCTCGACTTCTATCAATTGCACTTAGAATGGCGCCGATCGGTGATAACTCGACTCGACTGCACAGTCGCCTGTAAGAGGATCCAAATAGGGGTGGGATTCTAAGACGAGAGGATTTGGCCGACGCCATTGCCGGTTAGGATTATTATAATCAAGTTTACCAAAGAAAGTTGCGGGCAAGTCTAGACCTATGATTGGGGTATCGCAGTAAACAATTTTGTCACCGGTAAGGTCGAACTCTCGCCATCGTGCACAATGCAGTAGATTAGATTTGAAATGGCATGTTTCTTGCGGAATACGAGCATGAGCAAAATCCCAAACCTTATTGAAAATCAATTTTCCTAGATTGACCGGAACATCCTTAACTATCGCCCAAGCAAGAATGACATCATCTCTACCAAAAGCACCGACATGAGTAGATGGATCGACATTATAGCCCGTAAACATCTTAATGGCTCGACATCCTTAATACAACCCCGTATGCAAACCTATTATCAATCCACGCCGCAGAGATGGGTCAAGGCTTGTTGAGCTTTTCATAAGCCTTAGCTTGCAAAACACTAGGCCGGATTAAACCCCAAACAGTAATAATAATCTTCCTCATCGTGAACCTCAGAATGGCAAAAATGCATTAATGACTCGATCGAGTAAAAGGGACGGTAGCATTTCTAAGAGAAACAGAGGTCAAAGGACCTTCATCTACAGTGCTCATAAGGTAAATGACAGAATAAAACTCACCACCATCGTGGCATTAATAGGTCAACACGCCACGGGCTATCTCCATCCAAACCTTACTCTCAAAAATTTCCTTCGATTCAGTCCTAAGGCAAGAAAATCTATACCCTGCTCTAGCAAAAGATCGACATTTTGAAAAATATCTATCAAAAGCGGTTACGGCCGCAGGATCGCGCTTTTTCTTAAAGGATATGGCCTCTTCGTCTGGCCGTCGAGGCCTAGGCTCATGCACATGTGTACTACTGTGTGGTATGTCGATTTTCTTTTCTTACTACCCTTTTACGAGAGGAAGACTCACCATCTACGATTGTGGTATCGACAACAACACCAAATAAAAATAACAAAAATTAATATTAAAACAAAATGAAAACATCAACAAAAATTGATAAAATTGATACTTAAAATTATAAACTTGATAAATAATTATATTAGATGATTACCTAAAATGTGAGGGATGCGTAAAAACGTGGGTGGCCGGAAAATATGTCACTACGAATTGTGTGCTTGTTTTAAAATCACCAACTTTTAGTATAATGTATTAAATTTGTGGTGTGTGTGGTAGAAGAGGTATTTGAAATAATAAAATGGAGAAGAAAAGAGGTGGGTTTTATGGTGTAAAGAGGTGGGGAGAAAAGGGAAGGGCGGCACTGTTAAGAAAAAATTTGGGAGAAGAAGAAGAAAAGAGAGAACCCGAGTTAAGTTCATTGAATTCGGCGTGGACCGGTATAGTCCGGCTCACGCCGGGTTATTAAAACTGCTTTTTTTTTTTTTTTTTTTTTTTTTTTTTTTTTTTTTTTTCATAAAAATATTTTTATAAAATCTCAAAATCATTTAATGATAAAATAAATTACTACGATATTTTTTGTATGATAAATTCTAATTATATCATATAAACCATATATGATAAAAATAAGTTTATCATAAAATTTTTTATAAAATCTTTGAAAATAAAATTCAATCTACTTCTACTCCTATCGTTCTTAAATCTTCGAGATTTCTATAGTAGCGGTCCATCAACCTAATTCCTAGGAATGATGCGCTTGAATTCTCTCTTTGTTGTCCATCGATTTTCGGATAACCACCTAGTCGCTCCCATCTTAATTACATTCAAACATTCATCCTGGATTTGGCTGTGTTTTCCCACATTTTCCACTCTGTGCTCACTCTTTCCATGCATTCTACACCTTAGTAGAATCTTGCCCTTCTCTTTATAGCACTTCTCGATTTCCCATTACAAAGATCTCTTTTCTAATTTTACTTATCGCTTCTTTATTCAATTTAAAACTAAGGTTTCTATTTTAAAGGCAACATCTTTATCTAAACCTAATTTTAAAAGTAGAATAAAACTTCTATTCTATCTATAAAAGGCATTCCAGCTTTTTAATGTCTATCCGTAAAAGACTAAATTACCTAAAATGTATTTTAAACTAAAAATAAGAAAGAGTGTACTGAATCATTTCGCTTTGTGGTCGATAGCAAAACGCTTTTTTAATCATTGGAGGGTCGCTGTGTACATAACCTCTCTTGTTAGAGGTATCCCTTCTTCTTTTACAAATAACTTCACTGTGACCATTGGCTATAAAAGTTGTGAATCCATCGCTAATTCTATAGCTCCCGACTTATAGATTTTTGTTACCTCATATGGACTCGCCCATCTTGATTTAAGCTTACCCGAAACCACTTCAAACGTGAATTATATAAGAGTACTCGATCACCTACATGAAACTCACGAAGATAGATTCTCTTATCATGGAAAGATTTCGTATGCTCCTTGTAGATTCGAGCATTTTCGTAAGCTGCCGAGATCTAAACTCATCCAGCTCGTTAATCAAGTAATCTATAATCACCAACAACCTTTGGATCAAAATTTAGAAATTTAATAGCCCAAAAGGCTCGATGTTCTAATTCAACAGGAGATGACAAGATTTACCAAAACTAATTTATAGGAGAACAACCAATTGGTGTTTTAAAGGTCGTTTCTATATGCCCATAATGCATCATCTAGTCTTTTCGCCCAGCTTTTACGATTTGACTCTATAGTTTTTTCCACGATTCTTTTTATTTCTCTATTAGATACTTCTACCGCCCACTAGTTTGTGGATGATATGGTGTACCAAGTTTATGTTTTACACCATACTTCTCAATTAATTTTGTAAATGGACGGTTACAAAATGTGATCCTTGGTCACTAATGATAGCCCTGTGAGTGCCAAATCTCGTGAATATATTCTTTTAAGGAATTTTAACACTACTCTAGAATCATTAGTGGGAAGAGCTTCACTTTCTACCCATTTGGATACATAATCGACCATCACTAAAATGAATTTCTTACCAAAAGATGGAGGAAAGGGCCCATAAAATCAATACCCTGGACATCAAATAACTCACACTCCAAAATAGGTTGGAGAGGCATCTCGTGCTTCTTGGAAATATTTCCCCATTTCTCGCATGATTCACAAACCCTTGCATAGTGGTGTGCATCTTTATATAGAGTAGCCAAGAAAATCCACTTTGCAAGACTTTGTAAGCGGTTTTCCACCCTCCATGGTGCCCTCCACCTCACGATCATGGCAAAATGATAGTACACTTAAAATCTCATCATTGGGTACACATTTTCTAATTATACCATCTCAACATTTTCAAAAAGATCCGGCTTTTCCCAATAGTAAAATTTTAAATCATAAAAGAACTTTTTTTCATTTGCCATGTCCAATGAGATGGAATATACTTACAGTAAAGTAGTTAACAATATTACCGAACCATGGCGAGCTTTCTTTGGATAAATTACCGCCTTTAAACCAGCTTGCATTCTTGGAGGAGCATCAACCATGAGGAGTTGTTCATCCGAAATGAATCTTTGATCTCTAGTCTTCCTCCTTTTCTTTCTTCAAATTCCATACGACTCAAATGGTCCGCTACTACGCTTTAACGCTCTTTTATCTTTAATTTCAATATCAAATTCTTGAAGAAGTAGCAGATCCATCTAAGAAGACGAGGTCAGATCTTTCTTCTTTAACAAATATTTTAATGTCGAATGATCAAGATAAACAATTACTTTGGAACCTATGAGATACGATCGAAATTTGTCTAATGCAAAGATTACAACCAAATAGCCTTTTTTTCGGTGGTAGCGAATTAAGTTGGGCTGTGTTCAAGGTATGGGATGCATAGTAGATTGCCTTAAGTACTTTGTCATGGCGTTGACCTAGAACACCCGATCGCCAGATCACTAGCATCACACATAAGTTCAAACGGTAAGTTCCACCTGGTGCTAATTAGAATCGTGTGCGCTACTCAATCGTGCTTTCAAAGTTTCAAATGCTTCCATACATTTATCATCAAACTTAAAAGGTACTTCTTTTTCAAGCAAATGATCGAGAGGTTTAGCTATGCGTGAAAATCTGCAATAAATCTTCTATAGAAACCCGCATGTCCAAGAAATCCTCTCGAGTTTTTAGGTTTATCGTGGAGGTAACTTTTAATTACTTCAACTTTGGCTTTATCTACCTCAATACCTTTTCGTAAATTGATGACCTAAAACAATACCATCTCGATACCATGAGATGACATTTTTCCCAATTTAAAACTAGGTTGGTGTCTTCACAGCGTTTAAGCACGCTGTTTCTAAGTGTGTAAGACATTCTTCAAAAGAATCTCCAAAACGCTCAAGTCATCCATAAAGATTTCCAAAAATTTTTCTACCATATCTCGAAAATATTGCCATCATGCATCTTTGAAATGTAGCCTGGTGCATTACATAATCCAAACGGCATTCTTTTTTATAGGCAAAAGTTCCATATGGACATGTGAAAGTCGCTTTTTCTCTATCTCCCGCCGCAATAAATATTTGTAAATAACCGAATAACCATCCAAGAAACAATAAAATTTATGTCCACTTAATCGCTCTAACATCCGCACGATGAATGGAAGTGGATGATGGTCTTTCTTGGTATGCTCATTCAGCTTTATTTAAAATCGATGCACATTCGATATCCTCGTGACTTCCCTTGTTGGAATCCATTCATGTTTATCATTTTCCTTTATCGTGAATCCGCCTTTTAGGCACTACTTGAGTAGGACTTACCCACTCATCGCCGACATGGGAAAGATTATTCCCATTTCTAGTAACTTAATAACCTCTTTCTTGATCACTTGTTGCATATTTGGGTTGAGACGGCGTTGTGGTTGGATACACGGTTTAGCCTCTTCATTCAAGATGATCTTGTGTACACAAATCTCGTGACTTATTCCCCGAATATCTCGCAGAATCGCCCATCCAAACGCTTTCTTATGTTGTCTTAACATTCTTAACAACCGATCTTCCCGTGACTTGGTTAATGATGATGAGACAATAACAGAAGCAAATTATCATTTTCAAGAAAGGCATATTTGAGATTTGAAGGAGAGGTTTTAATTCCGCATTCTTTGGTGGCTCCTTCACCAAGGTTTCAATATTGGGCCATCCAGCTTCTAAATCTAAATAACGATGCCATGGACGTTTTTCAAAAGAACTTCCGTGTCGAGATAAAAATGATTTCTTTCTTTTCTTGGTTGTCCTCCTTCATAGATAGATAAGGCTAAACATTCTTCGAGCTTATCTTCAAAATTTTGCGATTCAAAGATCATTCATATACATAGAAGATATGCTTTCTATGAATGAACATGATTCTAGTGATTTGTATGGATGTTTCATAGCCTTAAAGATATTAAAGGTGACTTCATCTTCATTGACTCTTAAAATTAATTCGCTTTTTTGAACATCAATAAGAGTTCTTCCCGTAGCTAGAAATGGTCGACCTAGAATAAGAGGTCTTTGAAAATCCTTCTTCCATTTCCATGACTACAAAGTCAACTGGAAAGTAAAACTTATCTATTTTAACCAATACATCTTCAATGACTCCTTTAGGACGCTTAATAGACCTATCTCGCCATCCGGAGAGTCATCTCGGTGTTTTTAAGTTTTCCTATTCCAAGTTTCCTATAATCCTCAAAAGACATAAGATTAATGCTAGCTCCGAGATCACAGAGTACCTTTTAAACAGAAACCCCCAATCTCACACGGGATGGTAAAACTACCTGGATCTTTTAGTTTAGAGGAAGTTTGTGTCAGAATATCATGGAACATTCTTCGTTGAGGCGATGTTCTCATATTCTTCTAAACGCGTTTTTGTTCGAGAGAATATCTTTAAGAAACTTGCCATAAGTAGGCATATTGATTAGTGCTTCTATGACAGAATATTGACATTCAGTGACTTAAATGTATCAAGGAAACGCGTGCATACTTTTTATCCGCTTTCAACTTCTTAATTTGATCTCTAGGTGGGTAAGGTAAAGACTTAAGGTCAATAAATTCAGTTTTGCAGTCATGCTCTCCTTACCTTTTCCTTAAATGTTTGAGCATCCGTGGTCTCCATGTGTCATGATCCTGCACTATCTTCTTTGAAATTTGTTCAAAATCCTTCTTTTCTTGTTCGCTGGGGTATTGCTACTCCCTACTTGGTCTCAGGCTATCAAGAATTTCGCTTTTCTAACATGTTCATTGAATAAGGTCCGTAGATCGCTAGCCCTTGGATTTTTAGTATTCTCGGACTTTGATCCATTCTTCCTCTTTCATTTCGGTTTCAATATGATCATTACGACTTAAGAATTTGTCAATTATTTCTTCTTCTTCTTTATCGATTCTGGTTCGCCCTGCTTTTCAAGTCTTTTTTCGAATTTATCATCCAAATCATCTTCTACTTCATTATTTCCCGAGTTTTCTACTCCGCTACTTCCAAATATCCTTCGCTTCGCTTCGGGTAACAAAGATTCACCTCTCTAGTGGTTTCTTTCAAGATTATTAGGTAATCCTCCCGGAGGTCTCACTGCTTTTTCGCTCTCCTCTCTACTCAAGTGATCTTCCATATTACGCATCGATGCCTCTATAGTTCTCATTCTCGTGTCATGCCCACTCATGGATGTTTTCAGAGTACTCATATCCTTAGTGACAGCTCCTATAGAAGTTATCATGGTTTCCATATTCTCGAGTTGGGTAGACATCACACCCATCATGTTTTCCATTAATTTTTCCCATTTGTCAACTCCTTCTACGGGCCGAGTTGAACTTTGAGTAACTCGTATACTGTGTGTGGTGTGTTGTGGGTATAATCTGGGTGGTGATTGCTGGTTTTTACTTGACTAATTTCCTGGTAACTTTGGTTTTGAGTATTGTATGAGCTTTTATATTGAGTAGGATAGGGTGGTTGTCCTTGCTTACTTGGGTTTTCAGCCCAACGAAAGGTAGGATGGTCTCTTTTAATGGCATTGAATGAGTTTGAATAAGCATTATTCAAATTCCTATGCTGTTGCAGAAAACTCACTTCTTCCCTAGAATATTCTTCGGATTCTTCTATTCCGTTATCATTATTCGAATATTCAATTGATAATTTTCCTTCTGAGCTAGAATTCTTGTTTCCTTGTAAGCCATCAAACTTTCTACTAAGATTTTCCAGATGTGCTAAAACTTCTGAGTTTGCTGTAGATTCACTTACAAATGCTACTTTTCTCGTACTGGAACCTGTTTCCCACATTCGGTTATTCTTAGAAATTTTTTCAATTGCATCATAAACAACTTGTGCTTCACTCATCATCAAAGAGCCTCCACATGCATGATCAACATCAAAGACGTGAGTCCTTTCTCAATTTACTTACAAAAAGTTGGATTTGCATGTCAAGAGAGTAACCATGATCCGACAAGCTCTTAACAACTTTTTAAATCTTTCCCACGCATTTCCAAGTGTTTCCTCGATCCTTGTCTAAAATTAGCAATTTCGACCTTCAATTCCAAATTCCTACCTGGCGTGAAATATTGTTTTAGAAACTCGCTTTGAATGTCCCGCCAACTTGTCAACGAATGATGTGGGAGTGACATAAACCGATCTCGAGCTCTTCCTTTTAATGAAAAGGAAACATTGACATCCTTGTCAATTCACGATGAGCACCTTGACTCTTGGCGTTGTTGCACAATTCTTCAAAAAATATAGGTGATGATGGATCTTCGCCATCTTCACCAAGAAATTGGGCTCTTGTGTCAATCAAACCAAAAAGATGGGATTTAATTTCAAAGTTATTTGCTCCTTCATTAGGTAGACGAATTGGATTGTTAGTTTCATTTCTTCTCAAAGTCCGATCACAAATCGGTCTTGGGTTTGGTGGGTTATTATTATGATGATTATTCGATTTCGGTTTTGGTTATTCCGATTATTGGGATTTCGTTATTGAGATGTGGTGGTGGTGGTGGTAGATTTTGTAACGGTGGATTAAGATTATTGAGGTTTTGTCCATGTCTTGGGCATGAACAAGCCCTTGTTCGTGTGGTGTTTCTTCACCGCCTCGCCATTTCCTTACCTTGAATTGATGATTCTTGGGAGATATGTCTCCAAGATGTCCTTGGTCTGGTTTGGCCACGCCTATTTTCTTCTCTTAATTGTCTTTCGTAAGTATTTATATCCGGCTTATAAGGAGTAAGTGGTGCCTACCGCTCGGGTCATCAACTACAAAAATAGAAAACAACACTAAAACAAGAAAGTGGTTACTTACCAACGAGGTAAGTACCAAAGAAACGAAAAGTAGAAATGAGATTAAGAAAAGTGTTGACTTATTCTCAAGAGTTTTGAGCTAATATAAGTAGTAACCATAGACATAATAAATTAACATCGCTTCTTTCCCGCAACGGCGCCAAAACTTGATCGGCTAAAACGGGTGTCCAATCTCACCGGCAAGTGTACCGGTCTAATTGTAGTGTAGTCCGGTGAATCAAGTGTCGAATCCTCAGGAAAAGAAAATGTAATTTAAAATGTGGTTAAACACCAACTAGCTATTATTATCTTGATCTAAGTCGCAATTTTTTAATTTAAAGCTATTCAAATGATAATTAGATATTTAAATAGATATAGATATATGATATAATAGTTATAGATATAGATATAATAGATAGTTAATAAGAACTAACCAAGACAATGTTATTGAATTATGATCTCTTTTAGTTTTAATGGATGTGACCAATCTTCTTGTTGAAGTGTAATCGATTATGTGAAACGGTATACTCCTCAGCTAACAAATTCCCCTCATACGAGTGCACGAATTCATTCTATGCCTCCTCCTTGGTAAAACCGTAATTAAACCTAATGATTTGACATGATAATCTCTTGAGTATAAATATTCTATCCCGGATAAGAAAGAGGGTTCCGCTTTGTCGACGGCCAATTTTACCTTCCGGTCTTTCTACCCTTTTTCATACCCTAACGCCTCTCGGTCGGGCTCATGATTAGGTTATGGTTCTCGTCCATATCAAGTTAATTACGCCAATACGTGCACTATCAATTAGTTCAAGTAGAAAGAGATTCATCAAATTCAATATTTTAATCATATTTTAACTTAGTCGTCATCCATTTCCCTAAAAGAGAAACATTTTTCAATTACATGTCTTGGCTAGTTGTATAATTAGCCTACATACATTATTACTAGTAGATAAAATTGAAAAAAAACAAACAACATAATAACAGCAGAATATTACCAGTTACAATTGTTGAAGGGAGGCTTCGTCCTCTGAATGTCACGATAAATGATAAATTCAACAATCTTCAATAATTATTCTAACTATTACAACATTATTACTACTACTTTTTAGGCATAATGCCATCAAATAATATTTACAGAGAGTAGATAATATAGGAGATATATATATTGGTATCCTTTTCATACCTCATAAATGAGGTATTTATAGGCGTAAATCTCGGTCCGGGCGTGGCGCGCTGAACTGATCGGCGCGGCGCCGGATTAACCGATTAAAATCATGTGCCGACGCATATGGGGTAACATGGGGTAATTATCACATAATCCGCGTGGACGGTTTATTCCGGTCCGCGCCGGGTTTGTCTCGCCACTTGATGATTTTTGTATGATTTGATTCCGATTCTTCTACTTTGTATCACATAATACCTGTGATAACAACAACAAAACGATAAAAACATGTAAAACTCGACAACAAAAGTTATAATTTGTATTATGTTATTTATTTGTATTTATTAGATTTTTATATGTTATTTTACTATCATTTAATATTTTTAGATAAAATTAATCAATAATATGTATAAAATGTGATAACATTTTGTTATAAATTTAACATATATCAGCTACCTTTGGGAGTTGAAGCTGGGAAGGACTCCATATGATGTCACCATTGTTGTCTTCTTCAATTTTATCTTCATATCATTACCAAATCAGCTAAGTTCTTTATCTTTTCTTTAATTCTGCACAACATGAGGACATGTTGTTATTTAAGTGTGGGGGAGGGGAATAGTTTCATGTATCTACATTCATTTGCCATACTATTATATTTCTATGAAAAGGTGCTAAATTTTAAAATTTTGTTTGTTTTGTCCCGAGTGAGCATGGCATATCTTTATTTGAGTTTTTATATCATTGATGCTGTATTTTGTATATTTAGTAAATTTAGTTGTTTCACCCGACACTATTTTTCACGTGCCATAGTAGATGATGAGCTATATTTTAAAGCCATACCCATTTGATTGTAGATTTTTTTTGATGATTATGGCATGATTCTTTGCTTGCATACGAATTTTGAATATTTTAATAGTTTGTATTTAGAATTAAAGTATGACATGCTGTGAATATCTGAAGGTTTGAATGTGATAGGAGGGATATAATTTAAGGTTTGTATACCAATCTAAGATGAATAATATGAATTATATATGTATAAGTGTCGGAAGTAGCTGCCGATGATTTGAGTGCGGTAGGGCATTATCTCGAAATGTCCTATACCACTATGAGGTTAATAGCTCCCGACTGCCTGATGATAGTAGTCCAGCTAGGGTGTTATCCCGAAACGTCCTATTGCTGGGAATGAGGGCGTGTGCTATATATGTGGAATTAAGTTAATCATAAAGAAAAATTTAGTGAATGGTAATGTGAAAAGATCGATGGTTGGAACCGTAGTTATCTTGACTATCCCAAAGATAAACCGAAAGATATGTTGTAGGGACTATCCTCTCGAGTATGTCGGAAATATTTTAAATACTCCTTATTATTATTTTTTTAGAATACGTATGTTTTGTGAGGTGCATGTTATAATCGTTTTTATATTTCTGATTTAAATGGGATATTGGCTAGTTTTGCTTGAATCAATTTCAAGTGTGGATTTAGTGGAAATTTATTATGGCTATGCACACACTCACTTGGGTGAACCTCTAAACTACTTGAATATGTTTTATATTTGCAAAAGTGTTTATTTGTCTCGAGTGATGGTTATGTTTTGTCTTGCTCTGGACGAGCAAGGTTTAAGTGTGGGGAGTTGTTAAGGGTGATTTTATACGCTTTATAAGGATATATTTTATATCAATTTTCCATATTCGTATGTTTCTCATAGAAATCGAGCTTTATATTGAAATATTGAGCAAATGAGTTTTAGAAGTATTAAAGTGCAAAATCGAGCTAATTATGTGATTTTAGTGGATAAATGTCTGTAGATGTAAGATGTTACATTTTGCATGTTTTTATCATGATGTAGGCACGCTTGCATGAGGTGAAAGGAGCTTAAAAGATGTTCAAATGATGATTTGCATGGAAGGAAAGAGATAGAGATGAAGTTGGAATGAAGATCAAGATGAATTTGAAGAAAAAGAGTGAACGCGTCAAGTCCCGTCCAAAGTGGATGGCGGCCTGTAATATTGGGTGGCGCCCGGAGGAAAAAGTTGAACAGAGAGTTTGGACGCTGAAGCAAACGGGCGTCCATCTGCGTCCAAAGAGAATGAACGAGCGTCCAGTTGAGTGGACGGGCGTCCAACACCGACTTAAGCAGCAGCCGCCTTACTTTTCTATAAATAGCAGCGCGATTTCAACCCTAAAACAGACAATTCGATCCATCTTGACACACAAACATTAGAGAGAGAACCTAGCGCTGACCAAATTTTTTTGGGAGGCTGGGGTGGGATTAATTAGGTTTTATTTTCGCTTCTTCTCTTTTCTTGTTCGCTCATGGTGTCGTCTCAAGCCGTGAACTTGGAGCGACCATGGGAGATTTTCCACAGCTGTTTTACTTTCTTTCTCTTGGATAATCTTGTGAGTTTAATTTAAAGTTTGTATCTTTCCTTTGTTTATTTGTTTATGCAATCGATATCGGAAGATGTATTGCTATTTGATGTTTACCGTGATGATGGAAATCGGTGTAAACCTTAGATCACCATAGGAAAGATTAGACTTTTAACCTTGACATAACGGAAGTTGATAGGTTAGATTTCTAGGTTGTTAGATCTAATAAATCTTGCACCTTGTTTTGAGAGCGTTAATCTCTATAGATCGGAAGATGATGAGATTGATAGACGGATTACTTACAGTATAGGAATTCATACCTTTGATTAGGTGAACCACAACTTAGATTGAATCATCGTAAGATAATCTAGGGAAGAATTAAGGGTTGCGGGATGGAGGATCATGGTTTGTTCTATGTTGATTTGCTTCAGTCATTATCATGTTCGTTAGTTTTATTGTTTTCCTAGTTGTAGTTTTATTTATTTATTATCGCTTTTATCCTCCTCCTGGCTTTGACCGACAATCTCTCATCTCAGCTTTATTTTATCATTTTTAGTTTCGTTTTAGTAGTAACAACCTCAGGAAAATTAATGAACTAGATACCCCGATTCCCTGAGATCGACTCCGGTATTAATTGCTGTACTACGATCCCTACACTTGGGGAAATACCGGATTTATAAATTTTATTACTTGTTTGCTTTGTTAGATAAAATCCGTGACAGAGGCTTTAAAGGGGACGATCGAGGAGCTCCGAGCGAGTCGTGAGAAGCATAAGGAGGCCTCAAAGGCTAAGGACCAAGAGGTTGTAGCTTTAAAGAAGGAGCTTGCCGAGACTAAGGCTAAATGAACTGTCGAGCTCCAGGCTAGGCATGACAAATATGTGGCAGAGAACTCTGAGCTAGGGCAGGAACTGGCCAAAGTCCGAGAAGAACTGGCTGCTCTGGAAGCCTCTCTCCCGGCTCGGGATGCCCAAGTCGTGCATGAGTATAAGTCCTCCGACCATCTAGCTGAGAGCCTGGAAGGTCCCATCGAACCCCGTCATGCAGCATGGGTATACAACGGGTGTGGACGAGGCAAAAGAGCAGTGTCCCGAGCTCATTCTCCCTAACCTTATGCACTACCGCTCCATGTAAAGAAGGAGCAGGTCAGACTTATGATGCCAAGTTAAGGGAGTTTAAAGAAGGTGAAGACATTGGGGCTGGCACGCCGACGGCGTCGTCCCGCTTCTCAAAGTGCCGCGCCAACCCGTCTTCGACAGAGCAGGGCTCAGAGACCTGCAGACTGATTGTTCCTCCTCGTACTATTGGGACATGCTCTTCTTAAAACTTTGAAACTTTTTTGCAAAAGTTCATGTACTTTGCTTATATTTTGTGGTCCTCCGACCATCCATGTTTTGTACTTTAGCTTCTTTTGGAAGCATTACTTTTGATTTACTTTGGTTTCAAATGTTCAAATATCTTATCTTATCTTATAGATGTCCCCCAGCACCCCACCCCACCCCCCAAGTATGGCATGCATTCACTGATTGTTTGGGTGACATGCTGAGTTTTGAACATCTGTAAGTTTTGATAAAATTCTAGCCTGACGTGCAGACTTAGGAGGTTTGCAACTCTCTAAAGCCAAAGCAACACCCTGTGCTCAGTGTTTTCAGGAGGCACAACTGGTTTCTCTTCAGTGAGCATCCTTGCTAGTCCAAGTGTAGTGAGATAGAACAGCATCTTCTGCTGCCAACGCTTGAAATTTAGGCCATTGAATTTTTCTGGTTTCTCTCCATGAGAAGTATGAGAAGCACCAGCAATGGTAACAGCAGGTTGTGTCACAGCAGACACAGTAGCATCCAAAAGTGGATTCAGACTTGTGGTTGGTGTGGTTCCAATAGTAGGTGTCACAGACGCATCAGTGACTCCAGTCATTTCTGTTCAGAATAAAAACAGAAGATCAACAACACAACTGAGTCGTTTTTGCCAAAAAACGAGACAAAAAAGTTGAAAATCGTTTTTGCCAGAAAACGATAAAAAAGGAAGATGGACCGGTTTTTACCAAAAACCAATACCAAAAAAAATAAGGACCGGTTTTACCAGAAACCAATACCAAAAAGGAAGATGGACCGGTTTTGACCAAAAAACCAATACCAAAAAGGAAAGGACCGGTTTTACCAGAAACCGATACCAAAAAGGAGACACCGACACACTGAGTATCACAGACGATACTCAGAACGAACAGAAAAAATAAAAGGTTCACAAGCAGACTGAAATTTATTTTTCATTTCGCAAGAAAGATATACTTTTTGAGCAAAGAGGCTCAAAAGAATTGTCTTAAGATTGTTATACCCAAAGTATTACAATGCGAAAATAAAAATAAAGAACAGAAAAGATGAAGAACAATTTATTATATTCTGGAATGACAAAAAAAAAACAGAAAGGAAAAGCAGAAAAACAACAACAAGGATATGTAACCGGGACGAGCTAATCTCTGTCCTTAAGGATAATATCCAAATAAACTTTCTCCAAAAAATATAATACTGCCTCAGGCCCAGAAGGCCCATTCCCCAAAGCCCAAGGTCAATGGTCAATGGTCACGGCGGGCGGGCGGCGCGCGCGCGTGTGGCATTTTTAGTAAACACTCACCCACTAAAACCACTCCGAGTTCTCTCCTTTCTAAGAGATTATACCAACAATAAAACTTCCACCACTTAAATATTGAGGAAATGTTGGCACATTTCCCAATGTGGAATTAAGAAGTTTGTCTTTTCAACTTCCTTTTCACACATTTTCAACTACCCACTTTAAGCCTTAATTTCTCATTCATCCGACATCCGAATTGAATGATTCAAAACCTTATTTTCAACTACGTCTTACGTAATTTCCAAAGTCATCACTAACTCTTGATAATATATAAAAGAGTTATACCAAATCGGCTCTCAAAGTGGTTTCAATAAATGATTAAAAAATCATTTTAAAATGTTAGAAAACATTTTTTCCTTTTATCCTCATATATCTCCAACAGTAACTAGCCAAGACATGTAATTGAACTATTTTGATCTCTTCTGGTTGATTGGATGATGATTATGTATTCTATATTTTAATTTCGATTGTGTTGAAGCTTTTTCTACTTAAATGGATTGTTAGCTCATGTTGGAGTAATTAACCAATATTAGCACACACACACACACACTTAATTGATACGAACGGAGATATTAGGTGTGAGAACGAGAGGTAGAAAACCGGAAGGTAAAGTTGACCATTCTTTGGAGTTCAATTTCTTATCCGGGAATGATTAGTCGTACTCGTCGTGAGTTTATCATGTCAAATCATTAGGTTTAGGGCTCTTAAACCAAGGAGGAGGCATAAAACAATTTTGTACACTGTATTATGGGAAATTATTAGAATATGAGTACACCGTTTCACACACTTGAATACCCTTAATAGGCCGAATTAATCATATCCTTGAAACTAAAAGAGACTGTAGTTCAATGAAATTGTCTTGGTTAGTACCTTTATTATTAATTGTTAATTGTATTAGTGACGTAAAACTATCACTTTTATGTTAAAACTGCGACTTAGATCAAGATAATAATAGCTAATTGATGTTTAACCACACTTAGAATTGTATCGTGTTCCCTGAGGAGACGACCTTGATTCACCAGACTAGACTACAATTTGACCCGGTACACTGCCGGTAAGATTGGACACCCAGTTCTTTGGTACATCAATCACCGACATCGAACTCTAAAGGTCTTCTACGGACATCAGCCCAACTTTTCTGACGATCTTGTGCTGCCTTCAAGTTCTTCTTTACCAACAAAACCCTTTCCTTAGCTTGCTCAACCAATTCTGGCCCGGTAAGTTGCTTATCTCCAACTTCATCCCAAAACAACGGTTTCTACATCTTCTACCATACAAAGCTTCAAGCGGCGGCATCCTCAAACTTGCATGATAACTGTTGTTGTAAGCGAACTCCGCCACGGGTAAGTAATCATCCCATGATCCTCCTACTTCCAAAACACAAGCTCTTAACATATCCTCAAGTGTTTGGATTGTTCTTTCCGAATGTCCATCCGTTTGAGGGTGAAAAGTCAGTACTCAAATCCAACGTTGTGCCCAAGGTTTTATGTAAACTCTTCCAAAACCGACTAATAAACCGGTTGCCACGATCCGGTACAATTTAGATAGGCACTCCATGTAGCTTCACAATATTGTCCAAATAAAGTGTAGTCATCTTCTTCAATGACATATCAACTTTGGTTGGTAAGAAATGAGGTTTAATATACTACATAGACATATCGATTTAGGGGCCCTTAAAATGCACCTCATGCACCACATCGACCCAAAATATAAGTTATTTTGAGAAATTTCACACGTATTAAGATAGGGATTTATTATTTACACCCCACCTAATATATTCATACACCACTATACACACTACACCACACCTAATAATCCAAATTTATTTTTGCACCACACTTAAATTTCAACATTTTTATTTATCTATTTTATATTTCATACTTAATTACAATTTTACCATACCTATTTACACACTACATTTTCATTCTATTTCTGCTCTCAAAATATTATAAAAAGGTCCCTAGCTTTTTATATTTTCTTTACATCATCTTCGTATCATATTATCATCTTCACCATTTTCATTTATGAGTTTTTCCACCATCATTCATTTGTTCATCAAACCCCTCCATCTTTATCATCACTATACCCTTCACATCACATCTTTAATCATCAACCCCATCATTCTCAAAAGTCAAACCCTTACTCTTGTTCATCTTCTTAATTTTTCATCATCATCTTCCTAAAACCCTCAATTTTTTAATAAAGACAAGAGTCTTATGATTTCTTCATTTCATTGCTTAATGAATTCTTTTTTTGATTTTTTTCAAAAAAGGTTTTAACTTTATTATTAAAGTTTGATAATTTCATAATCCCATTATTGTTGTGAATCGATTTCAGATGGAAGAAGCAGATTCGCGGTGTTGGGAAGAACTTTGTTCTGATTTACTTGAACTAATCTTGAAGAAACTATCTCTTCAAGAATTATTAACTGTAATACCTGCAGTTTGTAAATTATGGAGGAAAGCAGTAATGGGACCATGTTGTTGGCAGGATATTGACATAGAAAAATGGAGTAATGAATCAGAACTTTGAAAATTTTGAAAATTTGGCAATAGTAAAATATTCTTGGCAAAAGGGGTTTTCCTTTTTACTTCATATTAGATATGGGGTGTATAGGTAGAATGTGGGACCCGAAACATAATAGATGTGGTGTTTCAAAAGTTTTTTTTTAAACAATACATGAGGTGTATGAGTAGAATTGTCGGGGTGTAAATAAAAGACCCTTTAAGATAATAGATGAATGTCTAAAATGAAATGACAAAAATTTCATTTGATCCTCGTTAAAGCAATAGTTATGAAGTAATGACATAAGTGACTGAGATTGTTAATAAAGTAGAGTAAGATAGGAGAGAAATTATGGCGCAATAGGTAATTATGAGTTGTAACATGGGGATGTGATAAGATCTAGTTCAAGAAGATTGAAGAAGCACAATGAGTGTCTTTATTTATGCTATTGAGCTTGGAGGGAGTAGATAAACTTTTTTAAAGTCTTTTTATTTATTTTTAGTGTCAATAAGACATAAGCCCAATAATGGGGCGCCGGTTTCATGGATTTTGTAGTCTTTCATTTTGCTAGTAGATGTTATATGGGCCTACGTGAGTTATTGAAGCCCAATACAAGGCTTATATGTGAAATTCTATGTATTTTTATCCTAAATTGCTTAGTTAGATTATTTACTTGATCGGCTAAAACTCGGGTGTCCAATCTTACCGCGGTGTAAGACCGGTCTAATTGTAGTGTAGTCCGGTGAATCAAGTGTCGAATCCTCAGGAAAAGAAAATGTAATTTAAAATGTGGTTAAACACCAACTAGCTATTATTATCTTGATCTAAGTCGCAATTCTTTTTAATTTAAAGCTATTCAAATGATAATTAGATATTTAAATAGATATAGATATAATAGTTATAGATATAGATATAATAGATAGTTAATAAGAACTAACCAAGACAATGTTATTGAATTATGATCTCTTTTAGTTTTAATGGATGTGACCAATCTTCTTGTTGAAGTGTAATCGATTATGTGAAACGGTATACTCCTCAGCTAACAAATTCCCCTCATACAGTGCACAATTCATTCTATGCCTCCTCCTTGGTAAAACCGTAATTAAACCTAATGATTTGACATGATAATCTCTTGAGTATAAATATTCTATCCCCGGATAAGAAAGAGGGTTCCGTTTGTCAGACGGCCAATTTTACCTTCCGGTCTTTCTACCCTTTTCTCATACCCTAACGCCTCTGCAGTGGGTTCATGATTAGGTTATGGTTTACATCCATCTTGGTTAATTACGTCAATACTGCACTATCAATTAGTTCAAGTAGAAAGAGATTCATCAAATTCAATATTTTAATCATATTTTAACTTAGTCGTCATCCATTTCTAAAAGAGAAACATTTTTCAATTACATGTCTTGGCTAGTTGTATAATTAGCCTACATACATTATTACTAGTAGATAAAATGAAAAAAAAAACAAACAACATAATAATGTGAGAATATTACCAGTTACAATTGTTGAAGGAGGCTTCTCTCCGTCAATGTCGAATGTCACGATGATGATAAATTCAACAATCTTCAATAATTATTCTAACTATTACAACATTATTACTACTACTTTTAGGCATAATGCCTCATGAAATAATATTTACAGAGAGTAGATAATATAGGAGATATATATATTGGTATCCCTTTTCATACCTCATAAATGAGGTATTTATAGCGTAGAAATCTTCTGGTCGGCGTGGCGCTGAACTCGATCGGGCGCGCGCGCCGGATTAACCGATTTTCGAATATCATGTGGCGACGCACATGGGGTAACATGGGGTAATTATCACATAATCCGGCGTGGATCGGTTTATTCGGTCTGCGCCGGGTTTGTCTCGCCACTTGATGATTTTTGTATGATTTGATTCCGATTCTTCTACTTTGTATCACATAATACCGTATAACAACAACAAAAACGATAAAACACAAGTAAATCGACAACAAAAGTTATAATTTGTATTATGTTATTTATTTGTATTTATTAGATTTTTATATGTTATTTTACTATCATTTAATATTTTTAGATAAAATTAATCAATAATATGTATAAAATGTGATAACATTTTGTTATAAATTTAACATATATATCAACTATTCCCCACTTAGCTTTTGATCGTCCTCGAGCAAAATAAGCGATAAATAATAAATACATATTCATAATGAAAACAATATAATTTATCTAGACTAAAATTTTAATTTAGTAAGGTATATCGTCGATATTTTAGTTATATTAATTTTATCTATTTAAGATTATTTAAGAAGATAAAAAGTGTGTATAATTCAATAAATTAGTTATAAAATATTATCTAATATGAAATTCTACATGAATTACTTAATAAAAATATTTAGAATAACTTTAAAATCGCCATTGTACGAATTTATTGGAATCAAAGACTAAGTCAAGTAGTTGGCAAAATGGCTTATAACGTTCAAGTTCAGGGTGTTTGGCTAATCGAAGGATAAGAAAGGAAAATCGAAAGAGATAGAAGCAAGTCGTACGTACTTACACCTTCAACTTTTGATCAAAAAAATATCTTGATTAGTAACATCCTGACACTGATTTTTTTTTTTTTTTTTTTTTTTTTTTTTTTTACACAGCTAACATATCCGAACTCATTGCCAGAATCGACTATTTTTCAAGCGTCATGAGGTGAGAACTAATATATTAGTACCCAACTATTCCAAGAATAGCAACAATTGATACAAGATTGCCTTCCAAATAATATTTATTCCAATCTCAAATTTATACCACTTTTGTATTTCGATGTCGCCACCGCTATCCATAGCACATACTATACTTATGGGATTCAAAGAAATGTAGACCAATTTAAGTTAAGGGTCGGTTTTATCTAGTTAATCATAATGGCTAAATTCGAGTGAGGTCTTGATCACTCTACAAAGTTTGAGGTGGGGACAAAATTGGAAATTATGTTCGGGTAGGCTATTTAGCTCTAGTTAATCAAAGTAATGCCAAAAATCTCATCATTCCTAGTCCGATTCCAATTTCATACTTGTTTTGAAATGAAAATTATTCTAAAATTTTATTATAAGTGATTCTTTGTCCAATTCCATAAAAAAATATATTTCATACTATTTATCTAGATATACATACTTAATTTCTTGTTAAAATCTAAAATAGATATAAATAATATGGAAATAATATATCAAGCTTACTTTACTTAATTAAAAATTTGTTCTATCAAAATATATCATTTTTATTATAATAATTATATATTATTTCATTTATTTCTTTGAGGATAATTAAACTAAGTGTATAAGTATTTGATATATTAACTTCATTTTATTTACTAACCTAACTCCATTCCCCACTAGCGAACTGTCATCGTCCCGATGATAAGTGAGTGCAATAATTGGGTAGAAAATAAAAGGAATGATTTTAATTAAGGTGATACGATTTTTTCTTATAAATTATTCTTTTAGAAAAGAAAAGACTACAACATAACATTTTTATTAAAGGAAATATTAATATTACACAAAATATAAGGACATAATTAAACAAACTTATGGACTTAAAGGAAATTCTTAAACTAAAACAACTTAAAAGGAACTTAAAAACTTAAAAACTTAAAACATCTTATTCCAACTTAGACTCTTCCCATCGCACACAGATGAAATGACCTCTCTAATCTTCTGCTGTAGATGAACCACTTGGTACATCTACTGGAAGCAGACCTAGAAGAGGTTGACGAGAAGGAAAGATCTCATCCGAAGCATTCTCAGGAACTCCCGCAAAACGGATACAGAGTTTAGAGATCAAAGACGCAAACGGCATCGGTTGACGAAAATTTCGTCTACCAAGAGCAAAGTTGATAGCCGTCTTGTGGATCAGGACTCCCCAGTCAATAATAGCTCCAATCGTAATAGCATATAAGATGTGAGATCTCATCGCCGAAACCTCGGAAAAGTCCAAAGTTGGAAAAACTCGCGAATTTATAAAATGTTTCCAGGTTCAAGATGAGAAGCAGAGTGAAGTGGAGACAACATGATCACGGTTGTAATTTGGAAAGAGAATTTGGAAAGCTTCGCACATTTATCAAAAACACCATGAATCGTGTCCAAATTCCACCGCGATTCATAATGACTATTTGGGGTAGTTTGGACAGGAGGTATTTGAAAAGCTTGATTGATGATAAAAGGAGTGAATGGTACAATACAACCACGGACACGCACAAAAGCGTGTCGATGCGATGTAAAACAGAGTCCGACAGTCGCATAAAATTCTCGAACTAGAGTGACATTGACCTTGCCTCTTGGTGTAACGGACAAAACGATCCCATCCACCTCCTTCAATACGGAGAAATCCCCATGGTTCATTTTTGAAAGTTGAGACCTTTCTCAAGTAAAATAGGGACCCGACCGAAATTGGCTAGATAACGGGTCTTGGTCATGTTTGGTGCGGATAATTATTAGGATCGAAAAATAAATGTTGAATATCCGGGTTTCATCATTTGGATACAACCGGGGAGAGTAAATTGTTAACTGAAGGAGAGGAATGATTGGACATTTTCTACCGTTAATCAGTAGGTGAAAGAAAGGAAGGGTATCCTTCTAAGCTTGCAAGGTATGTATTTATAGGTAAAAATTGAGCGTAAGAAGAAAAATTCGTTCAGTGTCATAAATAGATTTTCCGGCGTAAACCGGTGTGTTCCGGCCTACGCCGGAATCTATTTAATTCTGTCGAAATGAATACCCTATATATATAGCTGTCATGTCGGTGATAACCCGGCGTGAACCGGAATATACCCGGCGTACGCCGGATTTCACTATTCACGGACAGACTAATTTGTGTGTTGATGGCTAAAATTTTCAAAATCAAACAAAATAAAATACAACATTCATCAAAATGTTATACATAAATTATTACCAAATAAATTCTTACGAACTGGGGAACTTATTAAAAGTGCACTAAACCATCGAGTGCATCAACCAAACGTCAACGTTAAAATTTCTAGTGCCAAATCAACATAATGAAAGGAAATAGTCATCAAAGTACAAATGTTTTTTCAATGATAAAATTTTAACCTTGATTTATTCAAGTCTTCAAAATTCAAATCATGCGGCGGCTGTGACATGGATTGAGTCGAAACTGCTCCAAAGTCGGAAGTTGAAGTCGTGGTATAGAATGGATCTTGTGAACGCATGGTGGACATAGTAACCGAACTATCGAATCCAAGCGATCCAAAACCGTAGTGATAATTGAAATCGAGCGTAATCTCCAAATCTCAAGTAGCAATTGTGACACTCGGAAACATACCACCCGACATACTAAATCGACCAAGTAACCTGAGTGTAAGATTGAGAGGTAGGAGGCGAAGGAATCGGTCGAACCCAGGCTGGTAAGGTATAGGGATCTGCCTGGCACTGAGGCAGATCATCAGACATCTGCTCATAAGCAGGGTCTAGACCTCTCATAAAAGCTCGCTGACCTCTAACTCCCACTCTAATATCATTGGCCCACTGCCTGACTCGGTCGAATCCTAACAGCATATTAGTCTGACTTCTATCAATTGCACTTAGAATGGCGTCAGACTGGTGATAACTCGACTGCACAGTTTGCCTAGAAGAGGATCCAAATAAGGGTGGGATTCTAAAGCACGAGGATTTCTTGACGCTTTGTCGGTTAGGATTATTATAATCAAGTTTACCAAAGAAAGTTATGGGGCAAGTCTAGGACCTATGATTGGGGTATCGTGAGAAACAATTTTGTCACCGGTAAGGCTGAACTCTCGCCATCGAGGCACAATCTGAGATTAGATTTGGAAATGGCATGTTTCTTGCGGAATCTGAGCATGAGCAAAATCCCAAACCTTATTGAAAATCAATTTTCCTAGATTGACCGGAACATCCTTAACTATCGCCCAAGCAAGAATGACATCATCTCTACCAAAAGCAACGACATGAGTAGATGGGTGACATTATAGCCCGAAACATCTTAATGGCTCGACATCCTTAATACAACCCCGTATGCAAACCTATTATCAATCCACGTCGCAGATGGGTGAAGGCTTGTTGAGCTTCATAAGCCTTAGCTTGCAAAACACTAGGCCTGGATTAAACCCCAAACAGAATAATAATCTTCCTCATCAGGAACCTCAGAATGGCAAAAATGCATTAATGATGGATCGAGTAAAAGGACGGTAGCATTTCTAAGAGAAACAGAGGTCAAAGGACCTTCATCTACTGTGCTCATAAGCGAGAAATGACAGAATAAAACTCACCCACCATCGTGGCATTAACAGGTCAACACGCTTCATGGGCTATCTCCATCCAGCCTCTACTCTCAAAAATTTCCTTCAGTTCAGGTCCTAAGGCAGTAAAATCTATACCCCGTTCTAGCAGTACTGGACATTTTGAAAAATATCTATCAAAAGCGTTACTGGCCGCAGGATTTGGCGATTTTCTTAAAGGATATGGCCTCTTCGTCTGGTCGTCAGAGGCCTAGGCTCATGCACAGTACTACTACGGTGGTGGTATGTCGATTTTCTTTTCTTACTACCCTTTTACGAGAGGAAGACTCGACCATCTACGATTGTGGTATCGACAACAACACCAAATAAAAATAACAAAAATTAATATTAAAACAAAATGAAAACATCAACAAAAATTGATAAAATTGATACTTAAAATTATAAACTTGATAAATAATTATATTAGATGATTACCGAAAATGTGAGGGATGTAAAAACGTGGGTGGCCGGAAAATATGTCACTACGCGGAATTGTGTGCTTAAACCGAAAATCACCAACTTTTAGTATAATGTATTAAATTTGTGGTGTGTGTGGTAGAAGAGGTATTTGAAATAATAAAAATGGAGAAGAAAAGAGGTGGGTTTTATGGTGTAAAGAGGTGGGGGGGAGAAAAGGAAGGAAGCGGCGCTGTTAGAAAAAAATTGGGGAGAAGAAGAAGAAAAGAGAGAACCCGTGAGGTTAAGTTCATTGAATTCGGCGTGGACCGGTATAGTCGGTCTCACGCCGGGTTATTAAAATCCTTTTTTTTTTTTTTTTTTTTTTTTTTTTTTTTCATAAAAATATTTTTATAAAATCTCAAAATCATTTAATGATAAAATAAATTACTACGATATTTTTTGTATGATAAATTCTAATTATATCATATAAACCATATATGATAAAAATAAGTTTATCATAAAATTTTTTATAAAATCTTTGAAAATAAAATTCAATCTACTTACTTCTATCGTTCTTAAATCTTCGAGATTTCTATAGTAGCGGTCCATCAACCTAATTCCTAGGAATGATGCGTTTGAATTCTCTCTTTGTTGTCCATCGGGATTTTCGGATAACCACCTAGTCGTTCCCATCTTAATTACATTCAAACATTCATCCTGGATTTGGTTGTGTTTTTCCCACATTTTCCACTGTGCTCACTCTTTCCATGATTCTACACCTTAGTAGGAATCTTGCCCTTCTCTTTATAGCACTTCTCGATTTCCCATTACAAAGATCTCTTTCTAATTTTACTTATCGTTCTTTATTCAATTTAAAAACTAAGGTTTCTATTTTAAAGGCAACATCTTTATCTAAACCTAATTTTAAAAGTAGAATAAAACTTCTATTCTATCTATAAAAGGCATTCCAGTTCTTTAATGTCTATCCGGTAAAAGACTAAATTACCTAAAATGTATTTTAAACGAAAAATAAGAAAGAGTGTACCTGGAATCAGCTCAGTTTGTGGCTGATAGCAAAACGTTTCTTTTTAATCTATTGGAGGGTCGCTCAGGTACATAACCTCTCTTGTTAGAGGTATCCCTTCTTCTTTTACAAATAACTTCACTCTGTGACCATTGGCTATAAAAGTTGTGAATCCATCAGTTAATTCTATAGCTCCTGACTTATAGATTTTTGTTACCTCATATGGACCTGTCCATCTTGATTTAAGCTTACCTGGAAACCACTTCAAACGTGAATTATATAAGAGTACTCGATCACTACATGAAACTCACGAAGATAGATTCTCTTATCATGGAAAGATTTCGCATGCGTTCTTGTAGATTCGAGCATTTTCGTAGCGTCGAGACGAAACTCATCCGATTCATTAATCAAGTAATCTATAATCACCATGACCTTTGGATCAAAATTTAGAAATTTAATAGCCCAAAAGGCTCGATGTTCTAATTCAACAATGGGAGATGACAAGATTTACCAAAAACTAATTTATAGGAGAACAACCAATTGGTGTTTTAAAGGTCATTCTATATGCCCATAATGCATCATCTAGTCTTTTTCGCCTTGCTTTTACGATTTGACTCTCTATAGTTTTTCCACGATTCTTTTTATTTCTCTATTAGATACTTCTACACATCCACTAGTTTGTGGATGATATGGTGTACCAAGTTTATGTTTTACACCATACTTCTCAATTAATTTTGTAAATGGACGGTTACAAAAATGTGATCCTTGGTCACTAATGATAGCCCTAGAGTGCCAAATCTCGTGAATATATTCTTTTAAGGAATTTTAACACTACTCTAGAATCATTAGTGGGAAGAGCTTCACTTTCTACCCATTTGGATACATAATCGACCATCACTAAAATGAATTTCTTACCAAAAGATGGAGGAAAGGGCCCATAAAATCAATACCCAGACATCAAATAACTCACGCTCCAAAATAGGTTGGAGAGGCATCTCGTGCTTCTTGGAAATATTTCCCCATTTTCGGCATGATTCACAAACCCTTGCATAGTGGTGTGCATCTTTATATATAAGTAGGCCAAGAAAATCCACTTTGCAAGACTTTGTAAGCGGTTTTCCACCCTCCATGGTGCCCTCAAGCCTCACGATCATGGCAAAATGATAGTACACTTAAAATCTCATCATTGGGTACACATTTTCTAATTATACCATCCGAACATTTTGAAAAAGATCCGGCTTTTCCCAATAGTAAAATTTTAAATCATAAAAGAACTTTTTTCATTTGCCATGTCCAATGAGATGGAATATACTTACAGGTAAAGTAGTTAACAATATTACCGAACCATGGCGAGCTTTCTTTGGATAAATTACGGCTTTAACCGGTTGCATTCTTGGAGGAGCATCAACCATGAGGAGTTGTTCATCCGGAAATGAATCTTTGATCTCTAGTCTTCCTCCTTTTCTTTCTTCAAATTCCATACGACTCAAATGGTTCGCTACTACGTTTTCAACGCCCTTTTATCTTTAATTTCAATATCAAATTCTTGAAGTAATAGAATCCATCTAAGAAGACGAGGCTTCAGATCTTTCTTCTTTAACAAATATTTTAATCTTCGAATGATCAAGATAAACAATTACTTTGGAACCTATGAGATACGATCGAAATTTGTCTAATGCAAAGATTACAAATGATAGCCTTTTCGGTGGTAGCGTAATTAAGTTGGGCTGTGTTCAAGGTATGGGATGCATAGTAGATTGCCTTAAGTACTTTGTCATGGCGTTGACTCAGAAACGACTCGACCGCGGATCACTAGCATCACACATAAGTTCAAACGGTAAGTTCGATCAGTGCGATTAGAATCGGTGCGATTACCAATCGTGCTTTCAAAGTTTCAAATGCTTCCATACATTTATCATCAAACTTAAAAGGTACTTCTTTTCAAGCAAATGATCGAGAGGTTTAGCTATGCGTGAAAAATCTGCAATAAATCTTCTATAGAAACCCGCATGTCCAAGAAATCCTCTCGAGTTTTTAGGTTTCTTGGTGGAGGTAACTTTTAATTACTTCAACTTTGGCTTTATCTACCTCAATACCTTTTTCGTAAATTCGATGACCTAAAAAACAATACCATCGATACCATGAGATGACATTTTTCCCAATTTAAAACTAGGTTGGTGTCTTTCAAAGCGTTTAAGCACGCGTTTAAGTGTGAAGACATTCTTCAAAAGAATCTCCAAAACGCGAAGTCATCCATAAAGATTTCCAAAAATTTTTCTACCATATCTGAAAATATTGCCATCATGCATCTTTGAAATGTAGCTGGTGCATTACATAATCCAAACGGCATTCTTTTATAGGCAAAAGTTCCATATGGACATGTGAAAGTCGTTTTTTCTCTATCTCCTGCTGCAATAAATATTTGTAAATAACCTGAATAACCATCCAAGAAACAATAAAATTTATGTCCACTTAATCGTTTCTAACATTGTACGATGAATGGAAGTGGATGATGGTCTTTCTTGGTATGCTCATTCGATTATTTAAAATCGATGCACATTCGATATCCTCGTGACTTCCCTTGTTGGAATCCATTCATGTTTATCATTTTCCTTTATCGTGAATCCGCCCTTTTTAGGCACTACTTGAGTAGGACTTACCCACTCACTGTCAGATATGGGAAAGATTATTCCCATTTCTAGTAACTTAATAACCTCTTTCTTGATCACTTGTTGCATATTTGGGTTGAGACGGCGTTGTGGTTGGATACACGGTTTAGCCTCTTCATTCAAGATGATCTTGTGTACACAAATCTCAGGACTTATTCCACGAATATCTCGTGAATCGTCCATCCAAACGCTTTCTTATGTTGTCTTAACATTCTTAACAACCGATCTTCCCGTGACTTGGTTAATGATGATGAGACAATAACAGAAGCAAATTATCATTTTCAAGAAAGGCATATTTGAGATTTGAAGGAGAGGTTTTAATTCCATTCTTTGGTGGCTCCTTCACCGAAGGTTTCAATATGGGCCATCCAGGTTCTAAATCTAAATAACGATGCCATGGACGTTTTCAAAAGAACTTCCGGTGTCGAGATAAAAAATGATTTCTTTCTTTTCTTGGCTGTCTCCTTCATAGATAGATAAGGCTAAACATTCTTCGAGCTTATCTTCAAAATTTTGCGATTCAGCATCATTCATATACATAGAAGATATGCTTTCTATGAATGAACATGATTCTAGTGATTTGTATGGATGTTTCATAGCCTTAAAGATATTAAAGGTGACTTCATCTTCATTGACTCTTAAAATTAATTCGCCTTTTTGAACATCAATAAGAGTTCTTCCTGTAGCTAGAAATGGTCGACCTAGAATAAGAGGTGCTGAAAATCCTTCTTCCATTTCCATGACTACAAAGTCAACTGGAAAGTAAAACTTATCTATTTTAACCAATACATCTTCAATGACTCCTTTAGGACGTTTAATAGACCTATCTGCCATCTGGAGAGTCATCTCGGTGTTTTTAAGTTTTCCTATTCCAAGTTTCCTATAATCCTCAAAAGACATAAGATTAATGCTAGCTCCGAGATCACAGAGTACCTTTTTAAACAGGAAACCCCCAATCTCACATGGGATGGTAAAACTACCTGGATCTTTTAGTTTAGGAGGAAGTTTGTGCTGTAATACTGCGGAACATTCTTCGTTGAGGCAGATGTTCTCATATTCTTCTAAACGTTTTTTGTTCGAGAGAATATCTTTAAGAAACTTGCCATAAGTAGGCATATTGATTAGTGCTTTATATGACAGAATATTGACATTCAGGTGACGAAATGTATCAAGGAAACGTGCATACTTTTTATCCGTTTTCAACTTCTTAATTTGATCTCTAGGTGGGTAAGGTAAAGACTTAAGGTCAATAAATTCAGGTTTTGCAGTCATGCTCTCCTTACCTTTTTCCTTAAATGTTTGAGCATCTGGTGGTCTCCATGTGTCATGATCCTGTACTATCTTCTTTGAAATTTGTTCAAAATCCTTCTTTTCTTGTTCTGTTGGGGTATTGCTACTCCCTACTTGGTCTGTGCTATCAGTAACTTCGTCTTTTCTAACATGTTCATTGAATAAGGTCCGTAGATCGCTAGCCCTTGGATTTTTTAGTATTCTCGGGACTTTGATCCATTCTTCCTCTTTCATTTCCAGTTTCAATATGATCATTACGACTTAAGAATTTGTCAATTATTTTTCTTCTTCTTTATCAATTCAGTTCGCCCTGCTTTTCAAGTCTTTTTCGAATTTATCATCCAAATCATCTTCTACTTCATTATTTCTGAGTTTTCTACTCCGTTACTTCCAAATATCCTTCGCTTCGGGTAATAACAAAGATTCACCTCTCTAGGGTTTCTTTTTCAAGATTACTAGGTAATCCTCCCGGAGGTCTACCGCTTTTTCGTTCTCTTCTCTACTCAAGTGATCTTCCATATTACGCATCTTGATGCCTCTATAGTTCTCATTCTCGTGTCATGCCCACTCATGGATGTTTTTGAGTACTCATATCCTTAGTGATGATTCTATAGAAGTTATCATGGTTTCCATATTCTCGAGCTTGGGTAGACATCACACCCATCATGTTTTCCATTAATTTTTCCCATTTGTCAACTCCTTCTACGGGTGAGTTGAACTTTGAGTAACCTGGTATACTTTGTGTGGTGTGTTGTGGGTATAATCTCAGGTGGTGATTCTTGGTTTTTACTTGACCAATTTCCCGGTAACTTTGGTTTTGAGTATTGTATGAGCTTTTATATTGAGTAGGATAGGGTGGTTGTCCTTGCTTACTTGGGTTTTCACCCCAACGAAAGGTAGGATGGTCTCTTTTAATGGCATTGAATGAGTTTGAATAAGCATTATTCAAATTCCTATCTTCATTCTGAGAAAACTCACTTCTTCCTAGAATATTCTTCGGATTCTTCTATTCCGTTATCATTATTCGAATATTCAATTGATAATTTTCCTTCCGAGCTAGAATTCTTGTTTCTTGTAAGCCATCAAACTTTCTACTAAGATTTTTCCGGATGTGCTAAAACTTACGAGTTTCTTTGTAGATTCACTTACAAATGCTACTTTTCTCAGATGGAACCTGTTTCCCACATTCGGTTATTCTTAGAAATTTTTCAATTGCATCATAAACAACTTGTGCTTCACTCATCATCAAAGAGCCTCCACATGCATGATCAACATCAGCACGTGAGTCCTTTCTCAATTTACGACAAAAAAGTTGGATTTGCATGTCAAGAGAGTAACCATGATCTGGACAAGCTCTTAACAACTTTTTAAATCTTTCCCACGCATTTCCAAGTGTTTCCTCGGATCCTTGTCTAAAATTAGCAATTTCGACCTTCAATTCCAAATTCTACCTGGCGTGAAATATTGTTTTAGAAACTCAGTTTGAATGTCCTGCCAACTTGTCAACGAATGATGTGGGAGTGACATAAACCAGTCTCGAGCTCTTCCTTTTAATGAAAAAGGAAACATTGACATCCTTGTCAATTCACGATGAGCACCTTGACTCTTGGCAGTGTTGCACAATTCTTCAAAAAAATATAGGTGATGATGCGGATCTTCGTCATCTTCACCAAGAAATTGGGCTCTTGTGTCAATCAAACCAAAAAGATGGGATTTAATTTCAAAGTTATTTGCTCCTTCATTAGGTAGACGAATTGGATTGTTAGTTTCATTTCTTCTCAAAGTCTGATCACAAATCGGTCTTGGGTTTGGTGGGTTATTATTATGATGATTATTCTGATTTCGGTTTTGGTTATTCCGATTATTGGGATTCTGGTTATTGAGATGTGGTGGTGGTGGTGGTAGATTTTGTAACGGTGGATTAAGATTATTGAGGTTTTGTCCATGTCCTTGGGCATGAACAAGCCCTTGTTCAGGTGGTGTTTCTTCACTGGCCTCGGCCATTTCCTTACCTTGAATTGATGATTCTTGGGGAGATATGTCTCCAAGATGTCCTTGGCTGGTTTGGCCACGTCTATTTTCTTCTCTTAATTGTCTTTCGTAAGTATTTATATCTGGCTTATAAGGAGTAAGTGGTGCCTTACCGCTTCGGGTCATCAACTACAAAAATAGAAAACAACACTAAAACAGTAAAAGTGGTTACTTACCAATGAGGTAAGTACCAAAGAAACGAAAAGTAGAAATGAGATTAAGAAAAGTGTTGACTTATTCTCAAGAGTTTTGAGCTAATATAAGTAGTAACCATAGACATAATAAATTAACATCGCTTCTTTCCCCGGCAACGGCGCCAAAAACTTGATCGGCTAAAACTGGGTGTCCAATCTTACCGGCGATTGTACCGGTCTAATTGTAGTGTAGTCACGGTGAATCAAGTGTCGAATCCTCGTGGAAAAGAAAATGTAATTTAAAATGTGGTTAAACACCAACTAGCTATTATTATCTTGATCTAAGTCGCAATTCTTTTTAATTTAAAGCTATTCAAATGATAATTAGATATTTAAATAGATATAGATATAGATATAATAGTTATAGATATAGATATAATAGATAGTTAATAAGAACTAACCAAGACAATGTTATTGAATTATGATCTCTTTTAGTTTTAATGGATGTGACCAATCTTCTTGTTGAAGTGTAATCGATTATGTGAAACGGTATACTCCTCAGCTAACAAATTCCCCTCATACGAGTGCACGAATTCATTCTATGACTCCTCCTTGGTAAAACCGTAATTAAACCTAATGATTTGACATGATAATCTCTTGAGTATAAATATTCTATCCCCGGATAAGAAAGAGGGTTCCGTTTGTCAGACGGCCAATTTTACCTTCCGGTCTTTCTACCCTTTTCTCATACCCTAACGTCTCTGGTCAGTTCATGATTAGGTTATGGTTCGTCCATATCTTGGTTAATTACGTCAATACGGACTATCAATTAGTTCAAGTAGAAAGAGATTCATCAAATTCAATATTTTAATCATATTTTAACTTAGTCGTCATCCATTTCCACTAAAGAGAAACATTTTTCAATTACATGTCTTGGCTAGTTGTATAATTAGCCTACATACATTATTACTAGTAGATAAAATTGAAAAAAACAAACAATAATAATAATGAGAATATTACGATTATAATTGTTGAAAGGAAGCCGTCCCTCTCGAATGTCACGCAAAGTGATAAATTCAACAATCTTCAATAATTATTCTAACTATTACAACATTATTACTACTACTTTTAGGCATAATGCCTCACTTGAAATAATATTTCTGAGAGTAGATAATATAGGGAGATATATATATTGGTATCCCCTTTTCATACCTCATAAATGAGGTATTTATAGGCAGAAATCTCTGGTCCGGCGTGCGCCGAAACTGATCCGGCGTGCGCCGGATTAACCGATTTCGAATATCATGTGCCAGACGCACATGGGGTAACATGGGGTAATTATCACATAATCCGGCGTGGACCGGTTTATTCCGGTCTGCGCCGGGTTTGTCTGCCACTTGATGATTTTTGTATGATTTGATTCCGATTCTTCTACTTTGTATCACATAATACCTGTATAACAACAACAAAAGCGACAAAAAACAGTAAATCGACAACAAAAGTTATAATTTGTATTATGTTATTTATTTGTATTTATTAGATTTTTATATGTTATTTTACTATCATTTAATATTTTTAGATAAAATTAATCAATAATATGTATAAAATGTGATAACATTTTGTTATAAATTTAACATATATCAGCTACCTTTGGGAGTTGAAGCTGGGAAGGACTCCATATGATGTCACCATTGTTGTCTTCTTCAGCCTATCTTCATATCATTACCAAATCAGCTAAGTTCTTTATCTTTTCTTTAATTCTGCACAACATGAGGACATGTTGTTATTTAAGTGTGGGGGAGGGGAATAGTTTCATGTATCTACATTCATTTGCCATACTATTATATTTCTATGAAAAGGTGCTAAATTTTAAAATTTTGTTTGTTTTGTCCCGAGTGAGCATGGCATATCTTTATTTGAGTTTTTATATCATTGATCTTTGTATTTTGTATATTTAGTAAATTTAGTTGTTTCACCCGACACTATTTTTCACGTGCCATAGTAGATGATGAGCTATATTTTAAAGCCATACCCATTTGATTAGAGATTTTTTTTGATGATTATGGCATGATTCTTTGCTTGCATACGAATTTTGAATATTTTAATAGTTTGTATTTAGAATTAAAGTATGACATGCTGTGAATATCTGAAGGTTTGAATGTGATAGGAGGGATATAATTTAAGGTTTGTATACCAATCTAAGATGAATAATATGAATTATATATGTATAAGTGTCGGAAGTAGCTGCCGATGATTTGAGTGCGGTAGGGCATTATCTCGAAATGTCCTATACCACTATGAGGTTCAATAGCTCCCATTCGCCTGATGATAGTAGTCGGCTAGGGTGTTATCCCGAAACATCCTATTCTTTGGGAATGAGGGCGTGTGCTATATATGTGGAATTAAGTTAATCATAAAGAAAATTTAGTGAATGGTAATGTGAAAAGATCGATGGTTGGAACCGTAGTTATCTTTGACTATCCCAAGTATAAAATGAAAGATATGTTGTAGGGACTATATCCACGAGTATGTCGGAAATATTTTAAATACTCCTTATTATTATTTTTCGAGCATTATGTTTTGTGAGGTGCATGTTATAATCGCTTTTATATTTACGATTTAAATGGGATATTGGCTAGTTTTGCTTGAATCAATTTCAAGTGTGGATTTAGTGGAAATTTATTATGGCTATGCACACACTCACTTGGGTGAACCTCTAAACTACTTGAATATGTTTTATATTTGCAAAAGTGTTTATTTGTCTCGAGTGATGGTTATGTTTTGTCTTGCTCGGACGAGCAAGGTTTAAGTGTGGGGAGTTGTTAAGGGTGATTTTATACGTTTTATAAGGATATATTTTATATCAATTCTTCCATATTCGTATGTTTCTCATAGAAATCGAGCTTTATATTGAAATATTGAGCAAATGAGTTTTAGAAGTATTAAAGTGCAAAATCGAGCTAATTATGTGATTTTAGTGGATAAATGTCTGTAGATGTAAGATGTTACATTTTGCATGTTTTTATCATGATGTAGGCACGCTTGCATGAGGTGAAAGGAGCTTAAAAGATGTTCAAATGATGATTTGCATGGAAGGAAAGAGATAGAGATGAAGTTGGAATGAAGATCAAGATGAATTTGGAAGAAAAAGAGCTGAACGCGCGTCCAAGTCCCGTCCAAAGTGGACTGGCGTCCAGAATATTGGACTGGCGTCCAGGAGGAAAAAGTTGAACAGAGAGTTTGGACGCTGAAGCAAACGGGCGTCCATCTGCGTCCAAAGAGAATGAACGAAAGCGTCGATTGAGTGGACGGGCGCCCAACACGACGACAAGCGGCGGCCTCGCTTTACTTTTCTATAAATAGCAGCGCGATTTCAACCCTAAAAAGCAGACAATTCGATCCATCTTGACACACAAACATTAGAGAGGAACTTTGGCGCTGACAAATTTTTGGGAGAGGCTGGGGTATGGATTAATTAGGTTTTATTTTCGTTTCTTCTCTTTTCTTGTTCGTTCATGGTCATCGTCTGCCTGGCCGTGAACTTGGAGCAGCCATGGGAGATTTTCCAGCAGCGTTTTACTTTCTTTCTCTTGGATAATCTTGTGAGTTTAATTTAAAGTTTGTATCTTTCCTTTGTTTATTTGTTTATGCAATCGATATCGGAAGATGTATTGCTATTTGATGTTTACCGTATGATGGAAATCGGTGTAAACCTTAGATCACCATAGGAAAGATTAGACTTTTAACCTTGACATAACGGAAGTTGATAGGTTAGATTTCTAGGTTGTTAGATCTAATAAATCTTGCACCTTGTTTTGAGAGCGTTAATCTCTCTATAGATCGGAAGATGATGAGATTGATAGACGGATTACTTACAGTATAGAATTCATACCTTTGATTAGGTGAACCACAACTTAGATTGAATCATCGTAAGATAATCTTCAGGAAGAATTAAGGGTCATGGATGGAGGATCATGGTTTGTTCTATGTTGATTTGCTTGATCATTATCATGTTCGTTAGTTTTATTGTTTTCCTAGTTGTAGTTTTATTTATTTATTATCGCTTTTATCCCCACGGCTTTGGGTGACAATCCTCTGTCCGATTTATTTTATCATTTTTAGTTTCGTTTTAGTAGTAACAACCTCGGAAAATTAATGAACTAGATACCCCGATTCCCGAGATCGACTCCGGTATTAATTCTTTGTACTACGATCCCTACACTTGGGAAATACCGGATTTATAAATTTTATTACTTGTTTGCTTTGTTAGATAAAATCCGTGATGAGGCTTTAAAGGGACGATCGAGAGCTCCGAGCGAGTCGTGAGAAGCATAAGGAGGCCTCAAAGGCTAAGGACCAAGAGGTTGTAGCTTTAAAGAAGGAGCTTGCCGAGACTAAGGCTAAATGAACTGCCGAGCTCCAGGCTAGGCATGACAAATATGTGGTGGCGAGAACTCGAGCTAGCTAGGAGGAGGCGCCAAAGTCCGAGAAGAACTGGCTGCTCTGGAAGCCTCTCTCCCGGCTCGGGATGCCCAAGTCGTGCATGAGTATAAGTCCTCCGACCATCTAGCTGGAGCCCTGAAGGTCCTACTGAACCCCGTCATGCAGCATGGGTATACAACGGGTGTGGACGAGGCAAAAGAGCAGTGTCCCGAGCTCATTCTCCCTAACCTTATGCACTACCGCTCCATGTAAAGAAGGAGCAGGTCAGACTTATGATGCCAAGTTAAGGGAGTTTAAAGAAGGTGAAGACATTGGGGCCAAGTACGCCAGACGTCGTCCCGTTTCTCAAAGTGCCGCGCCAACCCCGTCTTCGACAGAGCAGGCTCCAGAGACCCAGACCTGATTGTTCCTCCTCGTACTATTGGGACATGCTCTTCTTAAAACTTTGAAACTTTTTTGCAAAAGTTCATGTACTTTGCTTATATTTTGTGGTCCTCCGACCATCCATGTTTTGTACTTTAGCTTCTTTTGGAAGCATTACTTTTGATTTACTTTGGTTTCAAATGTTCAAATATCTTATCTTATCTTATAGATGTCCCCCAGCACCCCACCCCACCCCCCAGTATGGCATGCATTACTGATTGTTTGGGTGACATGCTGAGTTTTGAACATCTGTAAGTTTTGATAAAATTCTAGCCTGACGTGCAGACTTAGGAGGTTTGCAACTCTCTAAAGCCAGCAACACCCTGTGCTCAGTGTTTTCAGGAGGCACAACTGGTTTCTCTTCAGTGAGCATCCTTGCTAGTCCAAGTGTAGTGAGATAGAACGGCATCTTCTGCTGCCAACGCTTGAAATTTAGGCCATTGAATTTTTCTGGTTTCTCTCCATGAGAAGTATGAGAAGCACCAGCAATTGTAACAGCAGGTTGTGTCACAGCAGACACAGTAGCATTCAAAAGTGGATTCAGACTTGTGGTTGGTGTGGTTCCAATATAGGTGTCAAAGACGCATCAGTGACTCCAGTCATTTCTGTTCAGAATAAAAACAGAAGATCAACAACACAACTGAGTCGTTTTTGCCAAAAAAACGAGACAAAAAAGTTGAAAATCGTTTTTGCTAGAAAACGATAAAAAAAAGGAAGATGGACCGGTTTTTACCAAAAACCAATACCAAAAAAAAAAATAAGGACCGGTTTTACCAGAAACCAATACCAAAAAGGAAGATGGACCGGTTTTGACCAAAAAACCAATACCAAAAAGGAAAGGACCGGTTTTACCAGAAACCGATACCAAAAAGGAGACACCGACACACTGAGTATCACAGACGATACTCAGAACGAACAGAAAAAATAAAAGGTTCAGCAAGCAGACTGAAATTTATTTTTCATTTCGCAAAGATATACTTTTTAGAGCAAAGAGGCTCTGAAAAGAATTGTCTTAAGATTGTTATACCCAAAGTATTACAATGCGAAAATAAAAATAAAGAACAGAAAAGATGAAGAACAATTTATTATATTCTGGAATGACAAAAAAAAAACAGAAAGGAAAAGCAGAAAAACAACAACAAGGATATGTAACCGGACGAGCTAATCTCATCCTTAAGGATAATATCCAAATAAACTTTCTCCAAAAATATAATATCGCCTCAAAGCCTGCAAGGCCCATTCCCAAAGCCCAAGGTCAATGGTCAATGGTCACGGGCGGGATGGGAAGGTAGCGGCGCGTGTGGCATTTTTAGTAAACACTCAGCCCACTAAAACCACTCCGAGTTCTCTCCCTTTCTAAGAGATTATACCAACAATAAAACTTCCACCACTTAAATATTGAGGAAATGTTGGCACATTTCCCAATGTGGAATTAAGAAGTTTGTCTTTTCAACTTCCTTTTCACACATTTTCAACTACCCACTTTAAGCCTTAATTTCTCATTCATCCGACATCCGAATTGAATGATTCAAAACCTTATTTTCAACTACGTCTTACGTAATTTCCAAAGTCATCACTAACTCTTGATAATATATAAAAGAGTTATACCGAAATCGGCTCTCAAAGTGGTTTCAATAAATGATTAAAAAATCATTTTAAAATGTTAGAAAACATTTTTTCCTTTTATCCTCATATATCTCCAACAGTAACTAGCCAAGACATGTAATTGAACTATTTTGATCTCTTCTGGTTGATTGGATGATGATTATGTATTCTATATTTTAATTTCGATTGTGTTGAAGCTTTTTCTACTTAAATGGATTGTTAGCTCATGTTGGAGTAATTAACCAATATTAGCACACACACACACACACACTTAATTGATACCGAACGGAGATATTAGGTGTGAGAACGAGGTAGAAAAACCGGAAGGTAAAGTTGACCATTACTGGAGTTCAATTTCTTATCCGGGGAATGATTAGTCGTACTCGTGAGTTTATCATGTCAAATCATTAGGTTTAGGGCTCTTAAACCAAGGAGGAGGCATAAAACAATTTTGTACACTCGTATGAGGGGAAATTATTAGAATATGAGTACACCGTTTCACACACTTGAATACCCTTAATAGGCCGAATTAATCATATCCTTGAAACTAAAAGAGACTGTAGTTCAATGAAATTGTCTTGGTTAGTACCTTTATTATTAATTGTTAATTGTATTAGTGACGTAAAACTATCACTTTTATGTTAAAACTGCGACTTAGATCAAGATAATAATAGCTAATTGATGTTTAACCACACTTAGAATTGTATCGTGTTCCCGAGAGAGACGACCTTGATTCACCGACTAGACTACAATTTGACCCGGCACACGCCGGTAAGATTGGACACCCAGTTCTTTGGTACATCAATCACCGACATCGAACTCTAAAAGGTCTTCTACGGACATCACCCCAACTTTTCCTCGACGATCTTGTCGCCTTCAAGTTCTTCTTTACCAACAAAACCCTTTCCTTAGCTTGCTCAACCAATTACGGCCCGGTAAGTTGCTTATCTCCAACTTCATCCCAAAACAACGGCGCTTCTACATCTTCTACCATACAAAGCTTCAAACGGCGGCATCCTCAAACTTGCATGATAAGCTGTTGTTGTGTTTAACTCCGCCACGGGTAAGTAATCATCCCATGATCCTCCTACTTCCAAAACACAAGCTCTTAACATATCCTCAAGTGTTTGGATTGTTCTTTCCGAATGTCCATCCGTTTGAGGTGAAAAGTTGTACTCAAATCCAACGTTGTGCCCAAGGTTTTATGTAAACTCTTCCAAAACCGACTAATAAACCGGTTGCCACGATCCGGTACAATTTAGATAGGCACTCCATGTAGCTTCACAATATTGTCCAAATAAAGTGTAGTCATCTTCTTCAATGACATATCAACTTTGGTTGGTAAGAAATGAGGTTTAATATACTACATAGATATATCGATTTAGGGGCCCTTAAAATGCACCTCATGCACCACATCTGACCCAAAATATAAGTTATTTTGAGAAATTTCACACGTATTAAGATAGGGATTTATTATTTACACCCCACCTAATATATTCATACACCACTATACACACTACACCACACCTAATAATCCAAATTTATTTTTGCACCACACTTAAATTTCAACATTTTTATTTATCTATTTTATATTTCATACTTAATTACAATTTTACCATACCTATTTACACACTACATTTTCATTCTATTTCTGCTCTCAAAATATTATAAAAAGGTCCCTAGCTTTTTATATTTTCTTTACATCATCTTCGTATCATATTATCATCTTCACCATTTTCATTTATGAGTTTTTCCACCATCATTCATTTGTTCATCAAACCCCTCCATCTTTATCATCACTATACCCTTCACATCACATCTTTAATCATCAACCCCATCATTCTCAAAAGTCAAACCCTTACTCTTGTTCATCTTCTTAATTTTTCATCATCATCTTCCTAAAACCCTCAATTTTTTAATAAAGACAAGAGTCTTATGATTTCTTCATTTCATTGCTTAATGAATTCTTTTTTTTGATTTTTTCAAAAAAGGTTTTAACTTTATTATTAAAGTTTGATAATTTCATAATCCCATTATTGCTGTGAATCGATTTCAGATGGAAGAAGCAGATTCGCGGTGTTGGGAAGAACTTTGTTCTGATTTACTTGAACTAATCTTGAAGAAACTATCTCTTCAAGAATTATTAACTGTAATACCTGCAGTTTGTAAATTATGGAGGAAAGCAGTAATGGGACCATGTTGTTGGCAGGATATTGACATAGAAAAATGGAGTAATGAATCAGAACACAGAAAATTTGAAAATTCGAATGCTGATAGAAAAATATTCTTGAGAAAGAGCCAGATCTCAATGTTTTTCTGATGTTCTCTTTTTTTAATAAAGATAAAGATGAATTCATTTGGAGATCAAATCAGGTTGAACAAGAGTAGGGGGGATAGTGAGGGAAAAGCAGATTAAATGAATTGGGGAGTTGGGGCGGCGGTTATAGATGGGATCGGGTGATAATTTATTTTAGAACATTTGGGTGTTATTTTTTGAAAATTTGGCAATAGTAAAATATTCTTGGCAAAAGGGTTTTCTTTTACTCATATTGTATTGCAAGGTGTATAAGAATGTGGGATTTTAAGATAATAGATGAATGTCAAAAAATGAAATGACAAAAATTTGATTTGATCTTAGGGGTGTAAATAAAATACCCCTTTAAGATAATAGATGAATGTAAAATGAAATGATAAACATTTCATTTGACACTCATAAAGTTAATAGTTATAAAGTAATAAAGAGATTGTTAATAAAAGAGTAAGATAGAGAGAAATTATGGCGCAATAGGTAATTATGAGTTGTAACATGGGGATGTGATAAGATCTAGTTCAGGAAGATTGAAGAAGCACAATGAGTGTCTTTATTTATGCTATTAAGCTTGGTGGGAGTAGATAAACTTTTTTAAAGTCTTTTTATTTATTTTTAGTGTCAATAAGACATAAGCCTCAATACATAAGCCCAATAATGGGGCGCCGGTTTCATGGATTTTGTAGTCTTTCATTTTGCTAGTAGATGTCATATGGGCCTACGTGACTTATTGAAGCCCAATGCAAGGCTTATATGTGGAATTCTATATATTTTTATCCTACATTGCTTAGTTAGATTATTTACTTGTACTTTATCCCAGTTGGTTAGCTAGAGTATTTATTTGGAGTCTGTAGCCTATATAAAGGCAAATAGAGTAATTATAAAAGTTAAACATTTTGAGTGAAAAATTTATTAAGTCTTTTTGACTTGTTGATCACTTGCGAGTGAGGATCTCTTCGTTGTAAAGTTTCACCATTTTAAGAACTTATCAGCGTCTTGAGCTAGCGTGGCGTTCTTGGATTGGATTATCTAAGTTCGTTGTTTCGAGCTCGTTCATTGGTGCCTTTAGAAGATCTTGGGCAATCTTCGTTTTAGGTGGTTATCTTACAAACAGTTCAATGTTGAGTGAGAAAAAAAAAATAGAAAGAAGAAAAAAAAGAAAATTTAAAAAGACTTCAAATAAGTTTAATCCACTCTCTCCAAGCCCCAAAAGCATAAATAAAGACTTTCATGACGCTTCTTCAATCTTCTTGAGCTGGATCTTATTAAGAGAGGTGTGATCAATTCTTACGCACACACTCACACATCATTGTGGTGTGTAGGGGTGATTTTGGATGCATCAGACTCACTCATTTGATGTAACACATATATAACTGTTGTACCATAATTCATCTCGTAACTTAAATAAAATATTAATAAATGTTAATTGATCATTTAAAATGATTTACACTTAGAAAAAAAATCAAAAACATCGAATGACTATATTTTAAGACGTACTATGGCTTTATAGGTCTTCCCCGAGGGGCGGCTATGTACCAGATTATTTATTATTATCATTTATTTTATTATATTGACTTAACTTGCTAAAGGGTGTCACCATTTTGATACTAATTTGCTGATTCAAGTGGTTGCTACTAGTTTTATTAAAAGAGAAATAAAAAATTGGGTCAGTGGGAATGGTATCAGAAAAGTCAACTATAGTAAATTAATAGATGATTACTGCAACAACAACAACCAAAAAAAATCAAAAAAAAAACTTTCCCGTACTTCTGCCTTCATATTTAACCAACGTAGTTGTATAAAACACACAAATTAAAAATAAGAGTTAATATTTTGATTTTATCATCATAATTATAACAATACATTTGAATATAATCAATACAATATTGTTTTCACTCTTCAACCCTAATTCATTAAAGGTAGATTTAGAAAAACACGATAATAGTGCTTTGAAAATATTACTATGACAAATAAAAAGAAATAAATTTTCTAGGTAACTATGACAATTAAATATAAACAAAGAGAGTATTTTGGGTGTCATTGACACATATATGTACTGTCCTAAATGACTTATTTAAGATGTATCACAATATCTTACTTCATATGTTTCAATTTATTTGATGCAATTGCCCAATTCACACATATTATAGAAGTGAATTAATGCATTGATTTTTTAAAATGATACAGCTAAAAAAAGCCTTTAATCCGAAGGTTTCGGGTTCGAGTCGAGTGAGAACAAAAAATAAAATACTATGCATGTATTTCCTATCCGTAAAAAAACATCGAATACAATGTAACATTATCTTTCACTATTTTCCATTTTGTAATAAATAAGGGTAAAATTAAAATAAAAAAAAAAAATTCTGCAATACAATTATAAATGCCTCATATAAAATTAAACAATTATTTTAACAAGGGCCCAACATTAATTCTACACCAGAACCGACATAAAGAAAATAAATAAATAAATAGACCAGAATCTTTAAAAGGTTCATCTTATATTGAGAATATTTTTTTTATGCACTACATGTAATGCTAAGTTTACAGATTCTGTATTTTGAATAATTAAATAGAGACTCAACTCCAGATATTTTTTAGTGAATCTTAATGATTTAAATATTTATTTTAGAGTGTTGTCTTGTTTTATGGTATCTACTACTCTTACATGATAAATTATATATATATATATATATATATATATATATATTGAAATATGTTGTTATATAAAATTATCATCAAATACAAAAACTTTTTTTTTTGTCATTCACATCAAGAATTATAAAGTGGTCCCTAAAAAAGAAGTTAAAGTGGCCTTAGACCAAATATATATGATTTATGATGTAGGACCAATCAAAAATTAAATAATAAGATTATCCTCTATTTCTATAATATATATCCTTGATATTTAAATATTATCCCTTCTTTAAAAAAATTCTAAAATATGTGATAGAACATGGTACATATATCATTTAATTGGAAATACATCGAATCTTGTTACAAAAATCACATTACTATATTCAAATCAAAATAGTCATGAGAAAATTACACAACGTCTATATTTTGATAAAGTGTAATCATTTATTTTTTATTTCAAAGAAAAAGAAGAAAAAAACAAAAATAATCACAATATATGGAAATAAATTTTATGTAGTTTTTAAAGATATACGTATCATTAATTAACCTGGTCATTATTAGTCTAACATCAATTAAAAAATGTTATATCACGGTATAATAAAATCGAGTAAATTTGTTGGAATATTTTGTTATGGAAATATAATTATTACTTGTCGTGTTGTTAAAATAAAAGTTTCCAGGTAGTATATATACAAGCAGCTTCGTGGGCTGTTCACATCCCTACATTTCAACAAATACAAATTGATAGGCAAATTTAATCAGAAAATAGCCGTGGAAGTTTCATTTCTTTTAAAGCAGAAAAAAGTTTTTGCTTTTACAAAAATGGCTTTGGAAAGTAATGGAAATTCAGAATCATACATTAAACTTCCCAAAATCAAGTTCACTAAGCTCTTCATCAATGGCGAATTCGTTGACTCTGTTTCAGGTTTTCATTTTATTTGTTTTTTAATTTCATATTTCTCTCTCTTTTTTTATATTTAAATTTCTGGTTTGATTATTTGTAGTACATGTTTTTTTTTTTTTTTTTTTTTTTTTTTGGGTGTGTGTGTGTGTCTGAATCTGAGTCACTTGTTTCTAGATTTGATTATTTTCTTTCTATTTTTGTGTCTGAATCCGGATTTGTTTTTACTTATTGTTTCCTTAAAAAAAGAAAAAATTGTGCCAAGATTCACATCTCTTAAAAAATGGAAAGGAAAAAAAAATATCGATTGATGTGCGTATTTTGTTGTGTATATATATATATATATAATACAGCTCACAACTTATCTCTTCCTGCGTATTCACAAAAACCCATACAGTGAACTAAAATAATTTTTATCGTTGAGTTGGGGGCCGGTATATATATATTTGATGCGTTTGCTACCTTTTCCGCTTCTATTTAACTGTCGTAGTTGATAAAAATAACTTTTTTTATGGTTATATTTCTAAAGCACTATTTATTTTATTTTTCTATATCTACTATTTGTTTTTATTAAGGGTGGGAGATTGAAAACAATATTGCATTAATTATATTTAAGGAGTGTTATTGTCATTTTGATGTTAAGGAATGTTATTGTCATTTTGATGTTAAGTCAAAATCTTAACTACTAGCCTTAATAAATGTGTTTTTCGTAAGTACGACAGTTAAATAAACAGATGGAATATTATTTTTATCTTTCTTGTTTTTATTTTTGATTAGTTGGAGTAGTAGTACTAGTACATGTTTTTGTTTTTGTGTGGGTGTTCAGTATGAAAAATTATTACAGAAATAAAAGCATAGAATGTGTAGACGTGACCGGTTCCGGGTCTTTGGCACGACCCCTCGGTTCCGGGTCCAAAATGGAACCAGAACCGCCGGTTCCATTTTCTAGTCGGTTTCGCCGGGTCTTGGGAACCGCGGGTTTCATGTTTTCGGTCCGATTCCTGATCTCGTTCCGGTTCCAGACGGCTCACAGTTCGATCGCGGTTCGCTCGCGATCACGATCGGTTCTAATTACGGTTTCAAAAAAATTCAATATTTTTTTTACAAAATTTGTATAACTTACGTTAAAATTAATAATAAATTCTAATTGGTTATTAAACTATATATAATATTTAATTTCATAACTATATTTTTTTTTTTTAAAAACACGGCTTGTATAATATTTAATTTCATAACTTATATTCAAGATAATTTGTAAGTAAATTAAAGAATAATGCATAGTTTTCTAATTGTTTATTTTTTATGATTAATTTGTAAGTAAATTAAACTTATATTTCATATAGTGATTACGATGATTTATACTAATAATATTATGTATATAAGTTGATTTTATATATTAATGAATCGAGACAAAATGTATATAAAAGTTGTTTTATTAAGCAACACCATTAATATATTTCGAATTTGATAAATTAAACGAATTTATTCATAGTAACTTCAAATCACTATCCGAAATATATTATAATGGTAGATAATATTATAATATGAGAGTTAGAATATGAGAGATAGAATAGAATTGTGGGTTAAAAGTGATGAAATAGATATGTATTTATAGTGTGATGAGTGTATGATATTTTAAATTAAAATAAAATTATTCAAAAAATTTGAATATATATACGTTGGAAATTTGGAATATTGGAGTGTTTGGTGACTTTGGTCCAAGTTGGAGGGAATAATTAAAAAAAATTATTAAAAAAAATTTAGAACCGCCGGTTCCAGACGGTTCCGGCCAAATCGACCGCCGGTTTTTCGGCCGGTTTCTTGAACCACCGGTTCCGGGCAGTAAATATGTCAATGTAATATAAAATACAATACATTAATTATATTTTTTTAATATATGTGAAACCTAAAAATAGGACACTTATTTTGGGACGGAGGTATTATTAATAATAATAATACCTCGATTATGTCCACACAAAAAAAACAAAAACAGTGTGGTCATATACATACCCACCGGTGGACACACAGCTTGAAGGGTGGGGACGAATACTGAGATCCGAGAAATAATGTTTTTCGTACTTATGTGTGTTATACTGCATCCGTCCCTAAATCGTTATTTTAGCCAACGTGGTTTGTTCTTTAATATATCCGTTACTTTAGAATACCAAATGTTAACGTGCAGGACGGAAGTTTGAGACGATAGACCCGAGAACGGAGGAAGTGATAGCGGAAATAGCAGAAGGAGGGAAAGAGGACGTCGATTTGGCTGTGGTTGCAGCACGTCAAGCCTTCGATAATGGCCCATGGCCTCGTTTACCTGGCTCGGTTAGTTTCTCTTTTTAAGTATCATTATTCGGAGTCAAGTTACTGTCACAATCACCCAGATACAACAAACCGAATCGAGTCGAAAATTTTGAGTATTTAAAATCCGAAATCAAAACCGAACTGCTTGTTTTAGATAACTTAATTAATTGAATCCGACCATAATATATGGTTTAGTTCAGGTAACTAAAATCCGAAACAAATTTTAACAATTCTATTTGGTTATACTGATTTGGTATTTTATTTTATTTTTTTCCTTCTTCTTACGTTGGTTACAAATGGGTTGAATAACGGTTCAGTTATAATCAATTTTTTATTAACGGTTATAATATTTTGATTATGAAGAGTAGTTAATATATGATGCAGTCGCCTCGGACCGTGCCCTATTATATTATAGAGTAATGATACGGGTATAATAGTTGTATCACAACGAATGACACAACGGTGATCTGCACCGTTGATCATGTTAGATTTACATCATGATCAATTTAGACTCATTAGATCAACGATGTAGATCACCGTTATGTTATTCATTATGCCACAACCGTTATACCTGTATCGTTACTCTATATTTTTATTTTTTTTGGGAGTAAAGTTACTCTATATTATATTGACTTAACGTGCTAAAGAGTGTCACCATTTGATATAATTTGCTGATTCACGTGGTAGATACTAGTTGTATAAATTAAAAATGGGATTAGAGTGTAGTGGTATCAGAAAAGTCAACTACTGTAATTTAATGGGTGGTTTTTGCCAAATAATAATACATATATATATATATATATATATATATATATATATATATATATATATATATATATATATATATATATATATATATTGACTTATACATATGTAAAATACCATTACATTTTTATTAATTTTTTTTATCATTCTTAAATGTTTGTCTCATACCACTTTTTATTTTTTCATTTTTCATTTTATATGTTTATTACGAGGGGTATGAGACGGAGCTACGCAAATCCCCTCAATATCTATGAGATTACAAATATTCTCTTTATCTATTTTTAATAATAAAACGGATGTTGTAATATATATTTTTGATTATTTATTTATTTTTTGCTTTCCATATGAAGAGTAATAAAGACAATGTTTTTTCAAGGGTAAAGACAATGCTTTTTTATTGTTTGCATTTGAAGACTTATAAATACTACCTTTCCTCAACAAAAAATAAAAAGAAAAAATACTACCTCCGTCGTATAATATAAATCCGTTTAGTTTTTTGAATTTCTTTTCAAAAAAAAAGTTTTTTGAATTTGTATTATAATATAAGTCTATTTAGAATATCAATAGAGCATTTAGTAAAAAAAAATCTTTTTACCTTTAATTTATTATACATTTATTTACTTTACAACTATTCCATTAATTAAACTCAAAGGGTGTTATAGATTTTAACCAATATTAAAATTAATCACACTTAACTATTTTATTAATTTGTATGAAAATGTTTAAACGAATTTATATTTTTGGACGGATTTAGTATTTTAGATTGTTTTCCATATGAAGAGGGTTAAATATATCTCTGTGTTTTCCATACGAAGAATAATAAATACATTTAGTTTTATTGCTTTCCATACGAAGAGTAATAAATACTTCCATATGAAGAGTAATAGATACATTTATTTTTTATTGTTTACCATATCAAGAGTAATAGATACGGAGTACATTTTTAATTTTATTGTTTTCCATATGAAATTTTATAAATACGTTCCTAATTGTTTTCCGTATAAAGAGTAATACATACAGTACTTTTTTTTTTTATTTTTTATTTTTTTTTTATTGTTTTCCATATCAAGAGTAATAGATACATTTTAGATACATTTCTTTTTATTGTTTTCCCTATCAAAGAGTACTAGATACATTTTTTTTATCGACCCGACACCAAATTTGGATATATGTTTGGTGATTCAGGGGCGGGTTTGGTGTAGCATTGGAGATGCCCTGAGTTGTACTAGCTAGATGGACCTCCATCGTTACAACATACGAAAATTATCGCCTCATCGTACGGAGAAAATCTTAATAGTGTCGAAACGTGGACAATACACATTGTAATATTATAACAATCTCTGGTCTAACGACAATTGCCCAACCTCCACAAAAGTGTTAGATGGACCCCTTCATCATTTTGAACATATGAAAATTATCGGCCCCGTCCTAAATGGAAACCTCAGTAGTATCAAAACATAACAATCCACGCTATGATGCATACGTTGTTCGTATTGTTCTCCCGTCACATAACACTCGGTCTTTTTGTTGTTTAATTACTTCTTCACAGGAGAGGCAAAGGATAATGTTGAAGTTTGCAGACTTAATCCTTGAGAATACAGAAGAAATAGCAGCTTTGGAAACCATTGATGCCGGAAAGTCGTTTAATCTCGGGAAGATACTGGAAGTTCCTGGCGGAGCGGCGGTTATCCGCTACTACGCAGGTGCAGCCGACAAAATCCATGGCGAGACACTTAAAATGTCTAGGGAACTGCAAGCTTACACGTTGCACGAGCCCATTGGTGTTGTAGGACACATCATCCCGTGGAACTTCCCGACTCAGATGTTCATCATGAAGGTGGGGCCCGCGTTGGCTGCCGGATGTACTATGGTCGTTAAGCCCGCGGAACAGACACCTCTTTCTGCATTGTTTTATGCTCATTTGGCAAAGCGGGTAAGTGTATATTTGTCATGGCTGTAAGTGAATCGGGTTACTCGTACTCGACTCGAAAAGGAGTTTGACTCGATTCGGTTTTGGACAGGCTGGAATCCCGGATGGGGTGCTTAATGTAGTAACAGGATTTGGACATACGGCAGGTGCTGCAATTAGTGCTCATATGGACATTGACATGGTAAGTTTTACAACAACAAAAAAAAAAAAAAAAAACATGTTCTTTTTCAGAAAAGGAGAATAAATCGTGAAATAAAAATGTTTTTATTGATTACCGTTATTTTTCGTATATTTTAGATAAGTTTTACGGGGTCCACGGAAGTAGGCCGTCTTGTTATGCAGGCGGCAGCAACGAGCAACTTGAAACCCGTGTTTCTTGAACTTGGAGGGAAGTCGCCTTTCATAGTTTTCGATGATGTAGATGTTGATGACATTTCAGGTCTTGCACTTCAGGCGACGTTTTTCAACAAGGTAACGTTTATCTTCTTCTTTCTCGGTTTTGTGAAGAAAAAAAAATCTAAGTCACATCCATAAACTGCACATGTACTTACTATCGGATCCAGAAAAAAAAAAAAAGTTCACTGGGTACAGATCTTAATATTGGATTCTGGGGCGGACACACCCAGTAGTGCAAACCCTTGCATGTACTAATATAACATATTTTGTGAACGTTTCAGGGTGAAATCTGTGTGGCCGGCTCTCGTGTCTTCGTCCAGGAAGGCATTTACGACAAGTTTCTAAATAAATTGAAAGAGAAGGCGAAGGATTGGGTGGTTGGTGATCCTTTTGATCCTCGTGTTCATCAAGGACCCCAAGTAAGATGTTATGAATTGTATTAACGCTCGATAAATTGTCAATGTTCCTTTCTTATTCGTATTTTACGTATATCTATATCTATCCATCTATCTATTTAGGTTGACAAGAAACAACATGAGCGGATTCTTACGTACATAGAGCATGGCAAGAGAGAAGGTGCAACGTTACTGACCGGTGGTAAGGCTCGTGATGGGAAAGGCTACTTCATCGAGCCTACTATTTTCATTGATGTTCAGGTGAGAATTTTATATGTTGATCCACTATTTTATGTATTGGACCATACTAAACTATAATGTAGAAGATAAAACGTATTCTAAAATTCCTGAAGCAGCCCTGCGTGATATGGTGAGAAATATTGATCATTCATCATAAGATCGTGAGGTGTGATAATATCACACTCCATTCAATGACATGTATGTGATGTCAATACGCTAGGATTCTAAGTGAACCGTGTTATTCGTACTCATCTCGTAAAGAAATTTGACTCGATTCAGGATTTTTTTTTTGAGTTTGAGCTCGATTCGAGCTACTCGAATAATTAACCGAGCCGAACTCGATCTTGCAATCTTTTTTACAAAAAATTAAATGAATTCAAAAAAGATATCGAGCTTACGAGCCGAGTTGAGTTATATTGAGTACTTTTTTTAGGGTATATATTGAGTACTTAACAAGCCGAGTTTAGAGCCTGAGTTTTTGTAGTCAAGTCGAGCTCAAGCCCTAGAGAATATCAACTGGGTTTGGGTCGACGCCTCTACCAAGGATCGAGACCACTCTCTTATCTTATATTTTTGTGCCACATTGCCATCATTACACGGTTTCTTCATTTTCGGTATTGAACAGGACAACATGACCATCGCTAAGGAAGAAATCTTCGGCCCGGTTATGTCAGTGTTGAAATTCAAGTAAGTCACTTCAATGATTCGATTTGATTCGATTGGTTTAGTCTCTATCTTAAAGATACATGATTTGATACTAATCAAAGTGCGTAAAACCATGATATACGAATGAAAATACAGGACGGTCGATGAGGTGATCAAACGAGCTAATGCAACTAAATACGGATTAGCAGCAGGCGTAATGACCAACAATTTGAACATTGCGAATACAGTTTCAAGATCGATTCGTGCAGGCGTGATCTGGATCAATTGTTACTTCGCGTTCGACTCAGACGCGCCTTACGGGGGTTATAAGATTAGTGGCTTTGGTAGAGACATGGGCATGGACGGGCTCAAAAAGTATCTTCAAGTTAAAACTGTTGCCACCCCAATATACAACTCTCCTTGGCTTTGAAATTTTAAGATATATATATACTTCTTTTTATATATACAAATATTACCCTTTGTTTTATTTATAGATGTGGATTGTCTTTGATGAATAATGTTCTTCTTCCATCTCCTTTGGGTTTTTTTTTCTTGGTTTTTTTTTATAATGCTTGCTATAATACCATTATTAAAAGGAGGGTGGATCCTCTGCTGTTCATATACATCACGGGAGGGGCCGGCTCCAAATGGAGCAAAATGGGTCACTTGACCCCCTTAAATTTGAAAAAAAATGAATCTTATGGGAAAAGATCCAACCCAGAATCTTATGGCAAGAGATATAAAGATCCAACCCAGAATCGGAAAAAAAAAAGTCGTTTGAAATCGCAATCATACTGAAAAGACACAACAATATATGGGAGACACTGTTTTCGTCATCTGAGTCTCTTTTATCATCATTACCGATGGATGAGTGACATGTGTACACGACACTCATCTGATAATCTGATGCAATTCTATACGAGAATCTCCATGGTCACATACATGGATACAGCCAAAAAAAATCACGAGACACACCAAGATCCAAGTTACCAAATGACCAACCTGGTGACGTGATGAAGTCGGTGTTAGGTTCAATCTATGAATCTCTCTCACATCAATCAATGCTTCTTTTCAATCAGAAGGCAGGAAGATTGAACCCACATTTGGTGGGGGTTTTAGCGTCGTCATATATTGCGTGGTTTTGTCAAACGCCATAGAGTCGAAGGAAGGTTTTGACAAAGGAATAAGACAATGCACCAGTGAATACATAACTGTCTACCCTATCCAGCATTCCTCCTGCAAAACCATCAGTGAGAAATCATGATGATGCAAAACCAGCATTTTCGTAGAAATGATGATGATGATGATGCAAAACCAGCATTTTCATAGAATGATGGTGATGATGATGCAAAACCAGCATTTTCGTAGAGATGATGATTATGATGATTATGATGATGATGATGATCATGATGATCATTGGTCATGGTGAAAAACCAATTGATCAATACGGGCCCCGCTCATTGATCAATAATCTACATGTTTGTAGTCATATCAGCTAAAGGACGGAGGTGTGTATAAATTTAGGAGGGGGCTAAGCCCACCCAGACAAAAAAATATTACACTAAAAAATATGTATAGTCTAGTCGGATCCATAAAATATTCTTAATCCAGCCCACCCGACGAACTCGATATAGTCCATTAGCCCACCCCAATTTAAAATCCTAATGCCCTCTAGGCAATTGTGTCTTGGAGTGCAAATATTGAATAATATAACAAAACAAGATAAAAATTGAAACAACAAATATGAAAAAATTATAATAATATATATATATATATATATATATATATATATATATATATATATATATGAAGTTGAAGAAATTTTGAGGATGATGAGGATGAAATTACCATGTCCAGGTATGAGAGAACCTGAGTCCTTGACACCAGCATCACGCTTGATTACAGATTCAATAAGGTCACCAAATAGAGATCCAACGAAGATAAGAAACCCCAATGGAATTGCACTGAAAAGTTATAACCAACAAAAAAAAAATTTGAATTTTAAGACATACTAAGACTAAGACATACTTCCTCCATCCGACACCATCCCGAAATATGACTTTTTAGCATAATTTTTTTGTTGTTTGGGATAGGGACAGTTTTGATCTCTCTTTTTTTGTTTGGCATAAGTTTGGGACGGAGGACGTAGAATTCATTTAGGTATTAAAGGGTGTACCTTAAGATAGATCTAGGCCAGCATAGAATCTTGGCCAACAATACAGTGGTTAAAATACAGCCACCTAAGCCAGCAAAAGCTCCCTCCCATGTCTTCTTTGGGCTAATATGCGTGAGAGGTGTCCGTCCGAAGGCCTGTAAGATTGTTTAAGTTAATGTACATTCACATATAATACATGAAATATTTAATTTTCAAATCAAAAGAAGATGAAACTTAAAAAATCATGTCTCCCAAAGGAGAAACTGGCATGTATTTGATGCGGCAGAATCACAGAGGCATAGAAAACGGGTGCACGTCGTTATGGAGTATTTACCAATTCGAAGAAAATAATTCAATCGGTTTTATACTTGTTCCGTTAGAATTGATTCCAATGGAGCTTGATCCATGGGAAAGATTTTGGGTGGCAACTCTACATGCAGATTTATAACGTAAAGATTCGAGTGTACGTAAAGACACACGTCCTTTTACGTGTATATCCGCATGTGGATATACCAATACCACACAAAACTTTCCCTAACCCATTACAACACCAGTCTCTCACCTATTGGTACAGAATTACAGTGGAGCATAACCCTCATTAGTTAGTAGTTCTTTACAACATGTATTCATGTGATCAGGTCGATAGATTTTTCTTTTTTTAACAAGGTTTCACAATCTGGACTGGAATTCGACAAAACAAATTAAACGAAATCTTATTTCTTTGAAAGAAGAAAACTTGAACACAGCATAAATGGCTGCAATTCCACAGTAACTAGAGGTCTTAGACAATATCAAGAAAAAATAACTTTACCTTTCCGCCGACAAATGCGAACGTGTCTGCTGCAATAACACTGCTAATTGCAATCAAAGTTGCTACAAGTCCTACTGTCCAATGTGCTTGGCCACCAAGTAACACCGGCCACGAAGCTCCAACTTCTGCCAAAAGAAAGAAGCAATAATATTACGCGTGTGATTTTTTAATTTTTTTCACTTTCCTAAAAAAAATCTTTTGCTCCACATGTCTTTCAAAAATCCATGTATCTTGGCCAGCCTAGAAGAACATAAATTGTATAGACAATAGTCAGGATGAGATATGAGGGATGCGTTTGTCATAAACTAATTTACTTTATTTACGCAACCTATGAATAAAATAGGGTCCATGTGGACATGAATATATTCACTTTTACACTCCACCAAAGAGCAGCTCAAGAAGAAAAGGAGATAATGTGTGTGTCCTGTGGACTTAATATTCTCGGTGTCGACTATACTGATGTTTTACGGATCCTAAGTTCCTAACCTTTAGTTATCTCATCCAACCCCTCCATGCCGTGGTCATTTTCAGGGGTTATTTCGGTAAATTCACAAGATGAATAAGACAATATTCTCATATGAAATGGTGAACTTCTTATTTCCCTAAAACCATGTTGCGCTAAAAGATGTGTTGGATCTTGAACATCTCCCGAGCACTTGACAAAAGGAAAGGACAGTAATGAAAAACAAGGAAAAAGATTTATACAAACATCAAGGACACCCCCCCAGTTTAGATAAGTCCTCCTCCATAGAAATTATCCTTGGAATGACTTTTAGAGAATCTCCCTCTTTTATTACATGATTGTAACTATAAGAAATCACCCAAGTCAAGCCGTGATAAAGAGTTAGGCATTGTCTAATGTCAATATATATCTAGCAGTAGATTATTAACTAAACAAAAACTACAACGGTGAACAAATAGAAACATATTCAGTCTAGCCAACTAAAACTTGGATAATCGTGGCTGAAGATTCATACAACTCCATAGGAAATTCATAATTATAAAACAGTTCAAGCATACTTTTGAATCAACCGAAAGATGGGAAAAATAAAATAAGGAATCAGTGTTTCTTACTGGAATTCAACGCTGGGGCTGCTAATCCGCATCGCAGCTTAACCCAAAAGGAAGGAAGATATCCACAATAAAAAAGTCCAAATATGGTACTGCTCAATTGAGCAAAACGAGGACTTCCCCTCTGTAAAAGCAGCGTGATGGCAACTACGAATGCTGCAGATGTTATCGAGACATCAATTTGGCCATAGAACCTGCAAAATCAAAACAATTTGTTCAGCTACAGTCTTACAGAAATAACAAAACACATTGTTTTCTTTTAAGCAATTTCACAAACACCTATGTCCAAAAAACTTACAGTGTATATATAGGCATGACAGCACAAACAACAGAGCAAACTCGAGACACGTATAGAGGAGGCGGTGTCATTCCAGAAGAGATTCCACGGCTCCTAACGAGTTCAAAGTATTCTCGTGCACCAGCAAAAACAACTGCAGCAACAGCCACGGTGAAAATCCAACCGCCAGCCAATACTATACCTCCACAAGAAATCCCAATCCCGAGCCCAAATATTATCCGTTTTTTCAACTGACTAGCTTTCTGCTGTTGCTCTGATACTAAAGCCTCCTCATTCACTGGCACATCATTGCCTTTGTTAGATTCCTACAATATTTCGAAGTAAAAGGATTTCTATTCAACAATCAATACTGTTATCGGACGTTGGAAAACTCTTTATATTGTTTTTATAGTATCTAATGCAAGTGCTCTATTCTCTATTCAAATTCAACTCTAAACTCAAACAACAAAATACATTTCTTTCCAAAACTTCACACTAAAATACTAAAATATTCATTGGAATCTAAATAGGCCATATGAAAGAGAGAAAAAAAATGTTGTATTTTTTTTTTTCTTTTATCAATCTGGATCAAATGTGCCAAACAAAAATTCAAAAAAATGTTATCTTCTCTTAACATCCCCCAGGGTAGATGAATTGCTTCAGAAAAGCTGGCAATTGAAAGCAGCAAACCATATCATAAACCAATTGCAACGAATTTCACATTTTTGATTCATTCTCCAAGCTTAATAGCTATTAGCATGCAGAATTCAATGAATTCAAAAAGCAAACATAAATAAATAAAATGATAATACCACTTGAATTCGGGATTGGGAGTCATCGTTTCCAATGTTGACAACCGTAAGAAAGCGTCGACCATAAGTTCCGAAAATTCTCCGGCCAATTCTCGAATTGGCTCTACGAGGCAGCCTTACTCTAGAGCTGAAAAACGACGACGTCGTTGTTCTACCCAAACAACGGTGATGAGAATGACGGTGCTGATTAGGGGAAATGCATGTAAAAGGAAGAGTGGTGGAAATTGGGAGCGGAATGACATTGCATCGGTCTAATAAGTCCAGATATGATGGAGAAGAAGTAGAACAATAAGCTGTAGCAGCCATGGGTGAACACTTTGATAGAATGAGGAAGGAGTTAAAGGTAATTTTGCAGAGACGCCATTGTTGTATCGAATGAAGCTTTTCCGGGTGGAGGAAGATGGTTTTCAGGATATGTACAAATGAAGCTCACGGAGATTTCTCTGAAATGGAGCGGATTCACCGAGGGTAATAGCTCTGTTTATAAGAAGGAGAAATTCAATTATAAAATAAAATGAGAAGAAAATTCAATAATAAATAAAATGAGTATAAAACTCAAGCGCAGTTCGAGTTTGATTCATTTTTATTCGAATAGTTTAAGTCGATAAAGTTCGACTCAAATATCAAATCAGTCAATCTCGAATCTATCTATTAATATGTTTTCGAAGGTGTGTAAAATTAATTACCCGATTACCCGTATCTAACCCGACCCAAATCCACATTAACACGACACATTGATAGCCATAAGAGATAAAAAATCAAAAAAAAAAAAAAAATACTGTGACATTAATGGTTGCAATTAGTAAGAAATAATTGTCACATTAACGCCAAATTCATTCTTCGTGGAAAAAAAAATGACGTTCCAAATCAATGGTTTCATTGTCAATCCAAAACTTATGCGAAATTTAGTGCGTCATTAAATTCCTAAAAAATCCATAAACTCCATATTTTTCTCTCATAATTCATAATCCCAAACACCTTAACCTTTTGTTCAGCAACTATCAAAGTTGTGCCGATTTTGAAAACCTATTCATCCCTATCAAATCAATTCGAACTTCCCGAAAGTCCTATAATGTGAGTTCAGGAAAACGATTCATTTGATGAGCCAAAATTGCAGATCATCTTCTTCTATAAAAAAAAAAAAAACATATTTTTTATGATCAAATCAAACTCGGTGAATTTTCTTTACTAATCGGAGCGGAAGATGTCTCATCCATTTATATGGTGCGGTAAGGATTCATACACTCATCTCGAAAGCAACTGTTGAAATTTTCGTTTGACTTACTTTTTGTATGTATCGTGATAGTGATTTTTTTTCAGAGCTCCTCTAATCGAAGGATTTTGGTATGGGAGTTGTAATGCTGTTATAGAGCTTGAAATTCTTTTATTATTATTATTTTTTCGGTTATTTGTTTATCCTTCTCTGTTGGGATGATAATTTATAATTAGTACAAAATTGAGGCCTCTTACGTATACGTAATCAAAGAACATGTTATATATGCTAAATGGATATACTTTTTCATTTCATGCATCCATCATTAGGATTTAACAAGCGTCCATTACAAATCATTGGAGTAAGCAGTGGAAGTTGATGAATCATTTTTTTTTTTTTATGTTGAATATTTTTGCCAAAGCGCAGAACCAGGTTGTAATTTATGCACATCACATGTATGTCGAATATTATTTACTTCATCGAATATCATGTGATAACATTAATTTGGTGTTGTATATAATCATGTATATCAAAATGTTTTTACATTCTACATGTTTTTGATTAATAATTCATATTTACGTGTGTATCTCATTTTATAATTGTATTAACTATCATGTGTCATGATTAACTTATCATCATTGAACATACCCGTGCATGATGCACGGGTTTTTAGGCTAGTATTCTTATGTTTGAATCGTTAGATTGCAAACTTCTTGAATTAAAATTATTTATGTAAAATAATGTTTATTTTGTAGGAAGACTTATTGAAAATAATAAAAAAACACTTTCAAAATTAGCAAAAAGGACACTATCATATTTAGACAATAATACCCCTCACATCATAATTATTATTTTTTAAAAATGCTGCACGGATGTTTCCACTCACCACGTTCATATATATATATATATATATATATATATATATATATATATATATATATATATATATATATATATATATATATCACTCCTATCCATTTTTAATCAGTTATATCTTTTAATTTATATTCAATTATCATATTTTTTTCATCATAATTTATATTTTTCCGTTATCTTTATTTTGATATTAAATTTGATAACTTTGCGATATAATTTCAAAAATCACTTTTTGTACGTTATTCAATTTGTCACTATTATTTGACTGACACTAGTGACATTCCGTCACTAGTGATAATAACAAATGTCAGATATAATGTGTAACTACTAATTATCACACTATTTGACACTATCATTTGACATTGTTATATTATGCGACACTACTATTTGACAATATCATTTGACATTGTGTACAATGTGACACTACTAATAGATACGCTGATTCATTGAAGGTTATAAACCTCAACAAAAAAATGTGCAAATCGAAGGTTATAAGTCTCAAGTTGACACTATTAATTGACAATATGACATCGTAAATACATAAATAGTGTCATGTAATTTGACACTATAGTTTGACACTATGGCAAGAGCAACCCAAAGTTAAAATAAAGGGAACAAAAAAATATAAATTATTATGAAAAATTTATGATGAGTAAATATGTAGAGTAAAAAGATAAGATTGTTTAAAAAAATATTAGATTGAATAGATTTGTTTTTTATAGAAAACATGGGTATTTTTTTTATAAAATGTTTTTCTTTTTATAGAGAACGTGGGTTGTGTCAAAAAAAAAAAAAAAAAAAAAAAGAAAGGGAACGTGGGTTTTAATTTTTTTTAATTTTTTTTACGTACATATGGTAGTTACAAACATGGAAAAAGAGAAAAGAGGCATTTTTGTCCGTACACATTGAAAAATATCTTTTTTACTAAAATGCAAATGTTTCTGTCCTTTTTTGATAATTTCACAAAGTTTTTTTTTTGTCCCTTTTCATAATTTTCACTATTTTGTATTTATGTTTATTAAATTTTATGTTTTAGTACCTTTTTTCCAAGGAAAATGGATAATTTATAGGTTTTATTTAAGAAATAAATTTTCTTATAGCTTCTTAGATTAAAAAGAAAATAGGTCAAGAATATTTTACATTTATTTGTACTCTTTTAAAATAAAACATACATATTTTATAACTCAAATTTAGCTCAAGTTAAAGCTCGAGTTTGAAGGTTCTTGAATTCAACAGTTTGTGTGGAGTATGTGTAGAATTTGAAAGGCGTGATGCAATGCAGTGTTTGATGATCCAGTAGTTCATAATTCAAGCATTTGCGCAAAGTCATACATTGCGGCACAAGAATATTCTGAAGCTATGAAGGTGTTTCGCACGGGAACTTCACGACAAGAGCATGTGGTCAGGTGGGAGGCGCCATTTGAGGGAGTAATTGAATGTAATGTGGATGTTTCAGTAACAAACGGTCTGGCATTGATCTTATCTTCAAGAGCCATCAAGGAATGATTTTGGCATCTTTTTCGTTCCGCTTTGATCCGGACATAGATGTAGAGTTCATGGAGTTGACGGCAATTTATTTGGCTCTTGTGGAAGCAGATCGTCGCGGGGGGGAGGGGGGGGTGTGTATGTGGTGGAAAGTGATTGTCTAGCCTGTATTCACTGGCTCACACGATTGAGGAGAGTGACTGCCTAGCAGACTACGGGTTTATGCCTGAGGTGGAAAATACTGTCTAGCCTGTATTCAATGGCTTACACAATCGGCGCACACGATTGTGTGAGGAGATTGCCTGTCTAACCGGTATTCACCGGCTCACACGATTGCATGAGGAGCTTACAGTATTGGTATGCTTCGCGCAATCGCATTTCTAAAACTTTATGCTTTCAGTCTCTTACATTTTCTTTTGTTAAACGAACTAAAAATGTCAGGCATAGTATATTCTAGCTAGACATGATATTTTTCCTTTTGTTCGGCGGACTTCCTTTAAACAATCATTTTAGGACAAAAAAAATAAAACAAAAAAGTCTAAAAAAACAACAGCACAATACAAATGTGCAGCATTTATCACGAATAAAGAATACTTGGGGACACCCTCCAAATGTGTCCACAAGAATAAGCAGCACTTGCCCGGTTACGATTTTTTAATATAATAAGAAAAAGGTCAGAGCCTAAATCTTCACATCCGAACCGAAATAATACGATTAATACGACGATTAAAATAAAAAAAAATAAAAACCCAAGAAACATGGTTCTAAATTCAAAATAATGGCTGCATACAATACAGAGATTAGTTACCGCATACGTTTGCAATGTGCTTGTTCTAAAGCTCTTTTGAATACTAGACAGATCTTCTTCTCCAGATATCTCTATTTTGTACTCTTGAGAAAATAGCCCAAAAGGATGCCAAGTAGAGCAAAAATGATGACATACTTTAGAGAGATACCGCCACGGTTCTGGTTACTTCGACGTTTCAAAACTTCCTGCATAATAATAAAAAAAAGAGACCCTTCAACTTAAAATGACACTGTATCAACTTAAAAGTGACATGATATTATAGTTTGGTGGTACTCAAACAGAACCATATGAGCAGAGATTGATCTACGGGGTGGCGTTTGAGGTCACATGGTGACTGTACAGTATTTGGGATTCCCACCCGACATTTTTTCACGTTAACAGCCACCATAACAACATGGTAATAATTGTTAAACCAGATTATGCAAATCAACCAGATTCAACTCGAAACAATTCTCAGCTACGTAGTTGAGACCAAGTTACAGCTTATTCTCTTGCTCTAAAGAAACAAAACTAGTTATCCCAAAATCAAGGTTGAAAATTTGAAATTATGTCCCTTTTTTCCACTTCACACTCAAATTTATTGAAAATCAGACTATTAAGGAAGTAGACTACCAGAAATTAAGCTATTATGTAATGAAGATCACACTATTAGGCTCTTCATACATCTTTTATCTTTTCCCACTGTACGAGTGACTATTTAGTATTTTCCTAAATTTCCGGTAGACAATTTTGTATTGTATGGAGTACATTTTATCCAACTAAAGAAACATTAATGTTTTAAATGCCATAGACAAAACTTTCCCAAAGCACTCTTAACAGAGATAAATTACATGAAACGGGGGGAAAGGAGGTGAATGCATTGCTAAAGCAAATGCAATTCCGATAAATATACTTGAAGAAAAACGACCAACAAAACAAAACACAAGAGAAAGAAGTCTTAAAGAAAATCCAATTTAAATAATGATCATAAAGACTCACCAGTTCTTGTTGAAGTTTTTTCTTTTGCTGAATAGCTGAGTTCTTCTCTTCAGTCAGCTTAGCTATGAGCGCCCTTACCTGAAACAGAGACAAAATTTAGAAACAAAAAACTCATAGCCTTTCCAAATGGAAAAACTTTGGTCTGCAGTATCATCATTTTTGTAAGATAGCTAATTCAACAGCGAAACTCGACGGGGAAAGACAAACAGGTTCATGTTTCCAATTTACTTATTTATATGTCAATAACAAAAGAACAAGAATACTCAATGGCATAACCATAACACAAAAGAAAATCCTGGAAAATGAAAGACTTGTTTGTCAGATTGAGGATGTCAAAAGCCAAGGGATATATATTATAATCAACAAAATTGTTGCGGGTTCAACTTATACGGGTCTGCATCAATAAATGTACCATCATTGGTGTCAAAGATTCAGACATGTTTATATGACATTTTTCCAATCCAGGTAATAGACATAAACGGCTCCATCAAAATGCTTGGATGTTATGAGGAAACGACAAATAGATATAAGTATATACATATCTCAGTCTCCCATTAATACTTGAATAAAGCAAAAGTATATATATAAGTATATACATAAACATTTTTTGTATATGTATATAAGCAAAGAGAAAGGATAGGGGGGGATGACCTCCGAGGAGCTGTCTTGCGACTGAGTAAATGATCTAAAAATCTGTGGTTCAGCAACAGGTTTTCCACCCTGCAACAATCCAATAGGGAAACTATAAAAGCTACACAGGATAGTTAAAAACTCTTGCTACGTAAAAAATCTTAAAGACTTACCGTCGTGAATTCAGATGTACCTAGACTACCATTCTCTGAAACTGAAGCCCTAGGAGAACCTTCCTCAGATCCCTCCCGGACTGGGGATGGCGGCTGTGCAGGTGCAACATAAGCAACTTTCAACTTGCAGTCCTCAACAATACGTCCTTCCTCCTTGTTAAACTGACATCATGGAATTCAAACAAAGTATAATCCATCAATTCATTAATGTAGTCCTCCAATTCAAATAGATAAACATGTTCAGAAATTAACGTATTTGGAATTATGAAGACAGAATTTCATTGGTGCATTCATATTCTATTAGATGGATTTTGCAGCTTTTACCATATTTGGAGTAATATCCTTTGCAGAAGCTCCCTCATCTGTTACGGCACTTTGAACTAAAAACTTGTCCGTGCACTGCATATCCGGTGGAGCTTCCTTCTGGGCTTGCATTGTTACTGAAGCAAAATCAAACTACCCATTATAATCATAACTTAAGTAACTCTCTCGTGCAACACATTCTTACATAATTGACGACATAAAACTCACGTGGAAGAAAAAAGTTTAAGCTCACCGCCAAAACTCATCTCCTACTAGACCAACAACATTTTACATTGATGAAACGGTAAAACTAGCCTCCTAGAAAATCATTCTGTCTACGATTATGATCGCCCATTCAACAGGAATAAGAAAAACAAGAAAAATATGTTTGGGGTGGATTATATGCACCTATGAATCAGGGTGAACGGCTCAATTGCTAAAGTTTATGCACTGTTTTATAGGGCACAAATGATATTAAAATAGGGCTTTATCACAACAATTCCAACTCCCAAGTTCAGGAAAATAGGTCCATCAAACTCCGTGGAGCTGTCTCCTCCCTCCCTCCCAAAAAAAAAAAAAAAAATCCAGGCTCTGTATTTTCAGGTTTCGAGTAAAAAACAATCACTCCCACAGGACATTCTTTGGGTAGGTGGTGTGACGATTATGTGGTGGCTTAAGAGCAAAAGTAATACCACTCCAATTTTCATCAGTATAATTGTATAAACAAAAATGCCATCCAGCAAAGTACATAACTGTAGAAATAAAATAAAAGATAAGAAAAATGGGACGAGAAAGACCTATAACATCGCAAGTAGAGTGAGGTAACACAACTCCAGTATTGGGCCGTACGCAATACTTCTTTGGATTCGTTGTCTTCACCTGTTCAAAACAACTAGGTAAGTTCCACCAATGCTTGCAAGCTATTTTCCCAGAAACAACAAATCTAGGGCAAGAAAATGCAAACATTCATTCAAAAGGGTTTAAAAAAACGAATAATAATTACCTTAAAAGCAACATATTTCTCACTTTTGTTGATCAATTGCATTGAACACGATATCTGCTTCTTCAATTCAACTTTCGTAATTCAAAAAAAAAAAAAAAAAAAAGCATCAAATCAAAATAAGAAATTCATAGATCTGAATGAAAAAAAAAAAATGAACGAATTCTAAAATCGAATTGCTCTGTATAGTAACAACACAGGCTCTATAAATGGCAGAAAAAAGTAAAAGAATGAAATCGATTACATGGGAATTGAAGCTCCTGAGGTTCGATTTGAAGCAATTCTCCATTTGCCATAGGGCACGCGATTGAATCAAAATATATAAAAACAAAAAAAAAAACACTGTGTATCTTAGGACGACGGAGGAACGATGGGGTTTTCCGGTGAACGGCGGAGACCGGAAAATGAGGGCGGAGACCGGAAAATGAGGGCGGAGGGTAAGTTTTAAATGCGATCGGAATAAAGGTTTGGTAAATCTAGTCTAGTGATATGATATAAAGATAAAGAAGAGAGAGTGAAAGAAGAATGACGTTATAGCTTTGGCATTTATATGAAAAACTTTTACACGTTCCAACAAAATGAATAATGTCACTTCTAATTTGACATACCATTTCCCACATAATAATATTTTACATATCCCCTCAAAAATATTATACATATAATATGTAACTTTCTTATTAAGATCTTTTATGATGTGTCATTTGAATTTTATAAAGAAGTTTTCACTCCCTTCCAAAAAAACAAACAAACAAACAAAAAGAAATAAAAATTCACTATTGTATGATAAGATGGTTGCCTCATAATAGCACTTGTATTATTACGTTGAAACGTTTGATTGGTGTTGGGATAGTTCAAACACAGCCCGAGTCTTGAGGCAAAAGCACCGCGGCGGCATTAAGTTTGATTGTTGCCACGTTGTGACTGGGTGGGAACATAGCGATTCAATCCTTTCAAGATTCAAATCCGATAATTGTTTTCAACATCAACGTGCTGAAGGTGTAGCAAAATACATAGCAATAACTAGATTAAAACGTGTTAAAAGTCTTTCATGAGTAACAAGTTGAGATTGTACCACTTGCCATATGAGTGAGTCTACCATTGGTGCAATGTTTATGGTGCTTATACAATGTCAAGACCCCTTGAGGTAGTAAGAATCAACTATGATTTGGTGATGGAGTATTTTTTGCCGTCAAATTATCATAATAAGACTTCATCTTGGCAAAGTAGTATACACAAACTTAAAACCCTTAATACTCCTGGAAAGGTTATTGTAAACTTTAGCATCATAGTCTTTGACTAGCTATTAAACAATGCTTCAAATGTTGACCGAATTTGTTGATTTGTGATGCACCCACGACTTATAGAAGAGCTTGCTTAATCATTGAGCTGAGCAGCTATCCCATTAACAATTGATCTGCTTCGTGCCATTCCTAATAGGCAACCCTCAAACTAGAGGTCATAAATTGTTCAATAGGTCGAGATTCGAAGCCAAACAAATGATTATCAAGCTTATGTCCTCGAATAATAGGTAAGATCATAATACGTCATAATAGATTATAAAATTATACAATACTTTTGGCATGATTATCCTAAATGACTAGTAAATAGCATTCTACTTAAGGATGATGGTGAAGGAGGCCTAAGAGAGTCGTGGTAGTAAGAGCACTTGCATCAGTGTCTCTGAATAGAGTCTCTATTTTACAGACTCCAACATCATTTACAGAATCTCTACACATAGTCACATGTACCAGAATCTCTACCGTACTACAATAATAAAGAATCAGAAACCAAAATAATTATGACATATTTACAAAAACAAATACACATATAAATAATTTATTGTCTATTATTATAGTGATAAATATTATCTTGTATGGATATTCAAAATATATATAAAAGATCTTATTAAATGAATATTTGTAGAAAGCATTTTTGTGACTCAAATATATATATATATATATATATATAATGTTAAATAAAAAACTTGAATCTGTAAAAAAAAAAATCATTAGGTGGGTAGACATAGAGTATGATGTCCATTTTTATCCGTAATCACATTAATAGAGATCATGTATATCTGATTACGATGCAAAGACATTTTAGTTGGATCTGGAGCTGTATATACAGATTTACCACTTTTTACAGATTCTAATGCAAGTGCTCTAAGGATGATAAAAGAAAGGAAAGGTACAAGATCAAGTATTACAAAACTCATATCATAAAGCATAGAAAATACATATTTAATAGCCCCGAGAGGTTGCATGGTTGTGTTGATAGCAGATCCAATTGCACCACCGATCCAATTACACTACCAGTCTGTGTGTCATTTCAGCCGGCGGTTGTGATAGACATATGAGGAGTAACTCCCACAATGTTGATGGTAGTCCCTATTGTCGGTGTTAGAGCAGAGTTATACACAGTGAAAGCGTATTAGTTGATCACATGCTCTGATACCAAAAACAAATGTACATTATAATACTATACCAGGAAAGTCATTGAAGAGGAAAGCTCATAATTCATGGAGAAACATAGTTTTGCAGGATAAAGAAAATGTTATCATTACATTGTAGTCTCAACTCAACAAAAAAATTCATACAATTACATTACACACTACTAATACACATACTACTAAGCTAGGTGTCAGTATAACAAGCTACGATCAAATGTCAAGTGACAAGTGTCACCGACTAGTATAGCACAATGTAACATTCATAACAAGTAAACACACTAAAGTAACGGTGAACGATCCATTACCAATTTCACTAAGTATTTAAACATGTTATTAAGTAACTAAATTTATGAATTGAGTACGAAAAACTCAATGGTAGAAATGATAGCCGGCATTACCATAATGACATTGTTAAATACGGGTAATTCTTGCATGATTACTTCATTTGATGAATCTGGATTCTGGACCACACAGATTCAATTCAAGTTGAAACTGTGTGGTTTAGATTCATCAACATTTTTACTTCACAAATGTAGTAGCTAGAGAAGAATTTCTCGTTAAATACACTATACCGTATATCTCGTGACACTACATCGAGGTTTTAGATTCGTGTCATTCAACTCTTAAGACGTCGATTATCATTATGATGTCCCATCATAGGTTTTGTTGACAAATCCCATTACAAATAGGTATGTGATGGTTCCATCACTCTTTCATATCCTCATGGGAGTTTTCATTTGCGCTAATGAATACTTCAAAACTTCCCCATTCAATCAACACTTCATACACTTCCCAACGATTTCCAATCCCAAACAGCAAATTCATCGAACACCTTCCGTTCCCTCCAATTCATTCCTCTTTAACGTCATCAAAGCCACTTTCTTTGTCTTTGGAAGAAGAAATCGTTCCCAATGCCCTTCGCAGAAAGCGTGATTCTTCATGGAGAGGTGGATTTAGCTTAGGGGTGGATTTGGGTCTTTCACGTACTGGGCTCGCCCTCAGCAAAGGCTTCTCTGTTCGGCCATTAACTGTATGATGTGTGTCTTTTTACCTGTTAATTTGAGCTTCTCATCGATTTTTTCTCTTTGTTTTTGACACTTTTTTTGGTGGAATTAATTTGAGGTGACAGGTTTTGGAATTAAAGGGGCAAAAACTGGAGAATCAACTTATTAGTATTGCTCAAAAGCAGGTAAACATAATCTTTCTTTAAATTTTGTTGGGGTTGTTTGAACTTTACTTTATCTGATAAGGTAGAATATTGGTTCTTGATTAGTACTTGTGAAATTTCATTTTGGGTGCATATGTCTTTCTTGTTTTTGTGTTTTTCATATTCACACACTAATGGTGGCAAGTAGGATTCTACTATAGGATGGAGTCAACCGGATGAAAATCGATTATAGAGCTCAGAATCGACATTTACCTGGTCGATTGTTTTCGGTGTTGTGCCATTGGAAAAAGCACATTGTGTGTCCTATGCCTAAAGTGTTGTGATTCCTCACGTGATCGCAGAAAGTAGGGGGAGTTTTTATCTGCACCCTCCATACACCCTCCATACATGGAGTTAAGTGATGTTTACACCGTCTGTTTTTATATTGGATTTAAACTGTGTGATCTAGATTCACGTACTTGTCAAGTCTCCACAAATGGAGATACCATACAATAATCTCCCCATAAAGTGACCTTACCTTGTGTTGTTATACACCTAGGTTAGGGAGAAGTAGATTTTTACTTTACACAAAGTAAGTTTACTTTGTACCTTATTTTCATAGGATGGATCACAAAATACCCTTACCAAGAAGGGATCTGGAGTCTTGCACTATGCCTCACCGAAGAGGACTTAAACACATTCCTTTTTTTGTGGTGTGTATGTGTGTGTGGAGGGGGGAGGGGGGGGGGGGGGGGGGGGGGTTGTCCCCGTTAATGGAGCTTAGTAAAGGTGGTTTATGTCGAATATAGGAGGTTGACGAGTTCATTATCGGGCTTCCAAGATCAAGTGATGGGAAGGAAACACCACAATCGAATAAAGTCCGTAGTGTTGCTGGTAGACTCGCGGTCCAAGCTGCAGAACGGTATGTATTATATTAACCTCTCTTTAATCAGAAATGCTTTAATGATAATTCATGGTTTTATTATGCTAATGGCTAATGTGTTTTGTAATGAAATTCCTAATGATGTATATAATGTATATAGCATGGCTAGTTTGTTGAGAATCCTTGTAAAGTTATCTTGGTGGCACCCTATTGAAGTTCAAAGAGTGGTCCTCCACTGAAAATGCACAGATTCTGTGCACAATCGATGCATTTTTCTTTTGGTGAACCCATCATTTACGATATTGGAGTTTTGACATTCCTTCAGGCTCAAAGAGTTTGTGTTTCTTGTTAAACTTTATTCTTTGAATTCTTTTTTGGGTTGACTACGATTTCAAAGCAGGGGCTGGAGGGTATACCTGCAGGATGAACATGGGACATCAATTGAAGCATTGGACCATATGATTGACCTGTAAAGTTTTTCTTTTTATATTAAGAATTTGTTCCACAAAATATTCTTGATTGTCTATTCAAATGGCATTATTTTGTTGTTGAATCCATACACAATTTCTTTTGCAGTGGACTTAAGAAATCCGCTCGACAGAGTAAAATCGATGCCTATGCTGCAGTGGTATGTATCGGTTTTCCGTATTTTCTTCTTCATTTCAACCTGGAGTCTGTTTAATGAAAGATTTTGTTTTCTACCAACAGCTGGTGCTGGAAAGATATTTTTCCCTTTCTGGACAAGGTGTTGAACTCGTGTTACCAAAGAACGCCGATCTTCAAAACAAGCTTCGAGAGGGTTCTTTATCCAGTGTCGATTTTGATTAGTTACTATCGTCTTCTCAAACGGATACATACTACATCTTTTCACCACCTTTGATCACGGTGTGATCCATATCATTCAACAGTCCATACACATTGATCAATTGATGATAAACTATTCAGAGATACCCTCCCGAGAATCTCCCTGTGCTTTTATCGTGCTTTCATTCACCGAGTGCTTTCAACAATCTCATGATCGTGTTATGCATGCTAGTTTAGTTTTTCTTGAGAAAGAAAACGAAACCCTAGAAATTGATTAAAGAGATTTAATCGAATTCGTGATTTGATCATTACTAAAAATCGTATCTTTAGTGCACAATCTAGTTGGGGTTGGTTGGTTGATTGGTGGATTCTTGTTGCCTTGTCGTTCTTTTAATTATTTGATAAACCGATTCGTTCATATTCAGAGATACCCTCCCGAGAATCTCCCTGTGCTTTTATCGTGCTTTCATTCACCGAGTGCTTTCAACACATGTAGTAACATGCGCGTTTTTATCCTTCTCAACCACTATATTTTTTTCTTGTCCTTTTTTCCCATTTTAGATTAAAAACAGTCCTCCATAACCTTTAACTATTTTTTTTTTTTTTTGGGATCATTTGCATAGGGAATTTGTGTATTGTATAGTTTACACACTACATGGGATGATGTGTATACAAGTAAAGGGAAACATATGGATTGACCATGTAAAAAAGCTCTGCTAAACTCAGTAATGGTATAAAACTATTTGTACAAAATAACTTGCAGAAATTTTTACCTTTAAACTGTCAAAAACTGACTACGTAACTATCAACATTTAAGCGTCTGTTTTGTGAAACTGTAAAAAAAAGTCCAAAAGTTGTGAAAACGAAAACTCCACACGGTTTTTACCGCGTATAATAAACTTAATGGAGTAATATAAAGCTTCTTGCTGTCATAATTCACTCCAGGAAATCTCATATAGCTTCTTACTGGTAGCAGCTTCTGGTACACGATCGACTGAAATGGTAAATTTTGATCGGTTCATGGACGGCTTCATTCCGGATCATTTCATTAGGTATCAAACCCTGAATGAGAAGTATCTTCAAGTACGTGTACTACACACGCTGTTGTATCCGTCAGAAAAGCATTGAACTGCACTTGGTAACGTAAACTTCGCCACATCATCGTTTTAAATGTCGGTTCAAAACACGCCCCCCCCATGTCTAAGCCTTTTGATGAAGAAGATCCTGCTGTGTTTCATTCATGCGATTTCTTCTTCTCCCCGTCCGCCTCTGCCAATATTCCGTTATGTGGTCCAAAAACCGAAGTGTCACTCATCAGAAAATGATAAGGACACTTATATTATGTCATAATATTATAGCAATACACTCGTATATTCAACCGGTCCAAACATGGTCTACGAGTGTGTAGTGACATAATGTTATGGCACACTTTCCGTGGTCTGAGAATATTTAACAAACCCATACGTAACAGCTCTCTCAGGTGCGCGTGCAAGTTTCCTTCACAAAAAAACATGAAGAATTTGAAAGCACATATCATATTTCAAACCGCAGTTTCACCTCTAAAGGCCCTCCCCAGTGTGAAGACAAATTTTTTCACGAAATTATGCTACAGTTGTTAGTGGCACCACATCGAATCTACTTTCAGGGCACCACAATAACATTCGACCTCTGGAAAGTCGAATATAAGCTCAACATTCGACTTTGCAGAGGTCCACCACATCGAATCTACTTTCAAGGCACCACAATAACATTCGACCTCTGGAAAGTCGAATATAACCTCAACATTCGACTTTGCAGAGGTCCACCACATCGAATCTACTTTCAGGGCACCACAATAACATTCGACCTCTGGAAAGTCGAATATAACCTCAACATTCGACTTTGCAGAGGTCAAATGTCAATTTTCAGCCTCTGTAAACTCGAATCTTACCTAAAGTGTGGAGCCAATCATAGCATTCAATTATGTTGGCAAATAACAAAGAAAATATATATATGATAATCAGCATCAAAATATACCTTTTTGGAAAAATGCTTTCTGACCCTTTATGATCCTGGAAAATGACCAATGCTTGGAATTATTTTTGGAAGTAGTTTACACGTCAGCTTGGTGTTCACAGCATCGTCGTCACCAGGATTAGGAGTCAGCTCGCTTTCCAAAGTGGAATAAGCATCCGCAAAAGCCTATGATAAGTAAATAATAATCTTAATCAGATTACTATTATTTATGAATATTGTTACAAAAAAAAAAAAAAACATTAACATAATCAGATTGTTCACTAACATACCTTGATACACTGATGGATACGAAAGCAATTTCTACCCACATTATTTGTAGGGAATAGAGGATCAGCGATATAAATTGGATCAATGCTGCAAAATATCAATAAATCGTATCAACGGATATCACCAAATAGAATATTCCACAGCAAAACAATGAACAGGATAAATATAAATACCTGCACCCTGGTTCTCGTTTCATATAGACGCCACTACCTTGAACAGATACACGCATCTCACGAGGATCAAATACATTCCTGAATTAGAGAGAATCATATATTTTTGTTATGACATGAAATTTTAGCAAAATACAACTGAAAAGCTATAAAATCATCTTGAAAATATACGTGTTGAACAGATTCTGAAAGGAAACTAACTACTCCCTCCGTCCCAAATTACATGTCATTTAGCTTTGACACGCACAATATAAGAAAGCTAAAATTTTATAGTATTCTAAGACCATAATACCCTTTATCATTAGATGGGTTTCATGCATTGGAATACCAGACAGCATATTAATGAGTTGATTTGGAGTAGATAATAGGGGTGAAATAGGGAGAAAAAAAATGCATTAAATGTTGTATTGATTTGTGCAGACTTATAAATAATGGGATACAACAAAAAAGCTGAAAGGACTTGTATTACGGGACGGATGGAGTACAAAATAAAAGCTATTACGAACAGCACAACTATAACTCACCCAAAGAAGTACAGAAAATCCATGAGGAGGCTTCCATAATTCTACAAGAAAAGAAGTAAATATTATGGGTAAAATGTTAGCATATCGTTAAACATCTATCTAAAGCTCACTTCACTTTCATGATTGATGAATAAAAGTGTACTAATTATTAGAAAATGGTATGAATATATCTGTATAAACAAATTGTACACTAGGAGGGCTATGAATGTATCTGTATAGTCAAATTGTATACTAGGAGGACACCGTTTGTTACATGTTAAGCAGAAAGCAGAGAACAAACCATAAAATATTTCAGAAAAAAAAAAATGTAGGCCACTTGAGCATAATATTTGATAGTAATTATGGTACTTGGTCGTATATGTAGAACCAAGCACAAACAAGTACTAAAAAACCCAGTTTGAAGTTCAAGAAAAGAGTAAGATATGGACCAAGATCTAACTGTTCATCCGCACATGCAAAATTACAGTGAAAATATCAGCAACACTAAATAGTTAACACCGAAACCTGGTTAATGGGTCGTCCAAGATGATGTTCATGCTGCAGAAAACGAACTACCAGTAGCACCTACAGAACAGGGTTCCAAAGAACGAAAAAGAAAATATCCCAAAAGTGAATTAGAATCCATATGCAAAACAAATATAATAAAAATACGATCTACAGGAGATTGGTTCTACGTAAAACAGTAGAGTAAAAAGGGTGATCAAAGATAAGCAAGGAAAATATCAATTGTCCGGCGGCATATTCAGCAGTTGATAGATCTAACCCTTTTTAAAACCAAACTAACAAGTGGAAAGCTATAATTGATAGTCATACTTACCAAACAATATGAACTTAAACCTCCTGAGTATGATTGGTCAAGGCTACGGTCAGCTAGGAACTTTTTCAGGACGAATGCAAGAGGTGTAGCAGCAGGAAACTGTCCGGTAAGATCTTTCACCTAAAATCAGGACAGTGAATCAACAAAGCACAAAGTTAATAGCAAGTATCACACAATCCGGCACAAGAAAGAGTCCTGCCACACACAATCCGCTAAATTATTGACAGAACTAATTGCAATACGGAATGTGACAGAACATTAAATAGTTCAGTAAGACAAAGAAAAAAAGAAGATGAAAGCCTAATGAAGCTGACAGGATAATTGTGTCGTACGACGACTTTCAAAGAGAAATATCCTCACAAAAGTACTTAGACTTGATTATGGAGCGGACCTGCCTAAACTTATAATCTTATTTTTTGGAGTGAACCATTAATTCTGTAGGTTTTTGGTTCTAGAAAAATACTTGATTTGCTTTGATTTCGTGTCTTTATTGGCTGATTGCATACAGCTGTAGTACAGCTTTATTTGATTGTTTCTTTCCTTTATTAGTTTCCTAGGAGTGCTGAAAACCTAACCCAAATTGGCACACTAGATATGTCCTCTTCAATTGAAGGCATGTCGCGTTGCCATGCCCTCAAGTGAATCATCTTGCTTTCAAATCATAAGGGGTTGGTCTAACGCCTTCTCCTTCTCAATCATCTTGCTTTCAAATCATAAAGCCACTGTCATGTGGGGACAGACGAGCAGCAAGCTCGACTTGACTCAGATAACCAAATTACTGAAATTCACAAGACCAACACAGTTACAAGCTCAAAATAGACATGAAAAATAAGAGTAAATTATTTTGGGCCAAATTTCTCTACCGAACTCAGTATTATCTCAAGAGTTGCCATCCCTGTTCATGGAATAACCTATTCTCCAGGTTATTCCACGCCCTGTTCCCGCTATTTGGATAACAGCATAGGATAGCTGTAGAAAGGTTGATTTCGTAGTCAAAGATATTTATAGATTTGTAGGTTTATTTAGTTTTGATGTTACATCTTTGTAACAGCTGTTTAGCACGTGTATTTTGTGCTGTTTAGTGTGCAGTTATTTCCCTGAATTAGTTAGACATTGTTTGATATTTCACTAGTATAGGAGTTATAGGATTTCCTTTATTAGGAGATTTGGTAGATTTTTTTTTAGTGCTTCCATGTATAAATAGACCCTTATTACAAATACTCAATACAAGGAAAAATACTTTCCTCTCAGCCTACATTCTCTTCATATTATTGCGTTTAAAGGCATATAAGTTCTGTGCCACAAAAGAACCTCAATTTTTTTAGCAATAACACAAGTAGAATCAATGTATTCAAGAAACAAACAGAAAAGCAGAACATCCTAATATCACTTTACCAGTTCTGTAGTCTGTAGTCCCGTGTGTGATGGGGATTTGAAGCTAATGTCAATACGAACTAATTTGATATCCTGTCCAGCTTCAGTATGTATCTTGAAGCCATTTGGGGAAGTGGTCTCAGGTCCCCTTGAGTCACCTTGGAGCGAATTTCGTTGCTCATAACTAGTCTGCACAGGCTCTTCTTTTGATGGCCGTAAATTTAGTGAACCAGCTGAAATGAGTTCGCGTGGAACTTCTACGACAAGCATAATGATAGGAATCTGATGGAAATAAAGGGCAGGAAAAGGAAGCATGAGATCATCATGTCAATACAGAAGGAAAGCAAGATGCCCGCACCACAACACACAGGGAGGAAAACCCATTTGCCCCCAGTTGAGAACGGGCTATACAGTGAAAATGAACATAATTTTAAGTTAGGTATTACCGCAGTATTTTCCACTATCTTGAGAGAGTCATTTTTAACCCATTCCTGATTCGCAAGATATCTAGCAGCATGCTGCAGAGCAAGAGCAGACATGTCACCACCATTGTAGAATAATCTAGTCATTCTCTATAGGGCAGATGTCAGCCACAAGGACAGAACAGAATGACTGGGGTCAACTAACAACACACACTTTGACCGAAATGAACAGCCTAAAGCCGGTACCAGAAACTTTAGCTTACGGTTGATGACATTGTATGATGAACTCGGTAAAGACAGGTATAAACGCATTAACAACAAAAACAAGGGATAAAAGAAGTTGACCTGGAGACATGTCTCTTTAATTCCATTACGCCCCTCCAATATCCCAGCTTCTTTTATAGGTTCCTAAATATGAAGACATGTGGGTGCCCCATTAGTAAAGTGAATAAACAGAACTAAAGACGAATAAAGAAGCAAAGTACAACAGGATATCCTAATTTGCCTCACCAGGTTCCTCACTGGAGGGAGACAAACCACAAGATCAACATCACTTGACGGCAGTGACAATCCAGTAGCATTAGAGCCAAAAATATTTGTCCTTGAACGAGGCCACAACACTTGGAGAGATCGGGTAACACGTTTCACAGCCCAACTGATGTAAGGTTTCCTGACAATATTCTCCGTTGCAACCTTGTAAATAATAAATAATTATCAATTTATTGACATCTATAATCAACCTCAACGAAAATTAGCAAAGAAATTATATAAAAAGATTGGTTGCAACAATTTGAGTTAACCAGAGATGCTACCTGCTTGCAGAAGAAGTCAATTTCTTCAGTAAGGCAGCTATGAATCACAGATAGAGATGCCTTACGAGTAGACATAAGCGACTCAGGTGGTTGTAAAGGCAAGGCAATATCTGGCTGTGGACACAGAAAGAGTTATCTCGACCATAAGAAGAAGATGCCAATGTAATCAAAAGCCATTTCAGGCATGTAGCCAAAATAACAAAGTAAGAACAGTTGGTCCACTCACATGTTCCTGATCCCGAGCTAGCTGAGAGATTGCAATTAGACGATCCTGAAGCAAAGCTCCTGGTACTGGTTGCGTCAGTTGATGCACAGAAAGACCTTTATTTCTCCAGGATGGCCAAACTACTTCACTACCATCCATATGTACACAAGCCTCTTCAAAACTAATTACATCGCTAGACCACCCTTTCACACCCCAATTCCTTGGACTAGAACTACCCGAGCGAGCAGTTGGAAATCCCCTTTGTTTTCTGGAATCATTGATAGGAGAAGGAGGAGGTGGACGTGGAGCATGTGGAACGCAAAGGACTACAGGTGAAGGTGGCCTCTTGATCCGAGGATGTTCCCGACCACCAAGAGGTACACATGGACTAGTATGATCATGACTGCGTTTGATATCTGATCTGGATCTTTCTCTTGACATGTTAGGTATGATAATTGGTCGCAAAATTGGGTAAGGATGTGATTCTCCAGTTTTTACTTCAGCATCACCAGATAGACTCGACACGGCTCCTGAGGCACTATCTTCTTTAACATCTGTTGTAGATGAGGAGTGAAGAACTTTGCTACTTATCTCGCCTTCAGAGAGTACGTATCCCACAGCCTGATGTCCAGAACCCAACGGGTCAAATAGAGAGCAAAATGAAGCAGCTGAAGGAGAAGTCAAACCATTTGTACTATAAGAAGAAGAAAATGCAACCATATCATCAACAGCTCGGTTCATGTCTGCTTCTCGCCAAGCCCATGAGCTGTCGTCTGAGCTACGAGAGGGAGGACGTGAGAAACTGCTTCCTGGATAATCAGAAGGATTCCAGTACATCACTCCTCCGCCAAAATATTGGTTATAATCCATTCCAGAAACTGCATGCATCTCTAACTCTTCTTCAGACATCCAGTGATTTTCATGCTCGTCGACTAGCTCCTGCGATTTCTTAGGATCAGAAAAATCCATTAAATCACTGGAATAAAGTTTAATATCATCAGTTGTGACCGCAGTGCGTTGTACACTCGGGGATGAGAATCCCTGTTGAAAAGTTTGCCTTCTTGGGTAGAACCCAGAATCATAATTGCAAGCAACTGATGGAGATACACCATTCATGCTTCGCACCGTTGGGGGCCAATCTGAACTCATAGTTAACGGCCGTGACACAATGTTAACACAACCATTTTCCCCTGAAGAATTTCTAACCCTATGTTCAGCTGGAACAAACGACTGGTGGAAACGATTTTGCAAATTATGGCCAACATCCAGATGCAATCTGTCAGTAGCTGCTGGCAGATGAGGATTATTGGGTGGAAGCTGTAAAGGGGTTACAGTTGGCCATTCATAAGAGAGATAGACCGGAGAATTCAGAATCCCGATATCGTAAAGACTGGGCCTTTGATGCTCCGGAATATGGAAACGCTTTTCTTCCAAGTGTTTGTCTTTGTTTAGTTTTTCTACAAAACCTAATTTTTGTACCGCTTCTACTGGAAAATCTGGATTAAGACTTCCACCATTGCTACCAGTAAGATGCTCATTAAATTCAACCGACACTGTTGAAGAAGGTGCACCAACGTCCCTAGGATAATTTATACTTTCGACACTGGCAGCTGCTTCGTTATCTGTTACGTCCATGACATGGAGGTCCTTCAAAACAGGAAGATTAATCCCTTCAGTAGTGCACTGACAACATTCGGAGTTAGAACGTTTTTCAGATCCCTTACTTGATGATACATTCTCCACATGTACATGTTCAGCTACCGGTTCATTTTTTGGTGCCTTGTTCTGAGAATCAACATTGACACATACACCATTCACGTCACTGGTTGGTTGCCGTCCAACGTCTGCCAACCTCTGGGAGCTGGAACGCTTAGCCTTCTTCCTTGAACTCTTTCGTGATGCACCAACACTGTTTTCTTTACTTGCTGTTTTACAGCTTCCCTGGTCACAGCCAATCAGTCATAAACTAATGAGTTAATAATCCGCCATGTGTTTGTCGCATATACGAAAAATCAAGTACAACCTTGTTATCAGCCGATAAAAGAGGCTCCTTGCATAACTTTTTCTCCTGAATTTTATCAATCAGTTTGCCTGACAAACTAGCGTCCACAATTTTTCTGTCCAGGAACTCTACACCATTATCCTGAAATATGCTTCAAGACAATCAGGGGCAAAAACATGATGGAAAAATTTACTGCTAGCTTGAGCCTAAAAGGAGGTTGTAAGCAAGTATCAGTACCTTGGAAGGCTTAACAAGTTTAGACTCATCTTCAGGAGATTTAGTCATAGGAGTCAGCTTTTTCTGATTACTATTCTTTGCCTTCCTCTTCTGTTTGCGGGTATTATGTTTCTCCTTCTGCTTCTCTATGGTAGGTTTAGTATTTCCATCGCCAAGTAATTCAAATTTAGTGCAGTCCAGTGAAATCGCCATAAGCGATTCTCGGAATTTTCTCACTACACAATCAAAAGGGGTGGTAACGGTACTTATAGAACTATAAAACAATATTCCCTCATCCTTCACACTATGCTGCAACATTAACAGCATAGAAGAAATATCTTGAAGAATGATCAGACTATTGAACATGGAGTTCAAGGAAGAAGAACTTGTAGAATCTGATTTAGAATTCATAATCGGTCTGCCTTTTGCACCAGATTGTTGGAGCATTGAGGAGTTTTCATGATCCCTACATCTGGGTGACTGTTCGGATTTGCAAATCCATTGCGACACTCTATCCCTCAAATGCTCCCCTTTTAAAACTTCTGTTGACTGAGAATCACGAGAATAAAATCATGTCATGCTGCCAAAACAGAGAAACAGTATTCCATCTACGTTGAATGACATTGTGAGAGAAATTCATGGAAGATGAAGTTATAAATATTGTCTGGCTTTCTACGCATACATGGATATATGTTGTGTTGTACATCTAACATATAAATTTCCTTGTCTTATCTTTGATTCTAATATTTTCAACAGCACATAGGTTAGATGTTGTAGAAGCTTGTAAGTTGTAATCAGATATTTAATCATCAATGAAGTCTCTACTCACAACACACACACACACACACACGGAAAAAAAAGGCGACATGGACCAACCTACGGCATGCAAGTGAAAAATAAACACACCCAACACATGGGCAACAAACAGGGTGGCAATGTTGGAAAAAAGATTTGAAACTGGTCCCCCTGTTGTGACACCATGTTAAATTACTATCTCAGCTAAAAGATTTAAGCTACAAGAAGATGAACATTTGAGATATTTAACGATGCAACTATATCATGAGAAATTTTGATGCAATCCCAATGGATGTATGAATATTTCCAGTATTGAATGCCTTTGAACATGGTCCATCAATTCTAGTTACATCTTACTAAAATATCATTGTCGTTTATTAAAAGAAATTTACAGCTCCTGACCATTAGTGCTACAACAGCAGCCCGACAGACAGAAATATCCAGCTTATACGGGGTCGAAGTGCGGGACATTTAGGCCTACTGTATGCAACCTTACCTTATATTTTTATAAAAGGCCGTTTTCACGGATCTAACCGTAATCCACACAACGGTATTTTTTATTAAACACCAGAGCTCCCTAATATTTTCTCTTAAGAGATCATTAGAGCTACTATAACAAATTCAAAGACGCCACTGCATGTCCATAAAAGATATACAGTACGAAGGCTTCCTGCAGTGCACAGGGTTAAAAAGGCAACATTTGAAATACACTTTCTTTGCTAGTATATTAAGTGTGACAGGAAATAGATGAGAGCCCTTCTCATCAAAGAAAAACTGAAGCACAAGTTGTAATGCAAAAAAGGTAATTACAAGGACAATAACCTATTAGCTAAGAAAATATCTGGTCATTATTCCAAAACTAATGATGGTCAAAATGCATATGCTTTAAATTCTATATAGGGCAAGGATGATAGTTAAAGCTGGTTAGTTGACTGCCATACATATAATTAATTGTTCAAACTTAAAACATCAAGAATTTCTCTACATCAAAGTCATTTTCTAAATTACTCAAAAGATGAAAGGCAGCATTAATTCTCCAGTTAATTAGTGTTTGATGCTTGTTTATTTGAACCACTTTTCTTCTTTTCTCAGATTATGAATTGTCAAAAGAGCCCGTCTTGCTTTTACCTCAGGTCTCTTCCATATAAGCTAGTTAGTTAATCAGATAACTCAAAGTCGATACAACACCTACGTAATTCTGAAATGATTGCAAGCAAAAAACAGATTGATCCAAACAGCAAAACATAACTTCATGGCAAAGGTACATATATAAGACATATTGAACAAAATATCCACAAAAGACAACAGCATATATTCACAGAGCAGAAATCCATAACATTCTGCTACAAGAACAAATTTCTGCAGAATTACCAGACATTTTGCTGCTTTTCCAATAACAATCTTAAGGAGCTTCCCTTTCGTTTCCTTGTCCAAATTCCGCCACCAATCGATGGATCCTTTCTTCCTCCAGAACACGTTAACCGACAAGCCTACCCCATTAGTCTTCTCCTTCAATTTCAGCCCTTTTTTCTTCCCACCATTACAAGAATTCAACCAAGCCAACCGCAACGCCACCTCCAACCGGTTTGATACAAACACTTCCATACTGTAATATCCTTTTGCTTTAAGCCACTCCATTTCCACCCATTCAACTGCTAAACCTCCATTATCTTCCCCTCTCAAAAATTCCCCACCAGAAACCCTATCCATTATCTCCACAAATTTCTCAACATTCCCCACAAAATCCTCGCTTACCGTCATCGTATCTACACAATCCTCGTTGCCTAACAACGTAATTTGCTTCACGTTTTCCCCCTCCTTCGAGCTGAATAAACGAGTAGCCTCACGAATCAACCATTCCGACTCATTTGACTCCGCCACACGAGATAACAATCCATGCGATTTACGATACAGTACACTCGGAAGAAAGCCGGAGGCAGAATCGCGAGGGATATCAGGGAGAACGAAGAAGAACCCGTGGCCATTGGATTCGATTTTCCGGATCATTTCCAGAAGTGTTTGAGTGAATTTCAAATCGATCACCGTCAGGTGAGCTTGCCGTTGAGTGACGGAGAGAGATGAGAACCACTTGATAATGGCTGACCTCGGGTTCGGGTTCGAATCCGGGTTTGCGTTGGGGCAACTTGAATTGTATAAAGAGAGATGAGAGGTGAGTGAATCGACGAGTTGGCGGCTGGAAGTCATCGGAAAACTAGAGTTTTTTGGTCCCGGCGGTAGCATTTTGCTTGCTGTGTTGATTTTTTTGACGTCGCCGGAGGTAATGCTGGTCGGACTGTTGAAATGACGGTAGAAAGAGACAGTTGGGACTTATTCGAGGGAAAAACCGAAAAACCATGAGCATGACGATTAATGGTTTAAGTAAAGGAAAAATTATCATTCAGATTTCCACTGTGAAGCGTTCTACGCGACAAAGATCTGACCAAACAAATTCCACATATAGAGACTTTGTGTATTCCACCTCGTAAAATCGTGTGTGGTCAGAGATCTCGGCGCATTTATAGATTCCTACTCTGAAAATCCTACAGATAAACGACCTTAAGTAAGTGCAAGACGTGGTTCGGTTTTTCGGTTTTCAACCATTTTTAAAATCAAAATATTTTTTACGGTTTCAAAATTTATAAATCAAACTGAACCATAGCTAGGTAAAACCATTTTATCCGGTTCGGTTTGGATCGACTTGGTTACTGTTTTTAGTCCTTTTTTTTATACAAATAATTCACTGAAAGGACATTATCGCGTTTCAATAAATTCATGTCATTATTCATACGACAATCATACAAGATTTTCATTCTCCATTTACCATACATCATAACTCGAATGTCACTAGGTCATCTTTATATATATATATATATATGTGTGTGTGTGTGTGTGTGTGCACGCGCACAACATTATATTATCATATTTTTCAATTAAAATAATCATATAAAGCCATGTAAACTGACTTATTTCATCATGTCATATGCCCTATTAGGATGGGTATCAGACTACGTGTGTGAGGTAGTTGATTGAAGTATTAATAGATCATGGACTGAGATATTAGTTATTTACATGTAGTAATAATTGATGGAGGCCAACAAAAAGTCGGTTCACATGGTGAGCAGTTAGCTTCACAATGATATCTTGACGAAAAAGTCGGTTTTACTTATAATTGCGCATGTAGCTACATTAAGTGGATTGGTGTCTTTTGCAAATAGAGTCTCCTAATTAATAGTGTCGATATTTACACACACACACACACACACACATATATATATATATATATATATATATATATATATATATATATCGTTCGTTTGATCCGTTTTTTTATATTAGAAAACCGAAACCAAGTTGTTTTTCACGGTTTGTATTTTACGATACAAAACCAAAAAAAAACAATAGTTTCACGATTTTCGGTTTGGACTGGTGCTGTTCGGCGGTGAGGTTTGATTTTCAGCTTTTTTTTTGTTCACCCTAGGTTTAAGAGAGGAAAAAAAACGTAGAAATAATATTAAATTGCTTTTATCGGCACCATAAAACTGCTCACGGCACCACGATTACTCTTGACATCCTATAAATCTCTTTTGACACCACATTGAATATTTTTATTATTTTTCTACTTTAGGCACCGCCAAAAAAAAAACATTAGTTTATATACCACAATTCTATAAAATTACAATCAAGTCCTTTAATAAATTAATAGAACATTTTAGTCCTTATATAATCAACATTAACCAATAATCCATATCTTCCAAAAATCTTAATCTTAATCCAAAACACACATCTTCATCATCCTTCTTCATCTTCATCATCATCATCATCCTTCTTTCATCTTCATCTTCATCTTTAACGAAAATTCATTAATAAACACTACACACAACCCTCTTATTCATCACCATAACAATCCACAAATTCAATCTTCATCCAAATCATCAACATTAACCCAAATACTACAACTTTCTTCATCTTCATCATCAAATTCATTTCTTCATACCCGGAAAAAAAATAAGAAACCCTTTTCTTCATTTTTTTTCTACACATCATTCATATTTTTTCTAAACACATTCATATTTTTTCTACACATCTTCATCTCTTTCATCATCTCAAAATACATCTATTTTATACACACCTTCACCTTCTTCATCACATCGAAAGGTTCATAAAAAAAATCTTGATTTTTATTTCAATACTTGAAATAGGTCAATGGGTTACCCAATGACAACATTAAGAACATGTAAAAGCTTGATTTGTAGAGAAAAATCATGTTTTTATGCGTTTTCCGATGAAAGAGAGGGGTTTTCCGGCGTTTTCGAGCATCCACTTTCTGATACTAGAAACGTCCGCAGCAGAGACGTTTTATGTAAACATAAAACGCCATAACCGTCGAGGTTACAAATGTGTAAACAACATCGGAGTAAAATTTTACATCAGCCAAACTGACGTCCCAAATGTATAACAACGTCGGAGTAAGCGACTTTACGCAAACGTCACCCATACTGGCGTTGTCTTGCTATTACAACGTCAGGCCTATCGACGTTCCAACGTTTGCCTGAGTTTTCAGATTGCCTAAAACGTCAGTTGTCCTAACGTTGTAGCACCAAATCAACGTCTGTACATGTGATGTTACGAGTCATCTTCATCGCAAATGCAAGAACGGTTTCTTCTCCGACGGAAAAAATTTGAAAACCACCGCCTTTTTCCTCCGGCGAACTCTTTTAGATTAAACCCACCGCATTTAAGCATTAATTTTCAGATTTTAAGCTATTTATCTTGATTTATATTTGCTTGTTTTGAGTTTAGTAAAATGTTTTTGTTTTGATTCAAGTTCTCCTGCCAACGTTTTATTTTTGTGTTTGGTTCAAATGAAAAAAAAAAGGAAGAAAGAAGATAGGTAGGTGATGTTAATTATTATTTTAAAAGTTAATGGTGATTAAAAAGTGTTATTTCATAATTTTTAAAAGCTGAGGGACTAAAGTGTAAAGTTTTTAAAAGTTTTTTAATTGATGTAGTGTTTTTTGTGATTTGATGGTATAGTGAAGTAATTGAAAAATAATAAAATAAAAGGGGCCGATAGTAAATTCGTGATGGCGATAGAAGCCGTATAATATTATTATGCTTTTATTTATTTATTAGTTATTTTTATGAAGAAGTTATGAAAAATGCCTTTAGAAATTGAGCACTTCTATTGATATCACATTTTTATTATTATCGGTTTATACGCATGCACACCTTTTTTTTCCTGATACGAAATAAACACACGCACACACACTTTCGTCTTTATTGGGACTCGAACCTAGAACCTCCGGAGAAACAACCTCAATGATTATCACTGGGCTAATGCCTTATTGATGCACACCTTTGTCTTTATTGAGACTTGTAACATGATATTTTTGGTTAAGGGATCGCAATAATTATCACTGAGCCAATTTTTCATTACTTCAAATACTGCAAAATTTACTTCGAGTATTAGGGTACTTTTGAAAACTAAAGGCACTAACACGTTATTTTTCAAAACTAAAATCAGTGACACTAACATTATAGTTATAAGTGGCATCGACGTCAATAGTGTAGTGTCGGAAGTTAAAGAAAAGAATACATGTGCGGTGCCAGAAGTTAAAAAAAATACCGATAGTATAAAGTGTAGTCTCGGTAGAACACACTTAGAAATAACGAAGCCACCATATATATATATAAACACCACATTTGTTTCTGATACTCAAAAAAATTACTACGAACTCTTTAATTATTTTTATGCAACATAATGTTAGTGACATTGACGTTCGGCTCGTCTAAAGGTAATGAGTTCTTTTTATCAAAATGTTCCGTTTTTAATTTAAAGATCAAGCCTTCAAGTGTTTTGATATTTTTTATGTTAAACTACACGAACTAGACATAATTATGTGCCGCCGGGTATTTGCCAAACTAGGTTTTAAGAAAGTTGTTTTGCTTTCCAGTTGCTTTTATGTTATATGCGTTAAGGCTACCAATAGTGGAGATAGGATGGGAGTTCGGTGTTGGTACGGACTTTAAATGCTCTAGTAGGTTAGTTATGGATTTTAACGTGGAATCTATGTGCTTCATGTGCTCATACGTGGTTATAGTTAGTGACCTAGCAATGTACTGTACGGAGTACCATGGGTACTCAAGTCCCGTGTCGGAGGTATGATTAGTTGTATTAGCCATGTCGTTCTTAAGACGACGTATTGTACGGAATACCTTGGGTACTTAAGTCTCAAGTTGGAGGTATGGTTAGTCATATTAGCCGTGTTGCGCCAGACCCTTATGTTATGTTATGTTACGTTATGTTATGTTATGTAAGTAAGGTACAATAACATGGATATGTTAAGTTTAAGTAAGTAAGTAGACATGAAGTATGAACACGATAGACAAGACACGGACATGTTATGGTTAGTAGATAGCTTACGTAAGTTTGATCAATTAATTAATGTAACGAACAAGTATGTGCAAGATAAACTGATTTAGTAACTAGGCATGTTTCCTATGCATTGTTAAGTAACCGTTTTAGAAATGGCTTCATTTTATGCTTCGAGTTATGTTTGAAAAGTAGTATTCTAAACATTTCAAGTTTATATTCAATTGTTTCATAACCGGATAAGATTCATGTCGTGTCTCCTGGTATCTGACAACCATGAATCTACTTTTTGATCTTCTTTCTCCTTACTGAGCATCTAGCTAATGCTCACTCCTTTATTTGGAATAAGAAGGTTGCATGTACATGATGAGTTTGACGACGAGCTTGGAGCGCTAGCTTAGGATGGAGCAGTGGTGTTGTTTATGTTCTAGTTTCTTTTTGTAGTTGTTGTCTCTTTTTCAGACAGTTGTAATGGATAATAGTTTTACTTTTAGTTATTTATGATTTAGTTTGACAGCAGTTGTTCTCTCTCGATGATTTTTAGGGATTAAAGCCACACTTAACGATGCATAAGAAAACATGACCTATTAACACTAGGCAAAATGGTCTTGAGGAGCTTGATTAAAGCCTAAACATCAACATCCTAGACAACAGTTTTGACAAGAATGACATGAATTTATCGGATTCGATAATAACATCAGTGAGTGTGACGTTATAGACTTATAGTTATAAATGTGTCACGGGTGACAAGTGTCAATCCAATGACGTTATTACCGAAAAGAAACGTAAGTTATAGATCACTGTACTGCCGAAACCGAAAGTAAAAAAAAATTAATAGAAAAAAAAAAAAAGGGAAAATACATGTAGTACCGGAACTAAATATTAATAAAAAAAAAGTGTCGATAATACATATTCTTCTTCCACCGTTTTGGCGCTCCTCTGATGAATTTTTAGGCGCCGTCGTATATCTTCCGCTCTCCGCCGTCAATCACCACCTACCGGTGTCGCGTTATCGTCTCCATCAGTCAGCTTTAGAAGTCTTGGGCTTCCAGCGGAGCTGGTTAGTTTTCTTTTTTATCGCGGAAATTCAACATGTTTTAAGTTTTAACTGAGACCAGGACGTCTGTCTATGTTGATATAGTAAATTTCAGATTAATGGCTGCTGCTCCTCGGATTCTTACTCCTGAGCTTTTTTTTTGTTTATTTGATCTTTATATTTTATTTTTCCCAATAATTGTCCAATTTTTGCGCTGTTGAAGGAGATTTTTTTCAATTTGATTCAAATTATAGTTTTTGGAAATAGTTTGGGGTTTGTTATTACCTGTTAATTGTCTTTCGGCTTGAATTTTCTGTTGAATATTGATTTGTTTCTCCTAATTGCTATGGTTTTGCTTCATCACAAGCTAAACTCCTGGGAATACTGATTCAAGAAATCTGTTTCCAGTGAACTACAACTAGCAAGTATAATTAGTAAATAAACAGATTTAGTAGATAAACATAAACAATTAAATTGAATTTTGAATAAGGACTTTATTTCCGAATATGTTCAGCTAGCATAGCTGCTTATACTATGTTCATTCTCTACCCAGAAACAGAAACATGTATAGGTGTTCTCGTAGAATGTGAAGATTGGACTTGCATCGAGAGTAAACTTGGCCTTGAGCTCTTCTTATTTGCTAGGTTGCATTGGTATGTAGATATTTTAAATAGAAGGATCAAAATGTACATAATAAAGCTGTTAGGACCAAATAATAAATATTAACAAACAAAATACGAAACAAATTTTAGTCGTTCTCTTCAATTCGATAGGTTTTCATTCGTTATTTGGCAGGTTTTAGTCGATTGGTAATATGGTTCTTCATTTCACATATCCAAGTCATGTATATGCATATCCGAATCCCGTATCCAACTGTTCAAAATTACAAATTCGCTCCCAGGTTTATGTCTTAAGTATCCGGTGTGTATCCGTGCATCATAGCTTACTTGTAATGTTGTTTTTTTTCTTGGGGCCGCCACTGGAGATAAGCCGAAACTAGTATCATACTAATACATTTAGGTTCTTGGTATGATTATGGAAATGACATTTACAAAGATGACTTAGCTGAAAAGCTTTGAAGTTAGAAGTAATATGACATTCTTTCATACAACGCAAACACACAAATTGTTTTTTGCAATCTTATACACACCAGACACGTAGCAAATCGTATAGGCTTGCTCTTGGTTAGCAATCTGCATAATGCTTTCATCCAAATCTTTTTCTGGCTGCGTCTTATTTTGTTCTTAGTTGATATTTTGATGTAACATTCTTTTAATCAACGTTCCTGGCATTATTCTGCCATTCCTGTCTGAACATTAAATGCTATCCCGTCTTTAAATCAATTTTTTTATACATAAACATATCTACATGATTGTCTCTTATATGAAATATAAGGTAAGAATGCATACAGTAGACCTGTATACGTGGTTCAACTCTCCCATTCTGTATAGGCTCTACAATGCACCTGGTTGCTATTTTCTATACGTACATATAAGCAATTGATATGCATGTGTACAATATTTTCAAGATAGACTGTAGGTATACATAGAAATATTGCACCCTCCGTTTCTCATGACTGTTGTTTTAGATGTGGAGTTATGTTCCCTTTTAATTTATTGTTTCAAAAGACACGTTTACTGTCATTTCCAATTTTACCCTTCATCATTCATTAAGTGAGAGAATAAATTAAGGTGATTATTAATTACATCAAAGGGCTTTTAATCTTTTAAATATAATAAATCATTCAACTTGCTCACTTTCTTAATCTTTGTGTCCAAATCTTAAACAACAATGATTAAGGAATGGAAGAGCACACACATATGCATACATATACACACACACACACACACACACACACACACACACATGTATGTTTGTATCTGTGTATGTAATGTTTATAACCATATGTTTGCAAACTCACATACGCACATATATATGGGGGGGGGGGGGGAGGGGGTACGCCGAACGCGTGCATATAAGAGTATGTGCCAATATGTGCATATATAAAGGGGAATGTATCACTTGTATCTTTTGTTTGGACATATCTAAGAACCTAATATTTACACCGGGATTTGATTCTCACCTGTTGCAACTTATTCCGATTTTTAAGTGTTATTTTTCCTTGGATGTTTTTTGACAGAAATGGATGGTACCATGAGGGATTTCCAGCAAAATCTTATTGAGATTGAAGTTGAAGCTGAAAACTTATTGCTAGGGAGACATCAGGTGATTTAAACTCCAATCAACTTGAGAAAATTCAATCTTTTCTTGCACAAGTCTTATTACGTATTATCAAAATGTAAATGCAGTCAGTCGAAAATGATACACTGCGGAATAGCAATAGGGAAGCATTGACAATGCTACGGAAAGTGGCTAAAACGACCAAAACTAGTGTTCCTTCCCCGTTTGAATCATTGATGAAGGAGGTCGAGGCAAAGCCACTGGTACAAGAGATTTGTGCAACGTGTGGCAATCATGATCCAAAGGATAAGACTTGGCTAATGTTTCCGGGATCAGATATTTTTGTTGGAGTTCCCTTTCATGCTGCCCATACTATATTGGAGAAAGGTATCCCTATTCTCGAATGTTTGATATGCTCTATCTTTTCGAGTAATTTTCGTGTATCTGTTGCGTTGTTTTATAATCATAGCCCATTACACGTAACCTTAGTTTAGATGAGCCCTTCACTTTAGAGTTTCATTTGGATAAGTTTCCCTACCAATGTTATGGATTGTTAGTATGCTACGATTTGGAAACACCGAAAGACATAGATTCGTCTTGAGATATAAAGTTCTTAGCCGAAGTGTACTAACTACTAACAACAGTTTCAAACATGTGTACATATGCCTTGTAATCATCATTGCGATGCAAATTCTTTGTAGTTTTTCATTGTTGAATATGAAGAGGGCAAAAAACCGTAGCAAGAAAGATGCGTGTCAAAATGAACATGTACTAAAAAGGGGATACATATGGTAGATTCTGTATTTTACAGACTTTGAGTACATATTTTGTTGCTTATGGTTTTTGGTGGATCCTAATTGTTTAAACCAATGACACTAATGCAAACTGCTCATATCTCTGGTGCAATATCATGTAGATCAAACATATTTGGATTTTGAAGCTAAAAAAATTCAAAGCTATATCAAAGAGAGGTCGTTGATCATTTCGGGTAAAGGAGGTCTTGCTGATACGATTAGTCCAGGTGTTCTGAGATCATTGGTGACTTTAACAGATGATCAAAAGTATGTCTTACTTCCGCAACACGGTTTCATTTTTTATTTTATTTTATTCAGCTGTTAATACAAACTTATAATTGCTTCTATTTTTTACCTTTGTTTATGTTCCTGGTCCAGGAGCAAGGAAGATGACTGATGCAGGGGTGTTTCCTTCCTCTGAGACTAGATCCTCTCCGGTGAGTGAATTTTTCAAATTTGACAAAGTGATATTTTAAAATTTTCAGATTAATTCCTTATTTTAAAAAATGTGATTTTCAAGGCAAACAGTTTCAAGTTTTCCAATCAATGGTTGAGATCAATTATCAGCCACTGGATGGACACATATGTACCTTTTTTCTGCATTCATCTGGGCATCATTTGTACATGTACAGGTGTCGAATAAAAAGTATTGTTTATTTATTTATATATTGGATTAGCCTTTGAATTGTATTTTCTGATTAAAACACTTACCAGTAAAATTTTCAAACGATGATAAGTATGTATCTTTGAAATTTGTTCCGGTGCCCCCACTGAGAAATTTAGTTGCAGCACTGCCTTAGGGCAAGGGACTCACATCAGGGCGAACTGCTGAATGTAAAGCGATCCCTATCTCGTGAAGCTAAGTTCAAAGTGGTACCTTATGGAATGTAGAAGGCTCGTACTATTCTTGGCCTAAGTGCATATCAGCTTTTGCCCATCATTGCGCCCATTCTACGATTTGAAGTAGGTCTAGGCACTGTCAGACTAGAAATCATGACCCATTATCCCGACTAACACTACTTTAGGGTTTGGGACGACCCTGTGATATTGGTCTATCATAAATTTAAGTTTCCCCTGAAGGTACTGGGAGGTGAAACCGAGGACAAATGCCTTCTAGCCTTGGGGATCATCAAAATACTACCTCCATCCCAAAATATAAGTACGTTTAGCATTCTGGATTTGTCCCAAAATGTAAGTCTATTTAGATAATCAATGAAGCATTTATTACATTCTTCTCCTTTTACCTCTCATTTATTATATATTCACTCACTTTTCATTACTTTTCATTAATAACGGTCAAAGGTCATTTTAGTCTTTTTCATCAAAATTAATAATACATAACAAATTTAACAAACTTTCTTAATCTCTGTGAAAAAACTCAAACAGATTTACATTTTGGGACGTAGGTAGTAAGCTTTAAAGGTTGATTCAGAGTGTAAGTGGTTTTCTAAGGTCTCTTCCAAGGGCACAATATTTCTTAGTCTTGTATACTCAACCTCCACTAAGAAGCAATAGAGAAGATCCATCCTTCGAGCATACATGTTTGTTGCAATCGAGTCGAGTATTGCATTGCTCATGTATCATTCGGTTGATATTCGAGTTGAGTTTTGACTTCAGACGTTCTCGATCTACTCATGTATAACTTGACTCGTTTGGAACCTAGCTGTTAATGGTGTAAGCATAGTTATCAAACCCGGCCCGGCGGTTCAACCGTTCGACCCGATCATGGAACCGGGCCGGTTCAAGCATCAACCCGCCTAAGTGCGATCCGCTCAAACCCGGCGGTTCAACCGGTGACCCGGTGATGCGATGGGCACTGGTTGAACCGGTGGGTCAAGTAAATATAATAAAAAAAACGTATAAAATAGGTATCGAACTGGTTGTATGTACAAAAATTCTCAAATCTCTCCGATATGATGCAAATAATTATTTAATCTTTACGTGTATTTTTATTTGTTATAGATCTACATCAAAATCCTAATTTTTTTACTTAAAAAACTTATAAATTTCTTGCAACATTTTACTAATTAACGTTTTGCTAAATAATTCAAGTCATACTTTTCAACAAACAATACATTTAGTTTTTCTAATCTAATATTAACTATAAGTGCATCAACATTCAAATAAAAAGTACTTACAAGTATCGATAAAGTATTTAACAGTTGATGATATATTTTATCCTTGTATTTTTCTACATATTCTTATATGATAATCATATAAACAATACTTTGAATTTCTCAATGGAAGCTCATAAGGTGATATATAGTTTCATATCATTATTTACTTAAATATGAATTTTCAGAAACTATTATTTTAATGATATTATATATAATTTATTACTATATAAATTTTTTCGGTTGAACCAGGTGACCAATGGTTGAACAGAGTGACCCGATGACCAGTGACTTTTCTAGGTCAACGACGGGTAAGATCTGATAACTATGGTGTAAGAGAGGTTGGAGGAGACAACGGTTTCGTAATCACGAAAGAAAAGATGATAATGTTTATTAAGAATATTCTGGTATCCGTCTTGAAATATAAGGCCATTTAGTTTTGGTTTTATTTAGAATATCAATGAAGTATTTATTACATTTTTCTTTTATTTTTACCCTTAATGTATTATATATTCACACATTTTTCATTATTTACTATTACTTTTAATGACATCAAGGGTTTTTAAAACAAAAATGACAATCAAATGGTATTTTAGATTTTTAAAATTAAAATTACTGACATTGAACTACCATTAATATATTATGGGACGAATGAAATACCATTTATCCTTATTGTTTTGGAAACATTGAACGTATATTATGAATTGAATATGGATTCAAAAATGTATAATATTCACCTTTTGTCAATAAATAATTTGAAAGTTTTATAGGAAAATTTTATGAAAGAATAAGTGGAGGTTTCTTTCTGTGTGGTCGTTTCTTTCTGGAGAAATTCTTCCCTAGTGACTCCATTTGTGGAGTAAAATATGTGGATGAATCTAGATCACACAATTTTATCTTGAATTCAAACTGTATAGTCCACATTCATCCACACGGTACAACTTCTCAAATGGAGTAACCATGCAAAAATCACCCTCTTTCAAAAGTCCGGTATTGAAGTACTCTTGTGCATCATGTCGGAGCTCCTCCCCCCCCCCCTCCCCCCCCTCCCCCTCCCCCCCGAAGGTGATTTGTACTAAGCAAGCATTAATTCATAGAGCGAGAGAATTAAAATTAACTTGGATTAGCTAGATTTTGATTTTTTTTAACAGATCCAAAATTTTTGGTATTGTTTGCTTCTAGGCGTTTAGACTTCTAATATTTATATGTATATACGGTTTTTTTTGTGTGTGTGTGTTTTGATTATCAATAAAGACTGGTTTTAAAATAAAATTAAAAAAAATTGTGAAAAAAAAAATGATTAAGCAAATAGTGAACAGTATTACTTGATCAAAACTTGCTTTTCTAAAGAATGGACTCAATTTCAATAAATGAAAGAACAACCTCTTGGACCAGATCATCCGGTTTATAACCTTTTTTTTATAAACATTTTCTCCACGATCATAAAGCTTTATATATTTCCATGTCATTACTTTATAAACATTTTATTTTTTATACATAAATATTTTACAACTTTATTATAACATTGACGCACTACATAAATATTTTATTATTTCATACTTTTAAAACATATTTTTTTATTGAAAATCAGTATAATGTCATTTTATTTTGTTGCAGTATAATGTCATTAAACATAAAAAAATAAAACGAAATTAAATTTAATGAGTATAAGATAAAATAATATTCACTTCTTTTTTTTAATTGTATTATGATTATTGATTCTAAAGTACTTGATTTGAATATAGTAGTCAGTTGGTTGGTTCAAAACTGAGGGGAAAAAGAAAAAAGAAAAAAAAAAAAGCCAAGTGCATGTGCTTGGTAGGATAAGGCCGCAAAGAGGGAAAAGAAAAAATTACAATGTCCACCGTGTCCATTTTGGACCGGTTCATCTGCAACGGCCTTTTGTAAAAACTTTTGATGACTCACCTATGAGAAAAATAAACCCATCATTGGAGATACTCTAATAACCAACATGCCGACCTCAAATAAAAGATTTTTTGTTTGTTTGTTGCTATATGCCTCTATTTTTATTTGAGCCTCGATTTTTACACGTGAACCCCCTACCCTCCCTCCTGTCCTGCCTCATTTATTAACTCTCACACACGATAAAAATATATTATGTGAGAGATAGTAAAAATAAAAGGCTCTAGTGTATCCCAATTGATACAACTTTCCTGGAACCGTCGCACCATAAAATCTGTCCATTTTCATTTGTTTCTTCAGGGAGTGGTCAGGAGTGGTCGGGAGATTTATAGGGAATAAAAATTGGGAGATTTTATTTATATCGGTCTGAATTCAATGTACATGATATTATATGTGCATTATGTCCATTGTTGACCATTTGAATCGTCTATTGATATAAGTCGGAAATGAGAAATGACATTCAGAAAATCGAATCTTGACTTAAAAATCTTATTTTAAAAGGCTGATTCATTATGATGCACTGACGAAATCGCTGTGGTGCAAATAAAAACTCTAAACGGCGCCGTATCTGGAGGGGTGGAGATAGGTAAACATGTCTCAACGCAATGGCCATAACGCCCACATCGAAAACAAATAAGCTTTAAAGGTTGGTTCAGAGTGTAAGTGGTTTTCTAAGGTCTCTTCAAAGGACACAATATTTCTCTAGTCTTGTATACTCAACCTCCACTAAGAAGCAATAGAGAAGATCCATTCTTTGAGCATACATGTTCGTTGCAATCTAGTCGAGTATTGCATTGTTCATGTATCATTCGGTTGATATTCGACTTGAGTTCCGACTTCAGACGATCTCGATCTACTCATGAATAACTTGACTCGTTTAAAACCTAGTTGTTAATGGTGTAAGAGGGTTGGAGGAGACAACGGTTTCATAATCACAAAAGAAAAGATGATAATGTTATTAAGAATATACCGGTATCCGTTCTAAGATATAAGGTCATTTAGTTTTTGTTTTGTCCAGAATATCAGTGGAGTATTTATTATATTTTTCTTTTATTTTTTTCAATCCTAATTTATTATATATTCACACAATTTTCATTATTTACTATTGCTTTTAATGACAATCAAAGGGTTTCTAAAAAAAATGACAATCAAAGTGTATTCTATATTTGTTTTTTTTTTAGGGCAGTGTATTCCATATTTTTATTATTAAAATTACTGACACTTAATTACTATCTAAAACTATGTGAAAACTCTAAACGATCGTGTGTATATATATATATATATATATATATATATATATATATATATATATATATATATATATATATATATTTTTTTTTTTTTTTTTTTTTGAAAGGGTCGTGTATATATTTTGGGATGAATGAAATGCCATTTATCCTTATTGTTTTGGAAACATTGAAAGTATATTATGAATTGAATATGGATTGAAAAATGTATAATATTCACATTTTGTCATAGATAATTTGAAGGTTTCATAGGAAAATTTTATGAAAGAATAAGTGGAGGTTTCTCTTCCATGTGATCGTTTCTTTTTGAGCCTGGTATTGACGAAATCAGATAGCTTAGATTTTTATGGATATACGTTTTTTTTTTTTTTTATTTTTTTAATCAATAAAGACTGGTTTTAAAATAAACTAAAAAAGATTGTGCAAAAAAATGATTAAGCAAATAGTGACAGTATTACTTGTTCAAACTTGTTTTTCTAATGAATGGACTCAATTTCAATAAATGAAAGAACAACCTGTTGGACCACTTTAATAGCCAAATACCGACCTCAAATAAAAGATTTTTTTTTTTTTTTTTTGGCTATATGCCTCTAGTTTTTTTACGTGAAAAGTGTTCGGTCTCCATGTCTTTCTGAGAATCTGATGACAAGGCAGGACCTTGCTAGAAGAGTTTAGAAACCCCTACCGTCATTTCATAGTGTGACATTTTCGATTGATAGTTTGTTTTGATACCATTTGTAACGCTGTATAAACATGGGCGGCTCTACCTTTTCATTTGGGGATGCGGCCGACTCTCAAAAATAAAAATATTATGTATAAATAGTAGAGGTTTTTTTTTATATAAACACACATATATGTGTAGTTGACCTCTTATTTTTATGTATTGATCTTCTGTTTTTAAATTTATCATTCCATAATTACATTTATAGAATTGAATAATCAAATATATGTGATCTGAAAAAAATGATTTAATTTCGCGCTCGTGTCACGTCATAATTCCGGCGCACCAGTATATAAACATTGGCCTAACGATCTTACTTCGGAAATTATGAATCTAATAACTATTGAGGTTCATTGTCATTGTTTGACCAAAATGGTTAACCCAAGTTACTAAGTGAATTACGTTGCAAGCTCATATCTCGGTGATGTTTTCTCGCTTTTCCAAATCGAGATATTTCGTTTGTCCCCTTCCCCACCTAGACGTGACCGGTTCCAGTCGGTTCCGGGTCTCGCCACGACCCTCCGGTTCTGGGTCCAAAATAGAACAGAACCGCCGGTTCCAATTTCTAGCCGGTTTCTCCAGTTCCCGGGAACCGGTGGGTTTGGTGGTTCCCTGGTCCGGGTCCAGATCTTGGCGGTTCCCCGGTCCAGACGGTTCAGATCACGGTTCCCGGGTCCAGACGGTTCTGATTACGGTTCCGTTTCGACATTTTCTGTTTAGAAAATCGTTTAAAAAGGGAGGGGGGGGGGGGATCGGAAAGAGTAGTATAAAAAATAATTATTCAACTATCTCTTCACACCGGAAGAAGTACACGAATAAATCATAACAACTTCAATTCACAGTCTGGCGAGTCTTAGATGGATAATTATAAAAATATAGAAGAATATTTGATAGGTAAAAATAGAAGAATTATAAGAGTTAGAAGAGAAGGTGTGAGAAAAATTAGTTGGATTGTAGTTGGATTGTGGTGTATTTATAGTGTTGGAGTTGGAGTAGGAGATTTAAAAATAAAAAAATAAAAAATTCAAACCTGCTGATGATATAGCCGTTAAACCTGCGCATCATTCATATAATTTTCATATTCCTCGGAATGCCTTGTTCGTAAATGTCGTATATAAGAACCAAGCCCGATTCCACGCTCATAATGATACGTTTTTTCACAAACGTTACAAACAACCTTAAATTTTGAATGATTCACTTCCTCGGTAGTTTCATCAGTAACATTTTCTTTTCGAAAACAAATATGAAAAGCAGACACAATGATAGACATTACAAAATAATATATTTCGAATGTGATAAAGTAAACGAATTTATTCAGAACAACTTCAAATCACTATCTGAAATATATTATAATGGTAGATGTGGAAATATTACATATCAAATATTATGTAATATTTATTTATTTCGTGTATACATTATTTGTACACTTTATTTGTAAAAGGACATATTAATTGTGGTACATATAAATAATTAATATGTCAAACTCTAGTTTACTTTATGTCATGTACATAGCTTTTACTTTTACATGGTTGCTTGTCGCCCATAGCTATATAATCTAGTGGCCGCCAAGCTAGCTAGTCTCTCACCTCGCTTGTAACTATTTATACTTCTTTCATTTTATGAATAAACTAAGTTGAAGTTTACTCTAGTGTTTATCACTTTCTCAAACTCTCTTCATGGTATCGAGAGCCTTACCGAGTTCTAAAATCCATTTGCAAACTCGATTCTGTTTATTCCAAAATGTCTACTTTAATCGACGTTTCATCTTCATCAAGAGACTCCCACCGCCTCAAGCAGATCGAGGTCATGAATCTTCATCATACACAAATCATAGACTTGATGGTAACAACTACTTGCCGTGGTCAAGATCTATGAAAATGTACATCTCTGGACAAGGTAAGATGGGATACCGTCCGGCTCTAAACTCCGCCCTGCTGAAGATGACCCGGATTTGAAGCATGGGACACTACTAATAATCAAGTCATGACCATTCTCACAAGATCCATGACAAAAAGAAATTAGTGAGAACTTTATGATGTATGATATCGCAAGGAAATGCAGGATAATGCCGAGATCTTTACTCCAAGAAAGACAATACATCGTAAGTGTATGAACTTGAAGCTCAGATTCAAAACCGCAGAGACAATGAGATATGTCTCAGTAACTCAATACTTCAACCAACTATCTAGGGCATGGCAACACCTAGATATGTTGAAACTCACCTGGAATGATGTTAAGGATGCCGCCTTTATAAGGACATTATTGATAAAAAAGAGTATTCAAGTTTCTTCTTGGATGAATCCTACTCTTGATGATGTTAGAGGAAGAATCCTTGCCACAAAACCTCTCTCCCGATCTCAAATCCATGTTTGCCGAGGTCAAACACGAGGAAAGCAAGAGGAAAGTGATGTCGCTTAAACTCCTGGCCGACAACCCTTCCGAGAGTGCTACCGCCGATTGTCGGGAATCTCTGCCGAGGTTCTTGAGACATCTAGGAAGCCTCTTGATAGACCTGGAAAGTTGTTCTCGTGAGCACCTTTAAACGCACAAATCACACCAAGGACACTTGCTTTGGAAGCTACATGGCAAACCTAACTCTTCCAAGCCTACCAGGGAAAGTCAGTAGGTGCATGTCAATGAAGAGAGAATGATAACAAATTGAATGCTCGGTTTGTTGCATTCAAAGCTTTCCTCACTCAACAAAAAGAAGGTAGTCCTCTACCGATACAAATTTACTCAAAGCTAGTGCTTGAGGTAAATTCTACTCTTCTATTAGTAATGAAACATGGATTGTTGATTCCGGGGCCTCCTCCCATATGACTGGCAATAAAAACCTCATCACTCACCTTATGCCATGTCATCAAATTCACAATGTTAATACTGCTGATGGATCTATCTCGTGTGCAAAAGGTTTTGGAAATGTTAAACTCACTAATAAGATATGCCTAAAGGATGTCCTATTTGTTCCAAAATTAGACCGCAATCTCATATCCGTCAAGTAGACTCGCATAAAAGATTTGAATTGGACTATTGTTTTTAATAAGAATCGAGTGCACTTTCCAGACCCTTCTTCACAGAAGTGATTGGGAGGGCTAAACCCTGCTCAGGATTGTATGTAGGCTTGTAAACGAGCCGAACCCTACCGAACCCTGTCATTATTTGATTCGGCTCAAAATTATTCGAATATAGGGTTCGTCTCGGCTCGAAATTTTCGAGCCTAAAATATTAGGGTTCGTCTCAGCTCGAAATTTTAAATGGGGGAAATTATTCGGTCCGATTCGGCTTGAAATGTTCGAATAGTTCGAACATGTTCGGCTCGTTCTGGACATGTTTATATATATATATAAATTTTTTTTTGTGAAAGGAATAAATTAAAAAATTCTAGTTCAAAAATATTACATGCCCCAAAATATAACATGTCCAAAATATAACATGTTTACATGTCCAAAATATTAGTCCAAAATATTACATTACATGTCTAAAACGTCAAAATGAATTCAAATTGGAACAACTTCATAAACCAAAAGTAGTAAAGTCACCAAAATCCAAAATACACTTCCAAATCCCAATCCAATATATTGAGAATTTATTCAATTATTCTCATTAAAGAATTTATATTGAACCGAACTATGCTGCAAGTGTACGAGCCGAATATTATCGAACATGTTTGGCTCGGTTGTCGAATACCTATTTCTAAAGCTTGATTTGATGTTTGATGATACGAATCAAGCCCCAAATCGAACATTTTTGAGCCGAATACACCGAATCGAATCAAATATTAAGGCTCACTTACAGCCCTAATTGTATGTGGTCAACCCTCTGAAGATGTAAGATCAAGATCGAATCCGCTCAAGAACTGCACTCAAACCTTAGACAATATCATGTTATGGCATTATAGACTAGGACATCCAAGTTTTGGTTATTTGAAGTCCAGTAATTCTGAATTATTTAAAGGATGTAATATCAATGATCTTCAATGTGATATTTGTCAATTTGCCAAACTTACCAAATCCGTGTATACCAAACTACCTTATTTGCCATCCACACCTTTCACTTTAATTCATAGTGATGTATGGGGACCTTCAAGAGTAAAAATATGACAGAAAAAGGTGGTTTGTCACTTTCATTGATGACCATACCAGAACACATGGTTGTTTTTAATGAAGGATAAATCAAGTTGGAACAATTTTTCGTGAATTTTACAACATGATCTCCACTAATTTGACACTAAGATCAAGATCTTAAAGATCGATAATGCACTTGAATACTATGAGTCTAACCTCGCAATTTCTTGATGAATAAGGGATTGTTCATATCAAGTAGTTGTGTGGAAACACCTCAACAAAATGGGGTTGCTTGAGAGAAAGAACATGCACTGCTGGAGATGGCTAGATCAATCATGTTCACCACACGATGTTCCAAAGTATATGTGGGGTGAAGCTATATTAATCGCCACATACTTAATCAACAGACTTCCACAGAGTGTTAAAGCTTCAAAACTCCTATCCAAACCCTTACGACCACACACACTCGCCTCATCTTATTTCCCAATTACCTCCAAAAATCTTTGGTTGCATCAGATTTGTTTATATCCATGCCCAACATGAAGCAAACTTGATCCCAAAGCTCACAAGTGCATTTTCCTAGGATATGCAAAGGATATGAAAGGTTACAAGTGTTATTCTCTTCCAAAAGAGATTTTACAATTCTATGGATGTAAAATTCTTTGAAAGAACTCCTACTACAAACAAGTCCACTGAGGCGATCACCGATGGAAACTCGATTGAAATTGACCTAAATCCGCTCCTCAAGAAACTCTTAACCTCAAAGAAACCCATCGATTCTCCTCAAGAGATGAACCTCAAAGACTTACTCGACTCAAGACTCATCGGCCCTCAGCGATTTCATCGAACCAGAGCTCATCGACCCAGAGCTCTCGATACTCAAGAACCCATCGACTCTCAAAGCTCGCCGACATTGATGATAGACTATTGCTATCGGGAAGGAAATAGATCTTGCACTATCGATCATTCTATTCATAATTATCTATCTTATGATCGTTATCACTGCTTTTGCCATGTTTACACAGGACTTGAACTCACTCCATTCCAAAAATATTCGTGAAGCTCTTCAACATGATAGGTGGAAGGTCGCGGTAAAAACAGAAATGAGCGCCTCCCGGATAATCATACTTGGGATCTACAATGCTCTCTCCCAAAGGCAAGAAGACAATCAGTGCAGTGGTTATTTACTATCAAATACAATGTTGATGGTACAATTGACAAGTATAAGGCCGACTAGTTGCAAGGGTTTCACTCAAACTTATGACATTGACTACAAAGAAACTTTTGCACCGGTGGGCAAACCGAACACCGCGTATCATCGATATCTCTTGTTGTCCAACTTGACTTGCCTCTTCACCAATTGGATATCAAAAATGCTTTTCTCAATGGTGACCTTACTGAGGAAGTCTACATGAATGTACCTCCTGGTTTTACCAATCCTCACACTCAAGGAAAGGTTTGCAAATTGAGGAAATCTCTATATGGCCTAGCAATCCCCAAGAGCCTGGTTTGGGAAACTCACTACTGTGGTTAAAGCTGCTGGATATCATCAATGCAACTCAGATCACACCATGTTTATCAAGACAACTAGCCATAAAAGATCTATTCTTATTGTATATGTGGATGATATCATCCTCACCGGTGATGACTCTACCGAGATCCGAATTTGAAGACTCTACCGGCAAAGGTTTTTCAAGTCAAGGATTTGGGCTATCTTAAATACTTCCTTGGTATGGAAATTGCAAGAAACAACCAGGGTATCTCTATCTCTCAAAGGAAATATGTCTTTGGACTCTTTGAAGGAAAGCGGTATCTTTGGGATGCAAACTGTTGTATCCCCGTAGACCCAAGTAATACCTGGCCGCATGGTGACATTCTTTGTCGAGGAAGGATCAATATCAAAGACTTGTAGGGAAACTCATTTATCTCGTCTCCATACAAGACCTCGATATTGCATATGGAGTCGATCCGTTAGCTAACTCATGCATTGCCCTACCGAGCAACATTGGGATGTTTGGAAGCAGAGATCGAGGTACTTGAAGTCCACTCTGGCCAAGGCTTACATTTCACCAAGTCTGCTTGAGAGATCTATCAAGGTTTACACCGATGCCGATTGGATTGGTCCGTCACACGCATGAAGAAGGTCTACTACAGCTATTGTTCTTATGTATGGAAATCTTGTCACCCTGGAGGAGCAAGAAACAACCCATCTGTCTCTAAAAGAAGGAAAAGTGAACTCAGGCACTAGTTTTGGGTATTTGTGAAGCTCTATGGATAAAAAGGGTCCCATCGAACTTCAAAGAACCTATTACACTCTGCTTGTGACAATAATTCAAATTTTATGCATGGCAGAGGATCCAGTCCATCATGATAAAACCAAACATGTGGACATTTGAGACACTTCGAAGGAGAAGATTGATGCCCAGATTATTCAACTCAAAGATGTTCCTCAAAGCAGACTGAACGTCGATATTCTCACCAAGGCCATTCCGCCACTTATGTTCATTAGATTGAGTAGCAAACTTGGCTGTATAAACATATACAACCCAGTTTGAGGGGGGGGGGGGGTGTGTGGAAATATTACATATCAAATATTATGTAATATTTATTTATTTCGTGTATACATTATTTGTAAAAGGACATATTAATTGTGGTACATATAAACAATTAATACGTCAAACTCTAGTTTACTTTATGTCATAGACATAGCTTTTACTTTTTACATGGTTGCTTGCCGCCCATAGCTATATACTCTAGTGACCGCCCAAGCTAGCTAGTCTCTCCCCTCAATTGTAACTATTTATACTTCTTTCATTTTATGAATAAACTAAGTTGAAGTTTACTCTAGTGTTTATCACTTTCTCAAACTCTCTTCAGTAGATAATATTATAATATGAGAGTTAGAATATGAGAGATAGAATAGAATTGTGGGTAAAAAGTGATGAAATGGATATGTATTTATAGTGTGATGAGTGTGCGATATTTTAAAATAAAATAAAATATATTCAAAATTTTTGAATATATATACGTTGGAAACTTGGAATGTGGTCCAATTGGAGGGAAAAAATTTAAGAAAAAAATATAAAACCGCCGGTTCGGGTCCTCCAGGCCGGTTCCGGCCGGTTCGACCGCCGGTTTTCCGTCCGGTTTCTTGAACCGCCGGTTCCGGGCCGGGCCGGGTCCGGTGGAACCTGAAACCCGGTAGGAACCGTGGAACCGCCGGTTTCGTGGACCTGTGGACTCACCGGTTTAGACCCGGGAACCGCCGGGTACGACCCGGATTTTGAACCGGAACCGCCCAGGTCTACCCCACCCCTTTAAACTGAGATGTTTCGCCTGTCCCCCTTCCCCCACCCCTTTAAAGAATTGATTTCCTCGTCAGGACCATACCGGAGAATTCTAGAGGCAGTCCCACCATCTCTTATGACATGACACTTTTCTATCTGTTAACTTGACTGTGATATCACGTGTAACGTCTCAAAACTCAGGTCTTAACGGCGTTACTTGAGCCATAATTGATCCAATACTACGCAGCTTATCATTTTCGTTTTGGCCTAAAATGGTTAACCACACTTACCAGGTCAATTATGTCTAAACTTCATATCTTGATGCTTATGCAATTTTTTCCATATGAGATATTACAAGTGTGTAGAAATTTAAGGGCACAATGCATGCCACTTCAACAACATTCATACAACCAATGTATTATATAATTTGTCACATGAGAATTAAAAAGGAAGAGAAAAATTAGGACACAACCCTTGTATACAAGTTTCAAGTTGATACATGATGTTCATCTATTCATATTTTATTCAAATTCACACTCATATGAACTGAAAAAATAGTAGAAATAAATGAATATCGATTTTATTATATATATCCTACAACGGTTGTACCATAAATCTTTAAATTATCAAACATTGATATATACTTATTTATAATAACCAGTTGGGAAACTCCAAAGGGGTGTCCACATGTATTTTTATTATTTTTACTGTTCATCAGTGGCGTGCCAGTAAATTTTTTTTTTTTTTTTTTTTTTTTTTTTTTTTTTTTTTTTTAATTCATTGGGCTAGCACCTGCACTTTTTTTTTTTTTTTTTTTTTTTTTTTTAAATTGAGTTAAATTGCTCCATTTTATGACTCAATTGTATTTTTAATCTACACATTAGCTTTAATTTATTCTTAATCTTATTATGTGTGTTGTCTTAAGATGTATCCGATTCCAATTTAATTACATTTAGAAAATGTCAAAGAAGCACAATTATGTATCCCCATTTCATATCCAACGAATACAGTCATGCTCGCAGCGTTGTCTGGCCTTCCATCTAGTATATATATATACCCAAGAAAAAGGAATTTGACTAAGGACCCAACAGATTGGTTTTTTTTTTTTTTTTAAACAACAGCAATTATTGTGTGACATCATTATGCATATAATCGCATACACTTTTGGCCCCTACATTTTTGCAGGCATAAATCTAGTTCTGATTAGGGGCACTTTTGGGTTAGACATGTTGGAAATATTTATTGATATTAAAAACTTATATTATTTTATGATGTACTATAAATAAAATAAAAATAATATCCCTTATATTTATGCAAACTAATTGAGTTTGACCCATTCAAAATGCTCAATAAACCCTCCTATAAATCAGGTAAATGGGATAATGGTTGTTTATAATATCCCACAAAATCTTCCTTTCTACCGTTGGCTTGAATTGGTCTTTGTCCTCCCCTATATAAAATACATTGTCAGCAAACAAAAGATATAGAGTACTCTGCACTTTCTCTTCTCAGCTCTGTTGCCTTTTGCTTTTGGAAAATGTTAGTCACATAGAAGCACCAAAATATATACACTTTAATTATTATCTTTTCAACTATTGAGCATTGAGTGAATAGTGGTTCGGGATACTTTCACGCATTACGCGACAAGATCAGCCGGGTTGTCGAATCTTGGGAAAGAACGCACTATCAATAATTTACCGGTCAAATGGTGGGGCGTTTCTTTCTCTAAAGATAATAAGCATGCGCGCGTCTCGAACTGCGCTTCTTCTATACTTGACTCTATTTTATTTTTAGCATTTTAATATTGTTGTTGCTATCTGTTCCAATTATCGGACCTTCTCTGTGTAGTTTGGTAGTTTGACAATTATTTTCCAACAAGGCACTCCGCATAGGGTGGATTGACCAAGTCATTTTACCGTATGTGGAGTCACTGGAGTGACCAAGGCCATCCCACCTATTAGTCGGGTTAGGCGCATGCCAAATGCCTATCGTCAGGGCAGGCCCGTAGTTATGTATTTTGCTTAAAAAAAGAGGTTCTAAAGGCTAACATTTTTTACTTTTGCCACTCTTTTCCTTCCGGCACCATAAATAATTATTTTCGACACCACAATAATATTTTTATTATTTCGTTACTTCAAACACAACAAAAATAATAACAAATTACTCGTTATACCACAATTTTCTTTAACACTATTAAGTCCATAAGTTAAAAAAATATTAAAATAAGCACTATATTTTGTCAAATTTTCTATTAACACCTATCTTCATCATCTCCACCACCTTCACCCACCTCCCACCACCCAACCCCGCCACCCAAAATTCAAAGATTTTGAAGATGAATGTCTGGCCATCTTCATCCCACCACCACCATCATCTTCCTCCATGCCTCCGTTTTCAAATTTTAAGGTTCTGCAAAAAAAAAAAAAAAAAAAAAAAAAAAAAAAACCATCTTCTTCCCAGCACCACCACCACCGCCGCCATCTTCCTCCATGCCTCCATTTTCGAATTTTAAGGTTGAGCCAAAAAAAAAAAACGTTGGTTCAGAAAATTTGTAGAATTTGAAGATGAATGTCTGGCCATCTTCTTCCCACCACCGCCATCTTCCTCCGTGCCCCCATTTTCAAATGTTTAGCCAAAAAAAAAACACGTGGGTTCAGAAGCACCGGCAAGCTTTTTAAAAATAATATAAAAAGAACTCCGGCAAGCTCTGCCAGAGGAAAGCTGCGATTTGGGGGTTTGATTTGCTGCGATTTGGGAAGAAGAGCTCCAACATGGAAGCTGGGGTGGAGGAAGGGGTGGCTGAGGGAGGAGGTGTTGGAACTTTATAGTGTTAATAAGAAATTAATGCTTAAAGATAGAGTAAAATGTGTGGAGTGTTAATGAATAATGTGTGTTCATTTGTCCACACAGGAGATTTTTTTTTAACTTTCTCTACATTTAAGGTGGAGAGTTAGAGGAAGAGGCAAGAGAATTTTGTGAAGGAGGGAGAACGTAGATCCTGTTGATTTGAACTCCTACACGCTGGCGCCGTCGTCGGCCGAGCTTCAGTTCGGTTCGGGCTCAGAGCTTGGGTTTGGTCCGACCCAGCTTTTAATATTTTGGGCCACTCAACATTAGATTTAGAGTTCTAAACTCGCCCGGTTTGAATAAGTTTTCGTTTTACTTCGCTTTCTGCATTTTTTGTTTCAAATGTGTTCAGTAATTTTATGTGAATAATGTTCGTTCTTCTTATGTGTCCATCTTCATTGGCAATCTGTTTCTACAACTTTGTGTTATTCGATTTCAGGAAGATTAACAAACCGGTACTACACTACTATTTTTTCACATCAGGAGGAAGGGTGGTTGTTTTTCAGAGAGAGAATGGGTGGCGGCTGCAAGGCAGGGGGATTATGGTGAAGATGAATTAGGGTTTTTGGTTTGGGGAAGAAAAGGGAAATTTGTTTTTGTATTAATTATGGACTAAAGTATAATTATATAGGGACTAAAGTGTAATTGTTTTATTGTTATAATATTTATGTGGTGTGTGTAAGTAAAAAAAGAAATCAAGAAAATGGTGCTGGAAGTAAAAGCCGTGGTGACTTTAAAACCTCCTTAAGAAATCGTGTAGATCCAATCTCAACTAATCTAATATAATGTGTCAAAAATATTTCATGAATTGATATATGCTCAATCATTTGCTCACTAATATAATGATGTGCTAAAAAATTACTTGATTTGATAAATATGTATCAATTCAAACTTTTATGTCGTCGGTTCGCGCCAAACCCCGCTTGCTATTTACAACCCAAATGCAAATAATAATAATATATGAAAAAAAATCTAAGATCAATGAATTTGAATTTTATATTTACAGATTTTAAAAATACAATTTTAAAATAACATTTTATAATTATATTTTCAAAAAGAACAACAATTCAAATTAAAAGGCTTCTTCGATGAAGTCGACGAAGACCCAAAAAAAATTCAAGATAGGCTCTAGGAATGACCATGTAAAAACTACCCCAATTAGACAGCGCATTATTTGATTAGGTACTTTGAATCCCTACCACAACGTACTGATGTTTTTGTGTTTGATAACTTTTGATTCTCAATATTATGTGTATATATTCATAAGAAAAGTCACATTCAAATCAATTGACATGACAATTTTACATGGACCACTAAAGATTGCAAAATATCATAACACCTTCGTGGGGTTACTCCATCTGTATGATACACTGTACTCATACATATATTGTCATCGCAACGAATTTGTCATACACCATATCAAAATTGGTTTTTTAAAATTTAGAAGGCTTCGTAATGCAAGAATGAATTCGATTCTTTCTTTCAGATATTGACTTTCAAAAAATCAATTCAGTGACATATATGATAAGTGTAGTCCACTGGTAAAATCGATGTGTTGTAAAAATAAAGACACCCTAAATTTGTCTCAAAAGATCAGCATGCTGCTCGGTACCAATGATACATATTCATACCGATATATGTTATGATACGACAGATATTAGAGCAACTCCAATGGTTTGGAGCAAATTTTACACCATATCAACAATTTGATATAACTTTTACACCAAATTTATCGATCAACTTCAATGAGTCTACATCAAATAAGCCTATTCTTGAAATATTCCATCAAAAGTTGTTTTTTTCTTCCAAAAAAAAAAAAAGAAAATAAAAGGTGAACGGTGTTTTGCTGGTGGCATAGACCGGGCAAATGCGCAAGACCGACACTTGATTAGCCGCGATGCATACATGTGTAATAAACACATTTTCAAATGACACGCTTAAATACACGCGTGTTTAAAGCGTGTCATTTCGATTAAAATAATGTTAAATTTTTTTTTTTTTTTTAAATATATATATATATATATATATATATATATATATATATATATATATATATATATATATATTAAAACGATGTCGACTGGCGTGTCGCGCTCTCAAATTCTCAAAAAGTGTATCGCGCTGTCATAAGCTGCCGCAAGGCTGCAATTGAATTAAAATTGTCTCGTGTCCGTGCTTCATAGCCGGGCAGCAAATTTGCTTGACACTTTTGGCTCCCCATCAATTTGATGGAGAAAAAATGATACCATTGGAATGACACTTTTATAGTAAATTGCTGTTTTGCTGGTGAAATCAAGCATCATTGGTGTTGCTCTTAAAAGATGAAAACGAAAAATATGATGAATCTAACTCGCGTTGAAAAATATTACTCCCTTTTTTCATTATAATTTTTCTCCTCTGATTATATGTTTGCTTTAACAAAAGATGCATTGTAATTTTTCTCCCACGATCCTATGTTTCGAGCTTTAACAAAAGATAATTTGAGAGAGGGGATAAGGACACTTTCTATCCTTTTTATTTTTATTTTTTTAAAATATTTTTTATCATCATCATTGGAATTTTATCCCTCATCTATGTTATTATTTTTATTTTCGTTTTCGTTTTCAGCCCATTTTTATCTCCAACGTTTTGTTTGGTTGAGGCGGACCCAAATGAAAGGGAGAGGAGGAGGGGAGGACAATGTCTCACCGAGATCTGTAAATTGATATATTTTTGTTGACAAAAAAAATATAAAATCAATATTAATGTCTCCACTCTATCTTCGTATTTGTTCCGATGCCTTCACTGAAGAATACAAATACAATAATCTTGAAATAAATGAGGCTAAAAATGCTTTAATCCCGTTAAGAAAGGTAGTAAAGTCATGTCAAACTCCTATAGGATTAATGTGGTGTTGTACGTCATGCCTTGCTTTAAGCTGAGTGTGGAAGTTTGTTTCCGCGAAATAACTGACTCATAGCAAAAAAAAAAAAAGAAAAGATTTACATACAACTCTTTGACACTCAGTCGCATAAACACATCCTTGATTAAGATCATCCACGAAGTCACAAAGGCGGGATAATAGAAACCCTTTAATTACTAAAGGCATGTCGAAAAAACGATGTGATGACACTGGTCCGAAGCATCCAAAGATCTTGATAAAAAGTCTTCGTTTTTTCTGCTCAGGACGTCTCAATCGACTCTTTGTCCGGCGTTTGTTTCTGTAGTTGCTTTATGGGTCCTGTTTGGTATTGTTTCGTTTGGTCCACCGGATGGTGGCTTTGTCCGGTCTTTTCCGTCCATTTGTTGTTTTTTTTTTCCGACGTTAGCCCCGCTTCATAAAATCTTTCGTTCCATGAAAAAAAAGAGTGAGAAGCAAGAAGTTGGCACATTAATGGGATTTATGTGAGAGTGTAATATCACCATCATTTATTGTCATAGGAGGGAGGGGCTTTAGATGTTGACAATGCAAAAGAAAAACAACCTGTGCTACAGAACAACTCTTGGACTTGCCCTACTACTTATGTTTCATATTTGTACATCTAACATTCAATGATCCCAAATCTACTTTACTTGTATACCTCAATTATTTGTAAGCATTTTTTTTTTGCTACCATTTTCTGTCTGGTAGATGGTGGTAGCTTATGATGAGGAAATTTTTGGGTGGTGTGCCCGCACCGTGCGAATATACCTATTTGTCTTTAAAACACCCGTGTTTTTCAGAGTGTTTTGAATTTTAGACAATTTACATTTAAAAACACGGGTGTTTTTAAGTTAAAATAGATGTATCCGCACCGTGCGGACACACCACCCAAAAATTTCCCCTTATGATGACCACATTCTCACATATATTTTTAAATTTTAATTTATAAATATTTTGATGCGAGAAATATTTCTGACACAACAACTAGCACAAAATATTTTTAAACCATTGATCTTTGTGGGACATATAAGAATCAATAGGTCGCACATCTTAATTAATGATACAAAAATATGCTATGATATTTTGTTGTAATCACTTTGTTGTGGCACTCTGAATACTCTTTTCATCTAGAGGTAGAGGCATGACATTCCTAGTTGTGTCATTGCCCTCAATTTCATGAACCCTTCTTTTTTGCTTTGATTTGTTTTCCCTTTCCCTTTTGCACCATATGCATGGAACTTTTTTTTTTTTTTTTTTTAGAATATAAAACCTCCTTTTTTCCGAAAAAAAAAATACACACGAATTCTTTTCGTCTCAAGTGGAACGTGAACACTGGTCAAGGCTAAGCTATGACTTAGTGTTAACTATTATGCCGATACATTGCTCAGTATATATATATATATATATATATATATATATATATATATATATATATATATATATATATACACACCCCTTAAGTGAGTTTTTTAAGCGGCAAACATTTCACTTGGCATCAACTTTGGGTGGGCTCTGATATAAATTACTATGAGTTTATGATATCATTAAAAATTACTTAGTTGATGATTGGCTTTCAAATCACTTTATTCGGATATATCGATGAATGAGAAATTGTGAATAAAATTAAAGAAAATTTGTGTGGAAGAAAGATTGAAATAAGAACCAACTCACTCATCACACATTGCTAACTCTCCTTACGTTAGCACAACCCTAAAGATAAATTTGGGGATGTGCCTCAAAGGGAATATACACTTTTATGCATGAAAATGTGGACTGGTTTATCAACCGCGTGAGCCGCCCCATTTCCGGGGCTTAAGTTTATTGGATATTAATTTTTTTTGGGATAAGATTACTTACAATTTGCCCTTAAATTTATTCTTCAAAAAACTAACCATGCATTCTAGTTTGGTTCAGCCCATCACTAAAACGAACTAGTGATCGACTCGAATCTCATATGTTTCGTAGACCGCATCCGTTCGTGTCGTCAACAGAAGAGGATGCAACCAGAATCCGAATTGGTGCTACACTGCATTCTAGATTGCAAAAAAAAAAAAATCACAATTTTACTACTGAAACTCTATGAACATACATACTGTCATTAAATTTATTTATGCATTTTTCCAAATATTAACCAAACTTATGGGCTCGCTGCTTCATTGAACAAAATGTATGGATTGTTGTATCTTGGGAGACAGTTGCGATAACCGTGAGCACATATTCGGCATAAATTCGTCTTAAGGATAGTGTTCACATTCGTTTCAATCCATTATAATAGTAAAAGATTCAAGGAATGTCAAAAGAATTACTTGCTTATTTATGTCGAAAGTGTTGATTTACCATCTGTCCCAAAAGATTAAGCTGATGGAGGTAGATAATTAACATCTTAAGCTCCATCAAGTATGAGTCTATAATGCATTAAAAAAAAAGTGTGAGTAGATTGGTCCAACAAAGAGACCCAACACTTGCACAATATAAATGAGAATATACAAGGCCAACTTCAACACGCCTCATCAATTGTGGGCCTATAATAAGTCTGAGTTAACACTTGCACAATATAAATGGGAAACAATGTTGACAACAATGTTTGATCTTATGACCTCTTGCTTTAATACCATATTGACTTACCATCTCCTCCAAAAAGCAGGTCGATAGGAAGATAGATTATTAACATCTTAAACACTTCAACAGAAAGTATCAGTACATATTTATACACTTTTGCTTTTGTTATAATTTTATCCGACTACCCGATCATCTTACTAACTTCACTTATTTGTTTGTACAAAATGCATAGATTGTTACAAAATATTCGAAGCATTTTTTTTTTTGCGACTGATTTGGTGAGAATGTCTACCACTTTAGCTTTAAAAGGAACATGTATGTATAACGTGTTTCTAGCGTTGAACCGCACTTTTTCACGTACAAAGTGGTAACATAACTCAAAATGTTTGGATCTAGCTAGAATGGATTATAGGATTGATATTCATGTAACAAACACTTAAGTTATCACATAGTAATTTAGGTTCCAGACGACAATATAAGCGATAATTCAGAACCAAAAGTGTAATGCCCCTGTCCCGGGTACCGAGTCCTTATCCGGATACGGGACGTTCGGCACGTGACATTTAGAGTAAACCCTAAATCCCACGTAAGTCTCGCGTCATATAAGAATAATGAAGATCCGCGTGGAAGAAAACAAGCTGAAGACTCGGGAAGTAGACCCTCAGGGTCTTCCAAAACAACCACAACCAGAATACAACTGCTGTCAAACTACATCATAAGTAAGTGAAAGCAAATACTATTATCTATTACAACACACTTGTCTGAAAAGAAGGAGCAACTACAAAAGGAAGCTAAAACATAAACAACTCCATTGCCCCATCCTAAGCTAGCACTCTAAGCTCGTCGTCAAATCCGCATGTACCTGCAACATTTTTATTTCTAATAAAGGAGTGAGCCTGACGATGCTGGATTTTGTCATGTATAATTTCGGGTCAATTTAATCTAGGGATGATTGAATCAAGGATGATTTTGGGGGTGATTTTAGACTGAGCCTGAGAGTCTCTCTCAGGTTGCTTACGTATCCTGTTGTGTTCCAGGAATCAAGTCACACGTAGTTCCTGGAATGGGCTATTTATAATGACAACACCTGCCCTAACCCTAAGGTTAAGTCGGCTTATGTTATTGTCTGATTTACCCTTTAATGGGCCTTAACCCTTGCCCAAGTTATCACTGTTAATGGGCCTGGGACAGATGGTGCGGACTCTGCTCACGATGTCGATATTGCCGACTGCGTAATCGAGCCTGGGACTCATTGTCCTACATCGCTACCGGTGCGGATCGATCGCCCTACATCGCCGATAGTCGATCGTCGTAGCCTGGAGTCTACTAGATGGCCTTAGCCTCGAGCCTGGCATCGACATGAATACCTTGACGTTTATTCAGCATTATCGGGACCAACCGTGAGGCTGCGTGTTTAGAGTGGACTTTGTCCGCATCCCGAGCTTTCCGTCTTGCGAGATCGAGATGGGCCCATCGCCTCGGTTCTCGATCATGTCGGTTGCCGATGTCTCATCTCGTAATTCGACCTCAGGCTATCACTTACTCTTGTCTCAGAGGACTATCTCGTGACGCCACGTGGAGGTGCGATATTCGGTATCGTCGAGCCCTAGCTAGATGCTCGAGAAGGAGAAAGAATATCAAAAGGGAGATTCATTGTTGACAAGTGCCGGGAGACACGACATGAATCCACTTTATCCACTTTCACAAACAGTTTAATGAACAACACTTGAAACGTAAAGAAAACCACTTTAATACATAGAAAACATGCCTACCCACTATATTGATTTATCTTGCACGTATTTGTTTGTTACATTAATTACTTATTATATTTAGCCCGCTGATCAAACTTACGTAAGTTGTCTATTAACCCATGCTTTAATTGTCCACTAAATGTAGCATGTTCGTGTCTTGTCTGTCAAGTTTCTGTTTCATGTCTACTTAATTAACATATCTCTGTTCTTGTCGTGACTATTCTGTTTCACTCGTGGGACATAAATCCCACGGGTCTTTATGGGAATTAAAATCCATGGGACTTAGCATATCTTACTGACTTATCATGGGACTTAAAACCTGGGGAACTTAACATAAGGGCTTGGTGCAGCACGGCTAATATGTCTGACCATACCTCCAATCATGGGACTTAATGTTAGGAAATCAACTAGTCTACGTAACGAAATTAAAAAAAACTGATTTCCGATCCCAAGATCGACTTCGTTTAATACAATAAACATGTTAAGTAATTGACGGTGATTAACTTGCTTGATCTAATAGATCGACGCTTTGACCGTCAATGGAGAGTAGTAGTGCGCGCGAGCCGTTCACGTGTCCGGCCTCTATCGATATTCACACGAGCACCTCGCCGGAATCCTCCTTGGATTGCTACTAGAAAAATCCGGTTGCTAGACCGGCCTTTTCTCTCTCTATCTCTCTCTCTCTCTCTCTTTCTAAATCTCTCTCTAAGAAGCTCTCAGTTTATTTTGTAAATTAGAACTCTTCTAATTGTGATGAAAAGAGCCTAGTCAAGCCTCCCTTAACCGAGGGCTCTTCTCGGTTAAACGAGCCAAATTCTCCCCAAAACTCTGAAAACGTGAATATTATGTATTATGGGCTGTGTGTGACCTCATATATAGGTCTTAGACAACCTTAGGTCGGTTTTCCAAAAACTCGAAGGAAAAGAAAAGTTAAAAAAAGAAGAAGACATTTCGAATGAACTAAAATACCTGTACAAAAAGGTGATGGTTTTTACACAAAGTCTTGACAAATTTAACCCTAATTAATCATTTTTTTGTTTGTTTAATTCGAATATAATAAGTCTTTTCAGTATACTATTATTACATTATTATCTTTCTTTTCCTCATGCCTTTAATGTATTATCTATCGAATTATTTTTCGTTACCATACAATTATTATATTAACGATAGCCAAATCATATTACTTTTAAAAAAAATGCTACTTCTATATATTGAGACATGAGTACGTATAGTATACAGTGCACTTGTTTGTGTTTTGAAATGGACGACATGAAATGTGCAGTTGTTATCAGTTTAGATTGATGTTATGACATGAAAAGTCACTTGGGAATGGGCCTCCAATAATTTTGATGCAACTATTGTAGACGTGAAGCTTTGTATTATTATTTAAAAAAAAAAAGTTAAACCCTAACCATACGGGTCCTTAGTCCTTACTCACTCGTTCTACGGAATGATTGGAGATATTAATCAGTTAATCTAGTGACTGAGTCATGAGTTTACTATTATACTGAAAGAACCGAAAAAGAAGTCATTTCATTTACGGGGTTCGAACCTCCACACCTCAACTTAAGGTCCAGATTACCCTTTAAAGAACTCAAACTCTTTACCACTAGAACATATCATGAAGACATGTTGTTAAGATATGTGTCTTGGAATAATATGATTGGTACATGTGGTAGTATAGGTGTCACTATAGCATTGGTACACCTATCAGGTTGTTACTTGTTTGTTAGATTGAGAATCTTATCCTTAGATCTATCTTGTATTAAATGATGTGAACAATTGCATTATCATTAATGAAAAAGATTATTCTCTGAGCTTGTGTATTTCTAACTTGGTAGCAGAGCCATGACGGCCACTCCCACCTCGGGCCAGCCTTCCTCCAGCGAGATCACTCCGCCATTACCTAACACTACAAGCTTAGTATCAACCATCAGCATTGGAACTATTCCAGTGCTAAGTTCAGCTCCAGTTACAGCTCCAGTTACAACATCTCTTCCACCTCTTTCAGCCTTCTCCACCACCACTGTCACTTTTCCGACCACCGGAATAACTCTGCCTCAGTTCTCTACCTTTTCACCATTCCCTTGCTCCACAGCTGTGAGCAGTCAACCCAGTTTCCCATCACCACCAAATTTGCTTCTGTCTCCAAACCTCAGTTTGCATCAAACGTGTCTCAAAGCATTACAGTGAAGCTAGATCGAAATAACTACTTGTTATGGAGGTACATTGTTCTTCCTCTCATCCGAGGACATAAGCTGGAGGATCATCTTTTTGGAGTGAACGTTCCACCCATGTTTCTCAATTCAGGCTTGGGAATATCTCAACTTCAACCAGGCATTCGAAATCCAGCCTATGATGGGTAGCTGTGGATCAATTGCTGCTTGGATGGCTGTGTGGATCCATGACAGAACATGCACTTCAGGAGATTGTAGGTTGCAAAATGGGGGAGGTCAATACCGGATTACCTTACTTTAATGAAAACTTATTCTGATGGATTAGCTGCAGCAGGCTACCCCATCTCTAGTTCTCGAATCGATACTTGCTACTTTGGGTGGATTATCTAGAGAATATGAATCGCTTATTGTCAACATAACATCTAGAGTCTGAGACCATGTCCTTGGCGAAGTTCAAGCTCAACTCACCACACATGAAAGGCTTATTGCAAGGTTTAATCCACCTGGATCACTTGATCCCACTCAGCACACTGCTCTTATGGCACAAAACAGAGGCAGAGGATCCTACAACCAATCGAATTCACAGAGGGGCCGGGGATCAGGTGGTGGTAGAGGTGGAGGTGGTAGGAGCAATGCTCAGTCAAGTGGAAACTTTGGTTCTCCAAGACCTATCTGTTAGATTTGTGGAAAGAGTGGACACATAGCTATTGAGTGCTGGCACAGATTTAAAGAAAGCTATGTGCAGCAGAATCAGAACCAACAGAACTCAAAACAAATGGCTGCATATCTAGCAGCCACTGAAATGTCCACTGATTCTGGTTGGTATGCAGACAGTGGGGCATCCAATCATGTAACTTATGATCTTGGTACTCTGTCTTTGAGGTCAGAGTATGAAGGTAATGATACTCTTGTGGTAGGAAATGGTAATCATATGCACATTGCTCACATTGGTCACACCACACTTCACCCTAATCCACACTTATCAAACATTCTACATGTACCAAAAATTCAGAAAAACTTACTTAGTGTCTCTAAATTGACTGCTGATAATCCTGTTCTCATTGAGTTTTCTGCTTCTAAATGTGTTGTTAAGGATCAAGCATCAAGGAAGGTGTTACTGGAAGGAACCGTGGAAAATGACCTCTACAAGATTCAGCCAGTCAAAGCCATTAAACCTGATTCACACAGACCTGTCATGTCTTAGAGCTCTCCTCAATCCAACAACATAGCTGCTTCTTTAGTTACCTCCAGTAGTCAGAATAATCAAGTCATTGTTTGGCATAGGAGACTAGGACATCCCTCTGTTAAGGTTTTGAATCAAGTTTTAAAAGAATGTAATGTGTCTGTTAATGAACAAATGCCCTTTTGTGATAACTCTCAGTATGGAAAATTTCATGCTACTCCCTTTCCTATTTCCCAAAATAGAGCTTCTTATGTTCTTGAACCTGATTCACACTGATTGTTGGTCCCTTGAAAAGGCTTTAGTTAAGTTTAGAGGGGGGGTGAATAAACTTAACACTTAAAACTTTGGAGTTAACAAATTCAGAACTTCAGACTCTTTGATACTTGAGTCTGTTTGAGACCTCGTAGAGCCTGGCCGATAAACAATGAGTCTTGACAGATTCGCTTTCTTTGAATTTGTGCAAATGGAATAATATCAAAATTAAGCCTTGTTACTTGTTGTTAAATATGTTACTAAGTATTAGATGCTCAAGAGTGTATGTGTGTGATTTGATTTGCTAGATTCACGTGAGTTGATATGAATAATGACTAAGTGCGAGAAAATAAGTGCGATAAGTAAGTAGAGAGATTTTTATAGTGGTTCCAGTGATGTAATCTCAGACGTCCACTCTTCTCCTGTGATGTTGGAGGAAATTCACTAGTAATCTTTGAGTTATCTCGTTACAAAGAATCCTAGGTTGCTTGTCCTTCACCAATAACTATGGCTTCACAAACTCGAAAACTAAGAACAGTAGGATTGTCGCTCCCGAGTCTTCCTTTGGTCCTTGAAGGGTAGAATTGCCTCTTCACCGCCTTCACCACAAACCAACAGTCTTTCACACCTAACGGATGCTTCACTGTCTTCAAGAGGTTCTTTATAAAATAAAGAATGAATCAAGTAAATGATTGATTCAAAAAGACTTGATTAGGATGATATAATCAGCAGCTTGCGCCTTCAAGTGTGTATGCTTGATGCGGCTTTGAACATGTAATGCACTTGAAGAAAATAACTAGATCGGCTGACCTTAAGCTCAAGAAGTTCAACAGGTGTTTTTCATTTCGGTGTTATCACTTAAAGTTTATCTCAAAAATTCATCATCTTCTTTTTGAGTTGAAAGTCCTCTATTTATAGGTAGGAATGCATGTGACTTGAATTTGAAATTCAAATGTGACCGTTCCTTGTATTTGTCCCATCCTCACCGCATTCTCGTCACTATTCATGGGTGGATCGACATCGTCAGATTACTTTTGACATCTGCATCTGCCCACCCTTTGACTTGTATCCAATGGATAAAAATATGGATCATCCCAACGTCTTTTTAATCTCACCTTTGATTTGCTTGATAAGTCGAGGTAGTTGGCTGTTCTTATCCATGTAACTTCCCAATAATCTTGAATTAATCGAGGTATATATATCAAGAGTTCATCATCACAGTAAAACCAATCATCTCTTTGAACATCATATTTTTGTCTCAGAAATATAATGCATTTGAATCCTTATATCCAACTTTTGTTTGTGAAGTTGGTTTACATCATTTAAAGTATAACTAAGTTCCAAACATCATCCAACTTGTGGAACTTAGACCTTTCTACACAAGGTATATGTAATCGTTTAGGTCATCACAGACTTGCCTAAATTTCGATCCCATATCCTTGACATTAAATACTAAGTTTGATCCCTTAGCCTTCATTTACCGAGTTTGAACCCTCGGCCTTGGTCTTGAGTCCAAAGAGTTATGCATCAGCCATCGACCTATCTACCCCATCGACTAGACTAGCCTGGCCGATAAACGATCAGCTGACCTTTTACAAATGCTTGTTTGATCAAACCTATTTATGAATCAAACTCTAATAAACCTATACATTTTATCTAGACATCTTTTTGCCTTTGCACTATAACAGCTAGTATGGCACTCATCATCAAAACTGAGAAATAAGTCCAACAATTTCCCCCTTTTTGGTGATGATGCCACTACCCTCACCTAATCAGCAAAGCAAAAAGATAAAAACACAAACAGAACAAATTTAGTCAATTCTCATTATAAATATTTGTTCACAGTTATTACAACTAGATACAAAGAAAGATAAACAATGAAAAGTAGGCGATCTATTGTCTCTTTTCTCTTTCTTGTCTAGCCTTCTCAGCTTGCTCTTGATAGGCTCTGATCTCTTCTATCATTTCAACCATCCATTCATTCTCAATAAGTGTAAAGTCAATGTAAGAATTGACTTGTTTCCACCAATTCCATGCTTCAGGTAGGACAAGATTGATCTCGATTCACCCCAAGCCAAACTTCATATCTGACTCCTTAAATTCATTCGGTGAATCTTTTGCTTTTGTAATTGGCAGCACCTTTTCACCCTCGCTACTCCTTCTATCTCTGGTAGATGCTCTTAAAGCTCTAATCCTTGCCTCCCAAAACTTCAAACTCAAGAAAGAGTTAAGACCTTCATGAAATCCCATGTCACGATAGGGTCTTCTTTTGTTATGAAACTCTTTCTTGTACTGTGATAGGAGATCATCGAGAAGTTGCACTGCCAGTGCAAAGTTGCCTAAAGGCATTTGTATCATCATCCATCTCTTCGTGCAAAGAGTCGCGACCTCCTTTGTCGCGGTGATTGGCCCTCTTCCTTAGTGACATCATCAACAAAACGTGAGATGAGGCCATGAATAGCTTCCTGTGATACTATCACTCTGTGTAATTGACCTGCCATAGTTCCAGTTCTAGTATCAAGTGAAGTAATCCTTGATTGCAGGGTCTCTTCCAGTCTGTTGATCCTTTCAGTAAATTTGGGATCAGGCATAGCAGGTTGTTGTGCAGCTGCAGGCTCAGCAGTTTCAGCAAGCTTGTCAAGTTTTTGATGAACGGATGTAAGTTGATCTTTCAAAAACTTGTCCTTCAGTGTATTCCCTTGCTTGATATATCTTACATCATCATATCGGATCATTCACGACATTTTGAGTAGATGCAAAGTTTGAAGCAAATCAGACGTAGATTGTCTATTATCATTTACCATCTTCATCAGCTTCTTCAAATCTACATTTTGTCTGTCAATTGAGTTCTTAATCGTTGCATATCATTTCTTACATTCTTAACTCATTGACAACTTCAATTGGCACTCCATCGCCATTCTACTATCAGTAGATCCATTGGCAGCTCCTCAACTCTATATTGTGCCTGTTGTCTGCCGATGACCATGGCTTTACTCAAATCTCTCCCAAGCAGGGGAGGTCCTTCTCAACCATTGCACCAAGAACATCTTCAAGGATAGGATCTTGTGCAGGTTCTTCAACAACTTCTTCTTCTCCAAAAATTTGAAACTCTTCATCACTGTAGTCATAGTCCAAAGATTTGCTCATCCTCATTAATGCTGATCACTCGACTATCTTTCCTACAAATGGCCTTGGCTCCAGCAGCTCCACTACAAAGAGCCTCAACAACAACAGGGGTTTCCTCCAAACCCAAATCTGGTTCCAACCTTTGTCCAGGTGCTGTTTGAGACTCAAAGACACTGCACCTCTGTTCCAACCTTTGTCCAGTGTTGTTTGTATCCCAAAGAACTGCACTCTCCTCTTCAACCGCCTCGTGGATTGAATATATTGGTATTATCCACTTGAAAACCTTCTGCATGACCAATCTTGGTCAGAATCATGGCAGTTTTGGTGAGTATCCTTTCAAAGTCAAATCCACTTTGATATTCAATGGATTCTTCAGAGCTGGCACTAGGTTCATTGAAATCAGCAACTTTTTCTCCATCCAAATCCTCACTGCATTCAAAGATCGGTTTGTGCAATAGGCTCTACAACATGGAATGTACTTGGTTCATCAGTCAGCCTACCAGTACTCAGAGTAATGCCTTCATTGATCAATGCCTCCAGATCATCCATGGTGAGATCCTGTAGATCCTCATCCATCTCTCCATCTCTTTGGCCCTCAAGCAGATCTTCCAAAGATCGAGTGGTGTTGCAAGGATGATGGTACATGTGTTAGTGCAGCCCCACTTGATTCTCCCGGTCCAGAGGAAAGTCTCTCTACTATCTCGATGATGAGGAAGAATCATCAGGACCAACTCTTGGATCTCTAAATTTGATACCCTCCTCCTTCTGTTGCTCATCAAATAAATCCATCAATCTTGATTGCAGCAAGGTTGTATCAATCAGATCCACCAAGTTCTCCACTCCCAGTTTGCCAAAAGCCCATTCTTCAAGAGATCGTCATTGGTTCAAGGTGGCTTTTGTCTCTTATAGAAACCAAACTTCCATTGGAAATAATCGGCAATTTTTGAAGTTTGGGATCCACATACTCTTGATTTTCTTGCTCTTTTTCACATGCCTCTCAAATGGCATAAAAGATCTTCAGGAGCGACTCCAGAGCTTGTTGACCTCCAAAGGTTCCAACAGCAGATTCATAAGATCTTCTCAGATGTTTGAAAGTCAAAGCCAGTTCTTCGAGATTGTACATTTGTACTGCTACTTCCATCTCAGATCACACTTGGTTCCCCTCGACTTACATGCTCATCGGCCAGGTTAGCAAAGCAGATCGCTCTTCCCCCTGAACTATTGCCAAATTTGCAGGGTCTTCAACCAAGTCTCTCATCACCTCTTCAACCACCACAGCAGGTTCAGGTTCAGTGGTTTGCTGTGGTTCTTCAGTGGATACTACAGCAGGCTCAGGGTCAATAGACTGCTGTACATCCTCTACAGATTGCTCAAAAACAACCTGTTCAGCATCAGTGGACTTGTTAACTTCTTCATTGGAGGAATCACTGATAACAACTGGTGGAATGATAGTTAGAGGCTCAGCTTCAACAGCCTCTTCTTCCTCCTCTACTGATGCTTCTTCTTGGGCCCTCTGTGCCTCCAAATCTTTCAACTCTTTCCCCTTGCCATATTTCTTCTTTTTGGCAACTTCCTTCATCCTCTTGGATAGGGTTCATCATCATCATCTTTCTAGTCAATTTTCTTTTTCTACTTGCTTCCTTCGTTGTTCTCTAAGAATTTCACCAACAGATTTTCTTGAAGCCACAAGCAGGTCATAACCTCCACTTGACCTCAGCAGACTCAACGATCCATCTTTGTTTTCTTTCTTGTTCTTTTTTGATTTTAGGACTTCGTAGTCTTTCTAACATCAAGACTTTCTTTCTCTTTCCAAATAGCTTTTCTTTGGTGCAAAGAGGTTTGATGGAAATCTTCTTAGTTTGTTGAACCCGCCACCACCAAGATATCACCATCATCTCCATCATCATTATCATCGCAGACTTCTCCAAAGCAATTTCTTCATCATCATCAAGTCCAGGAATTGCATAATCAATCTCCTTCTTGTATCTAGACTGATTAATATCCACAGGTGCTACATCAGGAATTTCAAGATGATTCAGCAGAGTCTGGACCATTAATCCTAAGGGCAGTGCCTTGGACTTTCTCTTCCCTAAACTCTCTTCCTTGGCCACTTTCTTCATATAATGAATAAAGTACCTGGCCCAGTCAAACTTCATGCTCCTACAGATGATAATCATCAACTCTATCTTGGGTCCTGATAGAGTGTCCATACCGCTAAACTAGCCCAAGTATGTTCTTTGCAATGAGCTTGCTCGGCCAGATCGTATTCAATACCAATGTGTTTGCAGTTGATGCCCAGAACGGATTTGATTTCGCATCTGTCTTAATCGATCTACAAACGCCAATTTGTCCAATCCCATTGCTTGAGATTGACAGAGCCGCCCACCACTTCAACAAATCCAAAACTTCCTCACAGACTGGGAAACTTCAATTTCTCGCCCATTTACAGCAGTCTTAAATGCTTCAGTTCCTTCCTTTATTTGAATGTTTCTCCAGAAACTGACAACATTTGTATAAGAAATTGTGTCCAGTCTTATGTTTAACACATTTTCCAGACCGACATACCTCCTTATTCTTCGACCAATGTTAATGGCCAGTTCAGTTCTATTTGCATCTTCAACAAAACCTCTAACACTTTGGCTCGATTCAATTTGTACATCAACTTTTTCCGCCATTATAATGAGAAGAATGAGATGAAGAAGATTGAATCTCAAATCTGTGTTCACACAGTGTAACGATTGCAGTGATAAAGTAGATTTGCAAGTGTCGATTCTCCTGAGTAATGATGAATATATAGACAAAGTGGGTAGTTGAAGCTGTGCCATACGCACGTACATTGATGTAACCACGATTAATCTGAATAAATTCGTCTTGACACGTGGCCCATTACTCCACCATAACGCTTGTAACCGTTGGATGGTTTAAGCGTGGTAATAATGGATAAAATAAATATCCCGCCAAATCGCTTTTTGACCTTAATAACTTTGATCGAGTAAAATTCCCTTCAAAGCAAGGTATCCTTCAAGAGGTGGGCTCGGTGATCATTGATAATTTGCTTCAAAGACCTGGGTTGATAAAGTGACTCTCTTGATCCTTGTTTTCTCCTTGTTTTGTTCAATTGATAATACAATATGAAGTTTAATACCAATGACCGATCCATCAAGTGAGCTCACCCAACATGACAAAGAACAATCCCTTGGCAACCTCATTTGCTCAATTGTTCAAACATAAGTACATGGAATTGTTGATACCAATGACTAATCGCTAAGTGAGCTCACCCAACATAGCAAAGACTAATCCCTTGGTGAATTCCAAGACAACTGTGAATATCAGTCAATCTTTATGATTCCAAGTTCAGTCCTTAATTTGGCAAATCTTTCACTATCAAGTGGCTTAGTGAAAATATCAGCAAGTTGATCTTCAGTAGGGATGTATAGAACCACCACATCTTTCTTTTCAACATGATCTCTTATAAAATGATGTCTCACATCAATGTGCTTGGTTCTTGAATGCAAAACAGGATTTTCTGTGATTGCAATTGCACTTGTGTTGTCACACATGATTGGAATTTCCCTTTCTTCAATTCCATAATCCCTTAATTGTTGTCTTAGCCATAGTACTTGTGCACAAAGAACTTCCAAAGAAGAATGTATTCAAACAGCAGATGGAAGTTGAAATAGAATTGCTTTGCTTGCTAAACCAGAGACCGATCTATTTCCCATTAACCGATTAAGTTCTGAGGTGCTTTTTCTATCAATCTTGCATCCAAAGATAATCGAATCTGAGTAGGATATTACCTTGAAGCTTCCTTCCTTGGAATACCAAATTCCTACTCCCAAAGTCTCTTTTAGATACTTAAGAACTCTTTTGACAGCACCTAAATGACTTTCTTTAGGTTTGGATTGAAATCTTGCACAAACACCTACAGCAAAGGATATATCAGGTCTGCTGGCAGTGAGATACAGCAGACTTCCTATCATCCTTCTGTACAAAGTCTGATCAACATCTTTGCCTTCTTTATCTTCATCCAATCTGATGTTTGTACTCATAGGAGTTGAGCTCTTAGTCTTTATTTTCCATACCAAATTTCTTCAAAGACTCTTTGGTATACTTGGTTTGATGAATGAAGATTCCATCCTTTATTTGTTTGACTTGCAATCCCAAAAAGTAGTTCATTTCTCCCATCATACTCATTTGGAATTTACTTTTCATTAGATTTGCAAACTTTTCACAAAGTAAATCATTTTTGAGCCAAAAATTATGTCATCAACATAAATTTGTACCCAGGTGTTGTCCCCTTCATCGATTCTCGAAAAGAGTCTTGTCAATGGTCCCTTTTGTAAAACCATTGTCCACCAAGAATTGAGATAGAGTCTCATACCATGCTCTTGGTGGTCTGTTTCAATCCATAAAGTGCTTTGTTGAGTCTATACACTTTATCTTCTTGATCTTTAACTTCAAATCCAGGAGGTTTTGAACATACACTTCCTCCTCTAGGATACCATTCAAAAATGCACTCTTGACATCCATTTGATATACTTTGAAGTTCTTATATGCAAAGATGTGCCAAGAATAATCTGATAGCTTCCAATCTTGCAACAGTGCATAAGTTTCATCAAAATCTATTCCTTTCGCTTGAGAATAGCCTTTTGCAACTAGTCGGCCTTATTTCTTACAATGGTACCAGATTCATCAAGTTTATTTCTCGTATACCCACTTAGTACCAATGATATTTGCATGAGTGGCCTTTCAACTAGTGTCCAAACTTGATTTCTTTCAAATTCATTTAATTCTTCTTGCATAGCAATTATCCAACTGGATCTCAAATTGCTTCTTCAACAACTTTAGGTTCCATTTGAGATAGAAAACAAGTAAACATAGCTTCCAGGTTGTCTTCTAGTCCTCACACCTTGTCTGTACATTGCCAATAACTTGTTCGGCAGGTGATTCCTTAACCATTGTGGATTTTGGTTATTTTGATTTTCAGAATATCATCTTGAGTAGGGTCTCATTGTAGTTTCTTCTACTGGGGGTCAGTGAGATCCTTGAATTGCTTGATTGTTGCATCGTAACATTGTCGTAGGTGTTCAAAGAGGCGATGATCGTAAACTTTTAGGTCATTGAATCTTTCCAAAACTTCAACACAATCTGGATGACTGATTTGTTGATTTTCAAAGAGTTCACACTCTTTATCTTCCATACCAAGAAACTTAGGTTCATCAAACACAACATTGATTGTTTCTTCATGTTTCAGTTGTTCTTTGTTCAAGACTCAATGCTCACTTGGATCAAGAATATCCTAAGAAAATTCCTTCATCTGATTTTGGTTGGAATGTTTTCAAATGAACTTTATGATTTAGAATAAAACATTTGCTTCCAAATGGGTGAAAATAGGATATATTAGGTATCCTTCCATTCCAGATCTCATAAGGTGTCTTCAGCAGCTTCTTGTTTACTGATGTTCTATTTTGTGTATAGCATGCTGTATTTACTGCTTCAGCCCAATATCTCTCAGGTAGCAATGCTTCACAAATCATTGTTCTTCCTGCTTCCTTCAATGTCCCTGTTTCTTCTTTCAAAGAACCCCATTTTCTTTGAGGTGTACCAAAGAAAGAACAAGTTGATGGAGTACACCATTCTCATTCACAATATTCTCTTATAACTTTGTTGAGAAATTCAAGACTCGATCCGATCTAATCTTTATAACTGTTAAACTTTTCTCATTTTGTAATCTCTTCAAAAGATTAGGCAAGCTTTGGAGTGTCTCACTTTTCTTGTTCATGAATATCACCCAAGTGTATCTAGAAAAATCATCCACAACCACTAAGGTGTATTTCTTCCCTGTCACACTTGTTGGAGTTATTGGTCCAAAAAGATCCATGTGCATAAGCTCCAACACTCTGTTAGTTGATTGTTTAGTCTTTGACTTGAAACTTGACTTTATCTGCTTACCTTTGGCGACATGCATCACGGATAGCATCCTTCTTGAATGTAATCTCGGGTAAACCAACCACTAACTTCTTCTTTACTAACCGATTAATATCATCAAAATTTAGATGATTTAACTTCTTGTGCCATAACCAATTGAGTTGATTTGGTATGCACAATCAAAGTGTGTTTCGGCTATGCAGAGACCAATCCACAACATACATGTTCTGTTGCCTTCTACCCGGCAAGTACAACTTGATCACCTCTTTCACTAATGACAATACAGCTTGTTTTTGTCAAAAGTGACCTTGTATCCCATATCACGTAATTGTCCAAGTGCTCAAACAAGTTGTAATCCAATCCTTCCACATATGCAACATTCTTGATTGTAAGTCCATTTTCGATAAGTGTGCCATATCCTCTTGTATAACCTGGTGTATTTTTGTTGCCAAAATTCACCCTTGGACCATCTTTTGCCACAAAATTTGTAAGATGATGCTTATTCTTTGTCATGTGTCCGGAACATCCACCGTCAAAGTACTGGACACCCTACAAAACAAAGTTAATGCATTTTAGGTACCCAAACCTGTTTGGGTCCATAGTGGTCGATGGCAAGCATGACCCTTGGTATGTTTCCATAAGGTCTTCCTAAATGTGTCATACTTTGGTTCATACTTTGGTTCATACATGTATTCCACACATCCATAAGTTCTAACAAGAGGTTGTGTAGGAACCACATATGTTTTTCGGCCTTTTGGTACATAATGTTTGTTTGAAATGATTTTTGTTGTTAGAAACATTTGCATAACCATAGATGTGTTTGTCTGTTAGAGCGTACTGTAATATGGAGTCTCATTGAGGTCTTATGTAAGTCCTCTGCTGATTCCATTGTCTAGGTTTTACCCTAGCAAAGTATGGTTATCTTATTTGCTTTCTAGCATTAGATGCTGAGAATATTCCAATCATTATCGCAGGAACAGTCTACCTTTCCCCGAGATAAGTATCCCTTGAATGATCAACATTTTTGGATTTAGGATTCTTATTCTTGGAATATTTGCATTTCTTTCCCTTCGTGGTCCAAAGAGACTTGGTAGCAGTGTCTCGCTATATCAAGAGCTTAGAAGGTACAATGATTCTATTTTTGGATTTATTCTTTTACTAGAGTCGTTGACTTCGAGACTTCGATTTTGCTTCTTTGAGGCATTCTCATTTGGTTTTACTTTGCTTCAAAGAAATTTTATGGGAGATGGATCTAGTGCAGGCACAAACTTAGGACCAATGCGGTACTAGGTTCAAGAACTCCACTGGATCCACTCTTGTTAGATTGTCGATTTCCAAATCCAAGCCCGATTCTATCTCCATAAGGCTTTCCGATTTGTATGCGAGATTGGAACAAGATGGTTCAATAGATTCAGAGGTCTTTGGATGTGCAGCAGACTTATGCCGATTACGTCCAACATCTTTTTCCTTACCTTTGAAAACCCTTAATTCAAACTTTCAATCTTCCAACTTCTAACTCAAGAGCCTCTTTTTCGGCCTTCACAATCTCATAACCAGATTGTATTATCCTCGATTGATTAAGGATGGCATCCAAAGTCTCATTGTTGTCGAATTTCTAGGATTTGAACCACAAAGTTGATTCACAATCACTTCCAAAGCAGGAGTGTTTATAGATACAATGTTGTATACCTCCTCGATTTCATCCATGTTGGCCATCAAAGCATAATCCTCCATATCGGCCAACTGATCTTTGTGTCATCCGACTCATTTCCTTTTCGAGATCCCACTTCATATCTCGATTCATCTTCAAAGAACCATAGCCTTCTTGCCATGTCTCCTTTGTTGACTTTTGGTCTTCAGTAGGTCTGGACAATCAGGTCTAAAATGTCCAGGCTTCTTACAGTTGAAGCAAAGATAATCAGGTTCCTTGCCTTGTTTCAACTCAGGACAATCAGGTCTGAAGTGTCCTGGTTTCTTGCAATGAAAGCATAGATAGTCATTATCTTTCTTTGGTTCTTCTTTCCTTCTCTCAAGAGGCCTCTTTGTGAAATTTCTTGTAGGGCCTTTCCGGTCTTCATCATTCGATTTTCTTGCTCAAGAGGGCAATCTGCTCTTGCATCTCATCCAAAGATATCATCCTGTCCTCCTGATGTTTCTTCATGATGTGAAGCAGCCAATGCAGTGGTCTTTGGCTCTTCCTTTTCAGTTTCAGGCACTAACTTCTTGCTAAATTCATAGGCCTTAAGATCAGAGAACAGTTTGAAGGTGTCTTCCTCATGCAGCTTTCTCATTTCTTCAATTGCAGTCACCTTCATTTTCCAAACATCTCTTGCAGGTAAAGCTTCCAAGATTTTGGTGTTTACTTCCTCTTTTGAATAACTTACACTCAGCAGAGTAAGTTCATCTAAGATTGCATTGAATCTGGACTCCATTTGCTCAATGGTTTCATTAGGTAGCATTTTGAACTTTTGAAACCTTTTTCTAGCCACACTGATTTTGTTCTTCTTTATTGCATCAGTGCCTTCACAGATTAAGTGAATCTTATCCCAAAGTTCCTTTGCAGTCTTGCAATCTTTGACTTTCATGTACATATTGCTATCCAAGGTTCTGTAGATGATATCAATAGCAATGTTGTTGAGGTTTGCTCTTTTCCTGTCTTCTGCATTCCATTCTCTCTTTGGTTTAGGAATGTACTCAGTTCTGTCACCCACTGTTACTGCCTTTGTAATCTCCAGTGGTCCTTCAGTTAGTACATCCATCATCTCATCATGAGTAGCGAGCAAGATATGCCCGCATTCGACGTTTATACTCATCAAATCTATCAAGAGAGCACATCAACATGGTTCTAGCATCATGTGTGTTATCCATGATGCAAGTCTTAAAAATCGAGAATTTGAAAGAAAGTTTTAAAGAATTTTCACAAGCACAACAAGTAGGATTCCTTGAGCGAAGCCATCGCTCCGATACCAATTGTTGGTCCCTTGAAAGGGCTTTAGTTAAGTTTAGAGGGGGGTGAATAAACTTAACACTTAAAACTTTGGAGTTAACAAATCAGAACTTCAAGCGACTCTTCGATACTTGAAGAGTCTGTTGAGACCTCGATAAGCCTGGCCGATAAGCATGAGTCTCATGTGACAGCGATTCTTTGAATTTGTGCAATGGAATAATATCAAAATTAAGCCTTGTTACTTGTTGTTAAATATGTTACTAAGTATTAGATGCTCAAGAGTGTATGTGTGTGATTTCGATTTGCTAGATTCAAAGTGAGTTGATATGAATAATGACTAAGTGCGAAAATAATTGCAGTAAGTAAGTAGAGAGATTTTTATAGTGGTTCCAGGTGATGTAATCCTGCACGTCCACTCTTCTCTGTGATGTTGGAGGAAATTCACTAGTAATCTTTGAGTTATACATTACAAAGAATCCTAGGTTGCTTGTCCTTCACCAATAACTATGGCTTCACAAACCGAAAACTAAGAACAGTAGGATTGCTGCTCCCGAGTCTTCCACTTTGGTCCTTGAAGGGTAGAATTGCCTCTTCACCAAACTTCACCACAAACCAACGATCTTTCACACCTAATGAGATGCTTCACTGTCTTCAAGAGGTTCTTTATAAAATAAAGAATGAATCAAGTAAATGATTCGATTGCAAAGCAGCTTTGATTAGGATGATATAATCAGCAGCCTTGCGGTCTTCAAGTGTGTATGCTTGATGCGGCTTGAACACGTAATGCACTTGAAGAAAATAACTAGATCGTGACCTTAAGCTCGAGTAAGTTCAAGCAGGTGTTTTTTTCGGTGTTATCACTTAAAGTTTATCTCAAAAATTCATCATCTTCTTTTTTGAGTTGAAAGTCCTCTATTTATAGGTAGGAATGCATGTGACTTGAATTTGAAATTCAAATGTGACCGTTCCTTGTATTTGTCCCATCCTCACCGTGCATTCTGTCACTATTCATAGGATCGACACATCAGATTACTTTTTGACAAGGCAAATCACATCCACCCTTTGACTTGTATCCAATGGATAAAAATATGGATCATCCTAACGTCTTTTAATCTCGGCCTTTGATTTGCTTGATAAGTCGAGAGGTAGTTGGTCGTTCTTATCCATGTAACTTCCCAATAATCTTGAATTAATCGAGGTATATATATCAAGAGTTCATCATCTGCTTTGTAAAACTAATCGATCTCTTTGAACATCATATTTTTGTCTGCAAAATATAATGCAATTTGAATCCTTATATCCAACTTTTGTTTGTGAAGTTGGTTTACATCATTTAAAGTATAACTAAGTTCCAAACATCATCCAACTTGTGGAACTTAGACCTTATACACAAGGTATATGTAATCGTTTAGGTCATCACGGACTTGCCTAAATTCTCGATCCCATATCCTTGACATTAAATACTAAGTTTGATCCCTTAGCCTTCATTTATCGAGTTTGAACTCCTCGCCTTGAGTCTTGATCTTGGCGGAGTTGCATCAGTCCATCGACCTATCTACCCCATCGACCTAGACTAGCCTGGCTTTGATAAACGATCAAGACCTTTTACGATGCTTGTTTGATCAAACCTATTTATGAATCAAACTCTAATAAACCTATACATTTTATCTAGACATCTTTTTGCCTTTGCACTATAACAAACTAGTATGGCACTCATCATCAAAAGCGAGAAATAAGTCCAACACAGATCTCTGGGACCTTCCCCAGTCAGATCCACATTTGGTTACCTTTACTACATATATTTTATTGATGACCACATCAGATTCACCTGGATATACCCTTTAAAATTGAAATCAGAAGCCTATAATACCTTTATTCTAATCAAGCAACTTGTGGAAAACCAGTTTAACACTAAAATCAAAACAGTAGAGTCAGATTGGGGGGGGGGGTGAGTGACGAGAGTCAACTTTACTATGCTCCGGTGCATGTTTTAACCCCAATTTATGACACTTTTGGCTTGTATTGGGTAGTTTTAGACCATTTACATGGCAAAACACATTGATGGAAAACCTCGGCATTTTACGATGTTTTTTTTACCCTTTTCGAGCCCTATTTATCTTGTGGAATTATGCTTGGTATGTTGGTTGCTATGGAAATGCAGGAAATAGGTGATTTATGAGCCCGGAAGACAAGGCATGAGACTTAGAGTGGCATAACCGAAGCCCGGGAATGGAAACGGATAAAAAATAGTTGATGTTTTCACCTTACATTCACTTTATCTGAACTTTGAGCATTTTTGGAGGCATTTTATGGACTTTTGGTCTGCATGGAAGTTGTAGATAATTGAATGAGCTTTCCAACGCACTTTGAATCACTCAAATCGGAGCTCTACACACGAAGATATGGCCAAATTACTGAAGGATGTCAATGCTGACAGGGCAATGCGCACGCATTCAGTCGAATGTGTACGCATTCCTGGAGCAGAATGTTCGGATTTTGGGAATTTTGAGCAATGCGTACGCATTCGATTGAATGCGTACGCATTCGGACGTTCTTGGGCACATATATATACATTTTTGTACAGATTTTTCAGCATTGCTTCTTCCCCCAAGATCCCTAACTTGTAGATTAGGTTGACCCTTCCTTTTAGCCCCTTAAAACTCTTTCTTAGTTTAATTTCTCTTAGATTATACTTAATCTAGCTTAGATTCGTTCTTAAAACTCTTGGATTTTGGTGTCTCTTGGATATTCTTCTTCCCCAAAGTGACATGGGTGTTGTTGAAGCTTGAAGAAACATCATCTCCTTCTTATTTTGGTAACTAATCTAGTTTCTTTTCTTGTTTTATGGCTTTAATCTTCTCTTTGATTGTTATTTCATACTTTGTGATGAGTAGCTAACCATTTCATAGTCAAACCATGTGAAGATTGAAGAACTCACCCTCTAATTGATGAAATTGGGAACGGGTAGTGTTTAATTGTTGTTATATCGATGAATTCATGTCTTAAAACTTGTTCTTAATGCTTGAATTAGCTTGTACACCTAGTTCATGAACTCACACACCACTTTTGTAAATGTATGTTGCGAAGGGGTGTGGGAAAAGGGTTTTAAGATCGTTACTTACAATGACTCGAGTTGTTTAGATCAATTGGGTAACGAGGTTTGTCGGTGTAAATCGAGCGGCTCTAGTTCTTAATCTTGTTTCGGTCAGTTAAATCCTTAAAGGCGGACTGTTGAACCGGGCAAAGGGTACTAGGTTGTTGCATGGCGTCTAGTACTATCTTAGGAGTTTGCACCCATGAACGAGTCGATATAAGCATTATGATAGTTGATTGATAGTTTCCATTCCCAAATAATCGATTAGAGGGGCGAAATCATTCAATTGGATCGTGGTTTGACTATGTCTCTCTTCCTTCTTATCTCTCTCTCATTTAAATATCATTGTAGTATAATTACCGTGAACAAACCTTGATTAGCCTAAACTAAGTATGAAAATGACTTTGGTACTCGATTGATTCCTCGTGGGATACGACCTTGCTCACCACTGTAGTACTTCCGACCCGGTACTCTGCCGGTTAAGGTTGGTCGTTACTATTTTGGTCATTAGTGAGTATATAAACCTAGCTCCTCTTTTGGCTCAATCTGGAATTCACTTCAGACACCCTTGTTCCCATATCCATGCCCAAAATGGTAGATCAGAAAGAAAACACAGGCATATAGTGGAAATAGGCCTTACCCTTCTAGCTCAGCGAGGCCTCCCACAGGAGCTCTTGGTGGGATAGCTTTCCGCATCTTTGTCGGTTTTGATTAACATCCTTCCTACACCCCTCCTTAACAACCACTCACCATACCATATCCTCTACCATAAAAAGCCTAGCTTCAACCTTCTCAAAACTTTTGGCTGCTCCTGCTTTCCATATCTCAGACCTTACCATGGCCATAAAGTCCAATACCATACCCAAAAGTGTTTGTATTTAGGTCTTAGTCCCCTTCACAAGGGACAGAAGTGTCTGGATTCCACTGGGAGGGTGTACATATGCAGAGATGTCACCTTCAATGAGCTAGAATTTCCCTACCTGTGTTGCACCCTACATCCCAGCAACAACACACATCTCATCATCCTGCCACCAGTCCACCTATTGCTGCCACTATACCACAGGTTCCAGTAACACCTGTTCCTCCTGCTGCTGCTGATCTCATGTCTCTAGGTATGCATTCTTTCCCTACCTCCAGTCCTACTATTAATCAAAGTGATCACATTCACACCCACATCATTGCACCATCCACCCCTAACTCTATAAATAGTTCTAGTTCCTCATTCACACCACTCAGTCATGTGCTATCCTCTAGTCCTACACCACCATTCATACACTCTCCTAGTCCTGTACCCTCCCCTAGTCCTATTCCCTTTCCTAGTCCTGAGCAAGCACCTAGCCCCCAAGGTGCTCCTCATGTACCTCATACTTATGGTATGCAAACCAGGTCAAAGAGTGGAGTCTATAAACCTAAACACCTCTTTACCTTGTGTGTCGAGCAACAATGCACTGGTTCCACTTCTGAACCATCATCTGTGTCAGAAGCTTTGTCTCACCCTCACTGGCAGAAAGCCATGCAGGAGGAATATGATGCCCTTATGCAAAATCAGACATGGGATCTAGTGCCTCCCTCTTCCACACACAGTCTTGTTGGGAACAAGTGGATATTCAAAGTCAAACATAAACCAAATGGCTCAATTCTAAAATACAAGGCCAGACTTGTAGCCAAGGGATATTCACAGCAAGAGGGGGTGGATTACACAGAAACCTTTAGCCCTGTGGCTAAATCAGGCACCATTAAGGTGTTTCTGTCTGTTGCTGTGTCAAATCATTGGCCTATTAAACAAGTGGACATTAATAATGCTTTCCTAAATGGAAGACTTCTAGACTGTGTGTATATGCATCAGCCTGCAGGGTTTGTTAGCAAGACCAAACCAGATTATGTATGCAAGTTAAACAAAGCCTTATATGGGTTGAAACAGGCACCTAGGGCCTGGTTTGATGAACTCAGAACACAACTGCTAGCATGGGGCTTTTAGACAGGCTGTGTCAGCCACTTCTCTGTTCATTCTAAAAGAAAATTTGTTATTTTGTATATTTCGATATATGTGGATGACTTTCTTATCACAAGTAACTCGTAAAGGTATATACAAAAGTTTGTTACTCTTTTGAACTCAGGTGTTTCCTCTTAAAGATCTAGGGGAGGTGAGCCAATTTTTGGGGATGCAGGCATTCAGAGACTCAACTGGTCTGTTCGTAAGCCAGAAAGTGTATGCACAACAACTACTGACAAAGTTGGGAATGAACAATCTGAAACCAGTTCTAACACCAATGGTAACTGGTAAGACTTTTGAGCCTGATGAAGGTACTCCTATGGCAAATCCCACCTTGTATAGAAGCATTATTGGTGCACTGCAGTATATGACATTTACCAGGCTAGACATTGCTTATGTGGTGAATTCTCTCAGTCGGTTTATGCATGACCCCAGAGACACTTATTGGCAAGCACTTAAGAGGTTGTTGAGGTACATAAAAGGACATTGGGATGCTGCCTACATTTCAAAACTGGAGGAGGACTGAATATCACTAGATATTCAGATGCAGGTTGGGGGTGTTGCCCTTATGACAGGAAATCTGTGGCAGGTCACTGCATCTATCTGGAATCATCTTTGGCTACATGGCACTCAAAGAAGCAACAAGTTGTCTCTAGGTCAAGTACATAATTAGAGTATAGAAGCTTGGCACATGCTGCTGCAGACATTACTTGGTTGAAGTCTTTGTTGTCAGAGCTTGGAATCAGAGTCACTAAGAAACCTGTGATCCACTGTGACAATACAGGGGCAGAGTCCTTAGCTCAAAATCCAGTGCACCACTCAAAAACTAAGCATATTGAGATTGATGTACACTATGTGAGGAATCAAGTTCTAGAAGGAAAACTAGTTGTGAAGCACATCTCTACTCTTGAACAACCTGCTGACATTTTTACAAAGGCATTATCTGGAGTCAAGTTCTTGCCATTCAGAGACAAACTGAATGTTGAAGTCTTACCACACTTAGTTTGAGAGGGGGTGTTAAGATATGTGTCTTGGAATAATATGATTGGTACATGTGGTAGTATATGTGTCACTATAGCATTGGTACACCTAGCAGGTTGTTACTGATGACGGTCAAAATATACCCGTAAAAGTCATCAACATTATCCTTAAATCGAGCCTAATAATATATATTTTATGTTAAATCATATGGTTATATTTATTATTTAATGTATTGTGATTTATAAAATATAATTTGGTATTTATCCATTTTTATTATTTAAATATGATTTATTTCGGGATAATTATTTATTTTGTAGATTGAGATAATTTTTGGAGGATAATTATAAATGGAAGAATTAAACTACAAGATAAATCCAAGCAAATACGGATGCATTGAAGATAAAGATCGGATAAGCACGGAAAAGAGAGTAAGGCAAGACAAAAGCACTGCAAGCCAACCCAAAGAGAGTTGACGCCCGACTTTGGGACGCATGCAAGAAGGAGGCGCATTTTCTTGCCCCTATCCAAAGATCGGCAGGAATTATCCTAATGTGTTTTCAAACTCCTTTTGGATTTAGGAAAACTATTTTGATTGGTTTAGGTTTATCCAATGTAAATTTCTCCCTATATATTTAGACATACACACCATACATGCACACACCACATTACACACAATTCATGATAAAATCTTCGATTTTACTTGGAGCAGTTTTTTACAAGTTCTTCAATTATGTAAGTTCTTGTATTTATTTTCTCTTAGTTCTTTTAATTAATTTTCCCAATTATTATTTATCGTTTGAGATTGTTATTTCTTAGTTAAATGATGTAGATCTAGGATTGTGACGTGAGGTAGTGGGGACTCATAAATCTATAAGGATCCACACGCCCACGTCTATGTTTTGTGATCTATGTATGATTTTATTTCGATTAATAATCGTGTTTCTAGTAGGTATATATAATTACTTTATGAGCTTCTATTTTGTCCGATAAGTATAGAAAACGCCAAGATTTAGGTTTTCGCGAGTCAATCTAGCCACGCTCTTTATGGTGTGATTGTCCAATTAGAATTTCTTATCTTAGTAGGTATGGCTACGGCCACGTTGCTCGTCTGTTTAAATTAAAGCGTGTAGTGAGGAAATACCAATATAGTGCTCCTAGGTCGACTCATGAATTGATCTTTCGGGACTTTCAGTGAGATCTAGATCATGTCTTTGTATTAGGGAATTGCGCGCACCTGATTATACGTAAATCGTAGATGATTGAGGTCAAGTTAAATTATTAACTCGATGCCTAACTAACACACTAGAAAGAGAACTAGGTTCAATTGTAGTATAACTAGATAGAGTCGAATTATGATGCCGATTCAATCTATATCCTAAGTAACAATCACTTTTTAGGTTTCATGTTAAATTATGATGACAAATAATTAAGTTGATCAGGTTTAATTACTCGTTTTAATTCCAAATCAGAGAATCTGACGTAGTCGAAGCCGCTCATAATTATGCCCTAAGCTTCACCACACTCGGTCGACCGAATGACATGTCTCGGTCGACCGAGTGACATGTCTCAGCTGACCGAGTGACATGTCTCAGCTGACCGAGTGAAGGTCTGCGTAGGTACACGTTATGACTACTTCTTAACGTTTCTAATCTAAACACATGGGTTCGTAATTAGTCTACATCGCGGAATCAATACAAGAAAACTACTCCATAATAAAATAAATCAGATCTACGAATAAAGATTGCATAATTGAAAAGTCATACCCTCGAAGATGAGAGTGACTCCCACTCTTTAATGCGCTCCCTAACCGGAGAATCCGATGAATCCATAGTGAACAAACATAAAGAAAAGAAAACTAAAACTAAAAACTCAAATTGTATAAATTGTCTTGTGTTGTAATGGTGTGTTTTCTCAATTTTGTAGCTGCTGCTTATATAGAGGATTCTGTCGACATAGGATGGATCTAGAAGATATGCACTCGTTTTTAGGTCTCGAAAGCGGCCGGGTGACCGAACCACCTGCCTCGGTCGACCGAATGAAGTGGCTCGGTCGACCGAGCCTCCCTTTTTGCACATTTTAATTGTGTTTCTTGTCTAACTTGTTCCCCACTGCATTCTTTCGTGCTGATCTGATTTCTCTAACTTATCCCTTGATTAATGCTCCGATTTTCTTCCTTATTATCTTGAGATTTCAAATTGAATGATATTTATCCTCCCGATTTATCATGATCTGCAAAATCAGTATTTATCGCAAGATAAATTGGTATTTAATAATAAAAACAACTAAATACCATAAATCATATTAATAATCACTTAACATTAAATAATAAATATTAACAAGTGATTTAATATGAAATATATATAATTAACTCCGATTTAAGGTTAGAATTGATGACATAAATAGGTATATTTTAACCGTCATCAAAATGCCCCCCACTTAAACTTTGCTTCGTCCCGAACAAAGCATCAATAAGTCATTCCCCAAGACAATATTTCCTTGGTCATCTTATACTTACACAAGAAACTCGAGTCAACTCATACCAGTCATGCTCATAAAATAAACATTATTCACTACTACATTTATGAATCGAAGTGATTGTGTGCATGTGCATTGGTTTTATATAAATTTAGCAAGATTAGAGTTTATCTGGACTTCATATCAAAATTTACCAACATCAAACATTCATACTTCTTATGCCTCGCAATGGTTAAAGCACTAGAACAATAAGCAAGAGCGTATCTATAGGGATTTTGGACTTGGAGACCGAGTACTACTCAAAGCCTTTAAAAACTTGAACTTTTCCAATTTTTTTCATATTTTTCAAATACTGCCAATCTCAAGGAAGAAAACTCTTTTCTCTTTTATGAGTATCCTCCCTATCTTAGATCATGCATAGTATCGAATATTACCACAAGCACGGGGCTACTTTGGTAATGTTACTACAAGCCCAGTGTTTTAACGCATTGTCAAAACAGTGCACGTCTCAAGCTCATTACTCCGCTTTGATGGCTAGAAGATCAGAATACATCAATCGATAAATAACGACACTAGGTAAGCATAACCACTCATCTATGCAATGTACACATACCTCATTCAATTAGCATAATTCATACGGTACTAAGCGATCCACATGTGGAGTAGTTGAACAATGCGACTACTTGCAATTGTTGGCATGAATATCCTTAAGTTTACTAACAATTTATCGCAAAAGTATAATATGACCACGTACTTACGCAACTTGGTTTCTTTCCTATTAATTCTAAGTATAAGAACTTCACAAGTTTAAGGGTACGAGTTAAACAACTTGGCATTTATCCATAAAAATTTTAAAATTCGGCTCAATATTCCGTTGCACTTTACATTTTTAACATATAACTAAGCTAAGTCCCTTGCCCCCCACTTAAACATGGCATTGTCCTCAATGACAAAAATAAATGAGAGTTCAAGAATAAAGACTTAGTCTGGAAACGGCTCCCAAGTAAAGGAACAATATCGGAGTAAACATCAGCACGTCGTGGAGAGACAGACACATCCTGTATAAGCAAACAAGCTCCACGAAATCGTCAATACCATGTCTATGAAAGTTATAAAATAATGTGGCAGTAATTAGATATAGATATCTAAAAACAGTTTAAGCCATTTTACTTTATACTGCCATGGACAATACCAAAAGGGATTTAAACCTAAATGAAAACTCACATGACGGCTATCAAGGAAAAAACCTCGTTTATTCCGAACTTAGACTCGGAACATGGCGAGATGAAAAAAACCGTGATAGGCGCATGATACTTTATTAAAAATAGAAACGAAAAAGATAGTTGTAAGAGAATAGTTCTAAATTTATAGTCGCTAGCTCGACTTAGTTCAAGATGGTTTATTCATAGACAGGGTCGTCGAGGTACAAAACCTCCTCCTCAGCACCAGGCGGAAGCCCTTGATAATGCTTCACACGATGTCCATTGACCACAAATTTGGATTCGTCTTTCAAATTGAATAGCTCCACCGCTTCAGAAGGAAAGACTTGTTGTACTCGAAATGGGCCGTACCATCTTGATTTTAACTTACCCGGGAAGAGTCTTAAGCGCGAATTGTACAAGAGAACCAGATCACCCTTTTGAAATGTCCTCTCTAGAATCTTTTTGTCATGGAATTTCTTCGTGCGCTCCTTGAAAATCTTGGCATTCTCGTATGCCTCTAAACGAAACTCCTCCAGGCGAGTTAATTCTAACATCCTCTTCTCACCGGCCAATGTCTCATCAAAATTCAACATCCTTGTTGCCCACATGGCCCGGTGCTCAAGTTCCACAGGAAGATGACATGCTTTTCCAAAAACAATCCTATACGGTGACATTCCAATCGAGGTTTTATATGCAGTCCTATAAGCCCATAAAGCGTCGTCTAAACGTAACGACCAATCCTTCCTAGTCGTATTGACGATTTTTCTCGAGATACGCTTTATTTCTCGATTGGTGACTTCTACTTGTCCACTAGTGCGGGGTGATATGTTTGTTGCTAGCTTATGTCAAACCCCATACTTAATCATCGACCTTTCAAAAGGTTTATTCAAAAATGACTACCATTGTCGCTATAATTGCCACGGGCGTGCATCGAACCTTGTAAAAATATTCTTTTTCAAGAATCTAATTACAACCTTAGCATCGTTAGTAGGGGAAGCAATGGCCTCAACCCATTTGGATACATAATCAACATCAACTAAGATGTATCGGTTAGATAGTGATGAAGTGAAGGGTCCAACGAAATCTATTCCCCAAACGTCAAAGAGTTCTACCTCTAAGATGCTCTTAAGCGGCATCTCATTCCTCCGTGAAATGTTTCCTGTCATTTGACAAGCATGACATGCTTTTGCATATTGGTGTGCATCCTTAAACAACGTCGGCCAATAAAAACCACATTGGAGGACCTTGGCCGCAGTTTTTTCTCCACCGTAATGTCCTCCAACTTCATAAGAATGACAATGCTTCAGGATATCATTATACTCTTCCTCGGGCACACACCTTCGAAAAACATTATCAGATCCTAGCTTAAACAAATAAGGCTCATCCCAATAATAGTGTCTAAGATCTTTAAAGAATTTTTTCCTTTCTTGGACAGTGAGATTCGGTGGTAGGTACTTTGCGGATAGATAATTATCAAACAAACTAAACCATGGTTGTTTCTTCTCCTTCACAACCTCTATTCTCGAAGAAATTGCAACACAATCATCTTGTCCCCTGATGGTGGTGATGGAGAAAAGTTGTTCATCAGGAAAAGATTCTCCTATCTCAGGTAATTCCTCACCATCCTCTAATTGTAAGCGCGACAGATGATCGGCCACCATATTCTTACTCCCTTTCTTATCTCGTATTTCTACGTCAAATTCTTGCAGCAGTAGAATCCATCTCAACAATCTAGGCTTTGAATCTTGCTTTGCTAGGAGATACTTAAGAGCTGCATGGTCAGTCCACACAGTGACTTTAGATCCCACTAAGTACGATCTAAACTTGTCAAAAGCAAAGATAACGGCCAAAAGCTCCTTCTCCGTTGTTGCGTAGTTTCTTTGGGCAACATTCAAAGTCCGACTTGCATAATAGATAGGTCTGAAGATCTTATCTTTTCTTTGACCCAAAGCGGCGCCAACAGCAGTATCACTTGCATCACACATCAGTTCAAACGGAAGTTCCCAATCTGGTGCGACCAGAACGGGTGCAGTAATCAACCTACTTTTTATTTCGTTGAAAGCTTTTATGCACTCATTAGAAAACACAAATGGTACATCCTTTGCCAATAATTCGGTAAGGGGTCTAGAGATTAAAGAAAAGTCCTTGATAAACCTACGATAAAACCCGGCGTGGCCTAAAAAACCTCGCAAAGTTTTAAGATTGGTAGGTGGAGGTAATTTCTCGATCACCTCAACTTTAGCTCTATCCACCTATATTCCGTTCTTTGATATGCGGTGGCCTAGTACTATACCTTCTGTAACCATCAAATGACACTTCTCCCAGTTAAGCACCAGATTCATCTCCTCACATCTCTTCAACACTCGTGCTAGATGTGTGAGACATGAATCGAAATCGTCTCCAAATACGGAGAAATCATCCATAAAGATTTCCAAGAAATCTTCCACCATATCCGCAAATAATGACATCATACATCGTTGAAACGTCGTGGTGGCGTTGCACAATCCAAATGGCATTCGATTATACGCAAATGTCCCATATGGGCATGTAAATGTCGTATTCTCACGATCTTCGGGCGAGATGTGGAATTGATAGTATCCCGAATACCCGTCAAGAAAACAATAGAAAGCATGCCCGCTCAGTCTCTCGAGCATTTGATCGATGAAGGGAAGAGGAAAGTGGTCATACGAGTCGCATCATTTAGTTTCCTAAAGTCTATGCATACTCGATGGCCGGTGATGAGCCTCACAGGAATTAACTCATTCAACTCATTGGCTTGCACCGTCAATCCTCCCTTCTTGGGAACTACATGGATATGGCTTACCCATTCGCTATCAGCAATTGGAAATATAATTCCCATTTCTAGCATTTTTATAACCTCATCCCTAACCACTTCCTTTAATTGTGGGGTTAGGCGCCTCGAGGTTGTGCAAGCGCTTTCTTTCCGAAGGTCCACGGAGATCTTGTGCATACATACGCTAGGACTAATGCCCTTAACGTCAGCTATGGTCCATCCAAATGCTCCGCGGTACTCTCTCAAAACTCTCATTAGTTTCTCCTCTTGTAAGTCCATCAAGGAAGAAGATATAATTAGTGGCAAAGTCTCATCTTGAAGAAATACATGCTTCAAATTTGCAGGAAGAGGTTTTAAAGTCAAATTTGTGGGAGGTTCTTCCAAAGAGGTCTTCAACTTTTGACCAGTGAGTTTGAGTTCGAAGTACTTATGCCACGTTGGTCTATGATAGAATCTTTCAATCTCCGCAGCACTTACTTCCTCTATAGGCCTAGGGGGTCCCTTTACTACATCTGGCCATATCATCTTCTCCTCACTACTACTTACGTACTTGACTTCATCTTCTTCTTCCAAGACAATGACATCCAAGAAATCCTTGATACTTTCATGTTGTTGAAATTCTTGAACGATCTGTCAATGGAATCCAACATGAAACATGCATCCTCTCCATCATCGGGTTGCTTTATAGTGTCGAAGACATTGAATGCAACTCTCTCTTCGTTCACTCTTAATACTAACTCGCCTTTGTAAACATCAATTAGCGTTCTACTAGTGGCCATGAAAGGTCTTCCTAATATCAAGGGCACGCCGTAGTTAGCTTCCATATCTAAGACCACAAAGTCGTGGGAATACAAACTTTTCAACTCTTACTAGCACATCCTCAACCACTCCACACGGTTCTTTATGTAAGCGGTCACTAATTGCAGCGTGATTGAGGTCTTCTTAAGATCTTTCATGCCTAGTTTCCGAAAAATAGATAGTGGCATCAGGTTCACGCTTGCTCCTAGATCACACAAAGCTTTGTTTAAACATATGTTACCTATGGTGTAGGGAATGAGAAAGTTTCCCGGATCTTTGCATTTTGGGGGTAACTTATGTTGAAGAATGGCTGAGTACTCCTCATTAAGGCATATGGTTTCTAAATCTAGAAGTTTCCTTTTAGTTGAGACGGCGTCTTTTAAAAACTTGGTGTACTCAGGCATTTCAGCTAGTGCTTCAACTAGGGGTATATTGATTTGTAACTTACTGAATATATCCACGAACTTCTTATACCTCTTATTATCAAACTTAGGCTTCGGCTTTGGTGGAGGATAAGGTAGAGTTGAAGGATCGACTTCAGTGAAAATAGGATACTTGTTATTGTAAAGTTCAACTCTAGGGCCAGCAGGTTCTTTATACGTTCTTTGCTCAGGCAAAGTCTCGAAAGTATTAGTCTCATTGCTTGGCTCACCATCCTTATTCTTCGTGACTTTCTCTTTCTCTTGCAAGGATGGTGGAGTTACCTCCTTTCCACTTCTTGTCATGATCGCATTCAAATCCTTAGGGTTCTTCTCGGTGTTGTTGGCAGCCTCCCAGAGAGTCTAGTTGAGACTTGCTCACTAGTTGTCCTATCTGGTGCGTGAGATTTTGGACTAGAGCTTCTTGATTGGTCACCTTAGTGTCGGTCTTCTGACAATATTGGCTAAAATTAGTGGCTAAATCAGCCATAGATTTTGAAAGTTGTCCCATATTGTCAAGATGCGACATTACTCGATTTTTCTATCTCGACTTCCCAACCAAAAGTTTTGGTTTCTTTGTGGTACATAAGCGGTAGGCGGTTTAGGCCTTTCTCTCGCATTAAGGTCACTATATCGGAATCCAGGATGATTATGATTAGGCTTATATCCTCCCCCGATATAATTGGCTTCTTCAGTACCAGCATTCTCACTTTGAGGTGTTACCTCGATTCCAGCCCCTTTCTCTACTTTTGCCATCCTCTCTTGCATCCCATCTACCTTATTGTTGATAATGAGAAAGTTGTTCTAAGATTACAGTAAATGCACTATCCTCAAATATGTCGTGACCATCTTCACGATAGCTATGTCATTGCCTCCCCATTGACTATTCATCGCTATTTGCTCCATTTTTCCTTGTGCGTCCTCGGGAGATAAAAGAACAAACGCGCTCCATTGCTAGAGGCGTCTACTCTAATTTTCTCGATCTCTGTCAATCCATGGTAAAAGGTGTTGGTCCCAGAGAAGGGTGAAACTATAGTCGTGGGGGGGTGAATGACTATAGTTGAGTTTCAAAAACTTTTCTTTTATTCAAAAGCTTTTGGGGCGTGGATAAGTCCCTTCTTACTATGTTGTTTTCAAATCAGTTTAGACAATCACGGATATAAGTTATGATGTAGGCAAATTAAATAAATGTTTGTAAAGTAAATTGCGAGAAATTAAATTGACACAAGGCTTATAGTGGTTCAGAGGTGGTGTAATCCTTAATCCACTCTTCTCTGTGATGATCGGAGGAATTCACTATTGTTTTCACAGATACAATAGTATGATTGTCCTTGGCTTCCCAAGCTTCACAATCTACAAGACTATCACTCCTTGATTCGCATAATGACTTGATGATTGATCTTCCTTTTTCTTTGCTCCTTAAGATTAAAATCCTTCAAGCGGCTATCACAGATTCAACTCCTTCTCGATTGCCTCCGATTCGATTGCTTGATTTGATATGAATGTGATTCACACACTTGCTTGATCAATCTCGATTCTATGTATGACTTTGTAGCTCGATATTTGAGTTGATTACTAGATGTATCCTTGTAAGTTCAGAGAGAAGGCTTTTCAAATTGTGAGTTTTCGGTTTCTTTCTTTTTGAATCGTTGTTTTTCTTTTTATCAATGCCTTCTATTTATAGCCTTGAATAACCTTGGTTTTGAAATTCAATCCGTTGGCTATATTAATGAGGAATAGTCCTTGATTTTATTCTTGATTTCCCCCTTAATTGCATTCTCATGATTTTGTTGATCGGATTCTTTCTTCAAATGTATAGCAGAAAATCCGTCCTTGATTGATCCTCTCATGATTGTGTATTTAATGCATGATCTTCTGTATCTTCAACATATATCAAGTCTGATCTGGTAAGTGTTACTTCGCCGTTTTCAGAACGGTCGAGTGAGCCTTCTGACTTAGCGGTTAGTTCTTTCTTATTTGTTTTGTCTTTGCCGAAAGTCGGTTTACTCGGCCCGATTCACTTTGTTTTCTTCTTTGTTTTAGTTTCAGGAGAATCTTTATACTTCACTGATCCTTGATTTGGGTGAGACCCGGTGTACACCATATTTGAATATTGAGTTTCATCACTTGAAACATAACTTAGACTTATCCAAGGTCATCACAGACTTCCTTGGTTATAAGTCGACCATAATGTCTTCATTGCTTTCTCTCTTGGTGCTTGGCTGGCTTCACTTTACCGAATATCTGTTTTTGCTTTGCCGTCCTACCAACTAGTACAATACTTGTCTGACTCAACTTATACAACATGTCAGACTCTAAGTAAAGACTTATACAGAGAATTCTAACTTATTTCAGGCTTGCTATAACAGCTAGTATGGCCATCATCAAAACATAATAAAATGTTCCTAACAAAAGGTTTGCATTAAAAGCCAAAGAGAGATGTCATGATGAGGACACTTCCTCATAGCTTCCTTAAAACGCTCCCAAGCTTGATCAAAACTCTCCCCAGGTTGTTGCTTAAATCCTAGGATGTCTTGGCGTAACTTAAAGGTTTTTCCCAAGGGAAAATACTTATTCATGAATTTTTGCAACAATTGTTCCCAGGTAGTGATAGATCCAGCCTCTAAAGAGAGAAGCCATTGCTTAGCTTTATCTTTCAAAGTGAAAGGGAAAATCTTAAGACGAATGTTCCCCTCCGGTATTAATTCTGGTTTCACAGTGCTAACGATTTCCAAGAAATTTGTCACGTGAACACCAGGATCCTCGTTTTGGATTCCATGAAAAGTGGAATAGTTGGTCACCATTTGAATTACGTTAGGCCTAGGGTGATAGACTTCCGCAGAATCTTGCGGTGCTACGATAGCGGGAATGAATTGCTCAATAGTGGGCATTGCATAACTTTGCAAAGTGCGCCTCGCTCCTTGAGCTAGGGCTTGGTTTCCATTATTAGAATTAAGATTGTTCGCATTATTAACATTATTGGCATTATTAACGACCAGGATTAAGTACTGGTTTGGATTGACCGAATGCCTTCCATTTTGCTTTTTTGATTGAATGCTCAGAATGATTGGTTGTATGTCCTTCTTCCAATTCGTGCTCGCTTTCCTCAAGATTTGGATCCTCTTCTCCTTGCTTAGCCAGTTCTTTAGCTAACTTCCTATTTCTCCTTGCAAATTTCTCTATTTCAGGATTATATGGCTCAAGCGGTTCCTTTGATTTCCGAGTAGCGTACTATAAAAATAACAAAAACAATAAAACCGTAAAAACTTAAAGGCTAGGCCTTTAACTAGACTAAATAATAAAAACGAAACTAAAACAGACTCGAAACAAGCATGAGATAAAGAAAAACGTAAGTAAAACAGAAGCAGAATACTGTAAAACTAATACAGAACAGAAACATAAAAACTAACTCTCGGTCGACCGAGAACTGTGGTTCGGTCGACCGAACTCTTTTTTTTATTTTATTTTATTTTATTACGACACTGTTTAATATACAGACTCTTATTCACAGAATGTCCATGACTCCAGTCCTAACAAAATAAGCTGTATTTTAATTTAATGACTCGAGTCCCCGGCAACGGTGCCAAAAACATGATTGAGGTCAAGTTAAATTATTAACTCGATGCCTAACTAACACACTAGCAAGAGAACTAGGTTCAATTCTAGTATAACTAGATAGAGTCGAGGTCGATCCCACAGAGACTCGGCACAAACAAAACACAACTTTATTCTATCAGAACTAAATCGCAAGGGCGGTCTACGACCAACTAAACGCAGTAAATAAAATAGTGACAACCACAAGACAAAGAATACCACAAAGACAAACTAACAACTACTAAACAAGAACAAAATTATTAATACTATCTTAACAAAGAATATTAAGAATATTGATTACGCTAGTAGCTAATGACTCCCCATGTGAACTAGATTGACAGCGAGACAAAACAAGCGTTAAAGATGAATTATTATGACTACGGAGTCATCCCCTAAAGGTAGATTTAGCTCCAATTAGGCCATCTAAATCATTGTGCCTCCATTACGTGACTTCGCCTTTTAAGTGCCTCCATCTCATATAACCCGACACGATTCTGAAACTAGGGATGCCGGTATAAACCGTAACCTCATCTAAGCAACATTCTAGGGTAAGGCGTACTTCTTAGATGCCGATTCAATCTATATCCTAAGTAACAATCACTTTTTAGGTTTCATGTTAAATTATGATGACAAATAATTAAGTTGATCAGGTTTAATTACTCGTTTTAATTCCAAATCAGAGAATCTGACGTAGTCGAAGCCGGTCATAATTATGCCCTAAACTTCACCACACTCGGTCGACCGAATGACATGTCTCGGTCGACCGAGTGACATGTCTCGGTGACCGAGTGAAGGTCTGCGTAGGTACACGTTATGACTACTACTTAACGTTTCTAATCTAAACACATGGGTTCGTAATTAGTCTACATCGCGGAATCAATACAAGAAAACTACTCCATAATAAAATAAATCAGATCTACGAATAAAGATTGCATAATTGAAAAGTCATACCCTCGAAGATGAGAGTGACTCCCACTCTTTAATGCGCTCCCTAACCGGAGAATCCGATGAATCCACAGTGAACAAACATAAAGAAAAGAAAACTAAAACTAAAAACTCAAATTGTATAAATTGTCTTGTGTTGTAATGGTGTGTTTTCTCAATTTCGTAGCTGCTGCTTATATAGAGGATTCTGCCGACATAGGATGGATCTAGAAGATATGCACGCGTTTTTAGGTCTGAGCAGCTTCGGGTGACCGAACCACCTGCCTCGGTCGACCGAATGAAGTGGCTCGGTCGACCGAGCCTCCCTTTTTGCACATGTTAATTGCGTTTCTTGTCTAACTTGTTCCCCACTGCATTCTTTCGTGCTGATCTGATTTCTCTAACTTATCCCTTGATTAATGCTCCGATTTTCTTCCTTATTATCTTGAGATTTCGAATTGAATGATATTTATCCTCCCGATTTATCATGATCTGCAAAATCAGCATTTATCGCACAATAAATTGGTCTTTAATAATAAAAGCAATTTAAATACCATAAATCATATTAATAATCACTTAACATTAAATAATAAATATTAACAAGTGATTTAATATGAAATATATATAATTAACTCCGATTTAAGGTTAGAATTGATGACATAAATAGGTATATTTTAACCGTCATCAGTAGATTAACATGATACCTAAAAAGTTAGTGTTAATGGGACGGAGACTGATGCGATCGCTTAGGAAGTACGCCTGAACAAAGGAATGTTGCCTAGGTGAGGAATACGGTAAATATCGGCATCCCTAGTTTTGTAAGCGTGCGAGTCATGTGAGATGGAGGCCAAAAAAGCGAAGTCACGTGATGTAGCATAGTGATCTAGATGGCCTACCCGGAGCTAGATCTAGTTTAGGGGATGACTCCCGTAGCCAATATAAAAGAGATACGAATCGGATTGATAGTTAGTGAGTCTAGTTTAATTATATATAGTCTCTGGATCCAGGCGATAATGTAATAATTGGGGAGATTAATTATGTTGTATTTATGTGAGTTGTGTCGAGTCGTGCCAATTTATCTTTTCTTGTTCATTGTTGGTCATAGACCATTTTTGTGTGCTTGTCATGCTTAATTAATTATTTATAGAACGACCCTCAATTTTGGTTCCCTGTGGGATCGACGGCTGACATTTATATATTATATACTACGATGGGCGCAGTCACTCTTGCTTAGTATTGGTTTTGGTAGTCAAGTATTTTAATTTCACTTGATCTACGTCATCGGTTACTAGTTTGTTAGATTGAGAATATTATCCTTAGATCTATCTTGTATTAAATGATGTGAACAATTGCATTATCATTAATGAAAAAGATTATTCTCTGAGCTTGTATATTTCGAAGTCATGTACTATTATTATTTTTAATATATACTATCAAAGAACGCAAAAACCTTTATATACAACTTTGATGAATTTTGCCATGTCGAATGTTCGTTTTAAAGCAAATTAACAGATAAACAGGTATTGTTGCCGTCCAAAAAAGGAAAATATAAGTTTACCTCATTTGGTTTAAATATAAAAATCAATTAAGTGATATATGCAAAAAAAAAATTATATCCATCTCTTATTAATAAGAAAACAAGTGTTAAACCAATGTTGACACTTATTTTTTTTTTCATTGGTCCTTTTTTTTTTTTTTTTTTTTTTTTTTTACTGTTTATCGGTCCAGTCCAAAAAAAATTAAATATTTTATTACTGTTCAGCTATAAAAATCAATTAAGTGATATATGCAAAAAAAAAAATTATATCCATCTCTTATTAATAAGAAAACAAGTGTTAAACCAATGTTGACACTTATTTTTTTTTTCATTGGTCCTTTTTTTTTTTTTTTTTTTTTTTTTTATTTTATGTTTATCGGTCAGGTCAAAAAAAAAATTAAATATTTTATTCTTGTTCAATTGCCTTGATCCAGAAATTCTTTTTTTGTTTTGAGAAGAACGATTTGAGTTAAATTGTTCCATTTTGGAGGACTCAATTATATCACATTTTAATGTGCGAATATATGTAGCAAAGGTATGACTATTTTCAAAATATAAGGCCACGACTTGTTGCCGACACGATCTTTGTATTATGCCAAAAAAATTGTGTTTGACGTTTACATGAAATATTATGAAATTCTTAAAATAAATTCATTTCATAAAAAAACATATCGTTTATACACGATGATATAACTATTTTCAAGATATAAGGACACAACATGTTGCCTAACAATCTCTTATTAATAAGAAATCAAGTGTTCAACCCATGTTGACACTTGTTTTTTTTTTCATTGGTCCTTTTTTTTTTTTTTTTTTGTTCTTGATTTGATGTAATATCCCGATTTTGAAAAAAGGGCATCTTAGTCTTTTAGCGAAAATCGAGAATATTAAATTTATTTTAATTAATGGAATAAAGAAAAGAAAGGAAATTAAAGGATTTATTATATTTAAGGATTTAATTAATTAATTGGGATTATAAAAAGAAAACTAATCCTAAATTAACCTAATTAGTTCTACGTATAATTATCTGAAGAGTGGTGCATGCTTTGAAAAAAGAAGAAGAGAAGAGGCTTTCGAATTTTGAGGCTAATCCGTTGCTCTTTTCAACAGACGCATCAAGAGAAAAATATTCTACGGAAGGAGATGATCGTTTTGATACCAACAATTAACCGGTTGGAGGAGGTAGGATTTCACCTGTTTTTGGTTCTGAGAAGTTATGACTGCAAATTCTTAGTATAAGTAGATGTTCTGAGTTTAGATTGCCTTGATGTTCAAGAATCGTAGTTTGATCAATTTGGTTTGATCAATTTGTAGGTTGAATCGAAATCTAGGTTCTTTTGGTGTTTTGGATCGTTTGTTGCTCGCAATTAAGGTAACAAGGTTTTCATATTGAATGATTGATGTTTTATAATGATTAATGTGAAGTAAAGAGGTGTTCAATCGTATTTATTTGTGGTATTGTTGAAGTTTTTTTTTATCATTGTTGCTGTTATGTTTGCCGGAAATAAAAAAAAAAAAAGGAAATTAAAGAAAGCTTTGTAAGAAGTCATGATCATTGCATCAGGGTGTGTTTTGTTTGTTTTGCTTCTTTGATTGATATAGATTTTTTAGTATATTTTATTATTTTGTTGTTTATATTGGTTAGTACATGAATTAAATGTCCAGAAGAAGTTGCTGTTGTTGTCGAAGGTGGAAAAAGAAAAGCTCATGCTATTTTCTTTCTTCCATTAGAAAAAGAATAAAATAAAATAAATAAATAAACAAAACTCAGCTATGCCTGTGCTGCTATGGGACCTCGATTCCCGCCGGTGCAAGGTGCACTGCTTTCCCGACAGTGCATCGAAACGGTGTCGTTTCGGTCCGAAACGACGCCGTCTCGATGCGATCTAAAAAAAAAAACACAGTCAAAACGGCGTCGTTTCGGATTGAAACGACACCGTTTCGATGCACTGCCGGAGCAGCTGTGCATCTTGCACCGTCGGGGATCTTTTCCGTGCTGCTATGGCCGTTGGTCTCCAAAAAAAGAAAAAGAAAAAGATGACTACTTGTGTTGTTGTTTCCGTGATGATAATAATAGTAGCTATATTAAAATTTTAATAAAATATAAAGGTAGTATTATATGCATGTATCTAAAGGATGACCTAATATATAGATGTTTGGCGTTATTGTATTGTGTTATTTTATTTTTCAGAAAATTTGAATATACAATTTGGTAGACAATGGATTGTGTGACTAATGTTATTTTGATATTTAGCTTGATTTATATTCTCTCTAATGAATTTAAATAAGATGCAATAATATGAACAAGCCTTGATTGAGCTTGTGATGCGTTTAGTTCCAGGCACGGATGTACTCTTAAAGGGAGTTGAAGTTCGGGACCGTCAGAAGGGCATGAAAGGGCTTGTGCTTTGATGAGTTAGTATTCATCAATGTCTGTGTAATTGCTAGCTTGAGTCTAAGAGTCTAAGAAGAGGGAGTAGGGAGCATTTTGTCCTGAATGAACCTAGGTGGCTAGCTAATCACTTAATAAACGTATTTGACTAAGGTTAAACATCATGAGAGCTTGGATAGGCACAGTACAATATCGGCAATGTGATGGTTGGCCAGATAAAGTAGTGATGATCACTGCCGGATTCTAGACCCGCCAGATAAAGTAGTGATCATTCCGCCGGACAAACTCACAAACGAGATAGACATTTACCGGTCAGCTCTCTAGGGTTGGCCAGACAAAGTGGAATGACTATATCGGGACCGCTAGAGATTTATCTCTATAGGGTTGCGTTTTTTGTCTTAGTGCATATCTCACTAAGTGTAGTGCCCTCGCAAACATGCTGTAACAAAGATAAGCTAAGTTAGTAATCCTAAGGACCTCATGTTATACTATGAATATAATATGATAGCTTGGTGTAAGATCATTTAATAACGGATTAATAATAAGACGACGTTTACTTTCTTTTCATTATAAAATGTATCATTCAATAGCTTCTACTCGTTACTATATAAGTACGTATGTACTTACCCGTTATATGTTTTATTTTGAGAAGATGAACATGTTTTTGATGGAGATGAGAATGATGAAGACATATGATGCATGATGCTTTTTGCTTGAAATTGTTTTGAAGACTTTCTTTTATTTCAAGTTTTGATTTAAACGATGCTGTTATTTCAAATTGAATGTTGTTTTTTTTGGCTCGTTTTAGAAGCCTTTGATGTAAGACTAGATCGTTTGGTTTCTTTTGGAGGTTGAAACGTTTCAGTTTCTTTCCGTTTTGGTTTTAGTGCGGCATTGATTCGTATTCTAGTATAATAATAAAAACCCAACAAAGCAGAAACGCCTCGTTCTATGATGGATTTTTTTTATCCAGTCCTATAAATCAGTTAGTATAAACATATCATTTCTGGTTAAATAAGTAAGATATATTGTTCCTCAAAAAAAAAAAAAAAAAAAAGTTAGATATATTTGCTCTGCAATTTTATCATGACGCTTCAAGCTCCGTTGAGACCATGTTTTCTAGGGAAAATTCTATCCTAGGGACTCCCTACTAGGGAACTGTCTACGTGACAGCATCTGGACCACACAATTTCCACACACGGGGCCTTTGTGTATTCCACCTCCTCGAAGCTGTGTGGTCAGGATCTCTAGCATATCGATTCCTCTTAGAAAATCCTATAATAAACGACCCGTTTTCTAGACCATGTAAATTTCTTTATAAAGGCTTTTTGATGGACTATGTGTTATAGTACTTTTTAGTATAATTAACTCAGCTCTGGTTTTTCTTTTTTCTTTTTTTTCTTTTTCTCTCTCTCTTTTTTTTTTTTTTTGATGTGCTCTGTATTATTAAATTATTTGTTCAAGAAAACCGGAAAAAATATATAAAATCGTAAATAAACATATACAAGACGAGATAGTACAATATTAGTAGGATTTGTCGGAGAAAAAACACACTTAATGGGCTTGACGAATATTAAAACGGTCAACTTTAGCGATATTTTTGGATAGGTTCCGATGTGTGTCATCGAGAGTTAATTATATCGTTGAATACTACTCACAGAGGAGGTAATGATGACTTTCGAATCACTCGATTATGATATCAGGTGAATGAGAAATTATTGCCTAAAATTTGTATAAAATATGTGTGAATGAGAAAAGTCGATCGACTTTACATATTTAATGATAGACCGACTATGTGTGGAGTGATGCCGGCTGATAATAATAAAAGTCGGACAACTTTTATTTTAAATGTCAGTCTGGCCATTTTATTGTCTTGAGGGACAAGAAAAATGTGTCATTCGGTCAATAAGAATGAATATTGACTCATCTTATCCACTATATAAAGAGCCACAGTGAATGAGAATTGACATCGAATTATCTCTTGTTTTCTGCACTACAAAAGAGTCTCATATGATAGTAGTTTTGAGTCGTCGAATAGACGTTGGGACACTCAGTAAGGTTTGTCGTAGCTCGGATTTTTGAAGTGACTCAAATCCGAGACGTGAAGCCGTTGTATCTTGAGAGACAGTTGCTGCAACCGTGGGCACGAGACCGGGGCAATTCGTCTTAAGGACAGAATGTTTACACTCACCTCGGTTTGTTTTCTATTCCGTTATTTATGCATTGTTTGATCTTATTTTGTTTTAATTTATACCGTAATTATTCCCAGTAATTATGGGATTTGTTCCGTGAATCACTCTACACACCATACACTTTACCAACAGTAATAACCAAAACTTTAAATAAGGGTGTTTAAGGAATTACAAGGGAAGTATCTACCGGTAGTGGTGGCGACACCGCATAACGGTGGGACCTCGACCTCCGTGCTTATACAAAATTACACAATACACGCTCTATTTTCATAATCGTCAAACCCTAAGTCACCATCATCGTCTTCTACAACCCTTAGCTCACTTGAATCTTGTCCAAATCACAGATTATCAACCCCAAACGTTTCCTCGTGATTTGTTGAGAGAGACATTTTCTTCATGGGTGATCACGTTGAAATTAGTATTATAAATCATGCCTTTATTTGCCCCGAATTATGCTCAATTGATGAGTGACAGTCAGATTATTGCATGAAATGTGTGTCAATTGCCTAGCGTCGGTTCCTTGGTCATTAATTCTACATCTTTGTATTTTATCCTGATATTTGTTACTGTTCGACCTCGTTTTATGTGATTTTCAGGAGTACCATATTATGGAGCTGAAGAAGAGTGAGTCCGGATTATAATAAAACATTGGGCCAAAGTCAAGAAAGTCAGTATGAAGTCTACTGGGCCAGAAATGAGAGGAAATAAGCCCGAAGCCGCGGAATCCCTAGCCGCAGCCGCGAAGCCTTGGGCAACACAAAAACAGAGGAGCCGTAATTTGTATCAAGTCGGCTAGGTTTAGATTTCTTATGTCGGTTAGAAGGCTATATAAAGCCTGTATCAGATTCATTAAAAAAAGCAACATAGCATATACACAATATACAATTATTCGATTGATGAAATAAAGGTTTCTTTGGGTTTTTGCTTGTGTTTCTCTTGGTTATCTTCTCCAATCCATCAACTAGCTTGAGTTGATCAAGCTAGATCTGCCATCGAAGAAGGTATGAAGCTTTGAACGTTCCTTTATACTTTTATCATGAAAGATTAAGTTAGATTAACGTGTTGTAATTAATCTGCATGTCTAAACGAATTGTAATTAACCCTTGTTAACCAGAACAACACGATGTAATTTCAGAATTATGACCCACCGGCACCGCGATGGTACATATCGCAGCCGCGGGACACCTTTTAGGTCACCCTAATCTGAAGATTCGGCGTCAGCTACATTGATCGATATGTTTAATTCACTGTAGGTTAGATCTGGCCAGTCTGTTAATTGTACATCGTAAATTAACAAGAAGAACGATAAAGTGAAGTGTTTGTTACAACATAGTCTGGATCAATCCCTAGGAACGTGTGATGACGTGGTCAATCAGGTTATAATATACTTGACCACCATAAACCAATACTAGCAAGAGGACTAGGCCCATCGTAGTATAGCTATAGTGAATCAAGGTCGATCCCACAGGGAACCAATTGTGGATCATCTTATATACAAACAATTAATTAAACATGTCAAGGACATAGAGGCGGTCTACGACCAACATAAAACAAGAAAAGTAAAGACACGACTCGACACAACGTAATTAACCTCCCCAATTATAGTCTTTATCGTTTGGACCTAGATAGTTTATAAAACTAACTAAACTCATTAACTGTTAATCCGTTTGTATCTTATTTTAGATTGGCTACGGGAGTCATCCTCTTTAACTTGACTTAGCACCGGTAAGTCACTAAATCACTGTGGTATTGTTACGTGACTTCGCCTTTTGGTGCCTCCATCTCATATAACTCACACGCTTACGACACTAAGGATGCCGATATTAATCGTACACCTCGTCTAGGCAACATTCCTATGGTTAGGCGTACTTCCTAAACGATCGCTCAAGCCCTCGTCCAACTAACAATTACCTTTTAGGTCTCATGCTAGTTTACGAACTACGTATAACTAGGTGACGTCAATTCCCTACTACAAAACCTACCTAGATCTCGCTGAAAGTCCCGAAAGATCGTTCGTGAGCCGAACTAGAAGTCTTATATTGGTATTTTCTAATAATACGCTAATGAAAAGCGGCGGCGGCGTGGCGTAGCCATACCTACTTGAGATAATAAATCCTACTAAGCTAAACCTACCATAAAGGCGTGGCGAGACTAACTAATGAGACAAATAGGGGCTCGGTCGGCCGAGCAAGATAGACACTCGATCGACCCGAATGATTCCATTCGGTCACCCAAACGATTTCATCCCCAGATTACATCCTAGAATATATTTCTCGGTGTTTCATCATACTGAGCAGATTAAGCAAGACTTCGTAAAGAGATCATATAAACTACTTAGATACACATTAATTAAACCAAGCGATTCATGAATAGGCGTTAAACATATGGCGTAGGTTATGGGATCCTCATAGACAAGGCTTCGCCACATCCCTAACGTCATAGCCTTGATCTACATCATCTAGCTATGAATTAACTAACTCAAACGATAAAACATAACTGGAAGGGATTAATTACTTAAAAGAAAAGAAACAGAAAATAAAGGCTTACATAATTTGCAGCCCTTAAACTCTGGAAACACCCTCAATAAACTACATTGAATAAAGATATGAATAGAATGATTTTATTGAATGATATTCTAAGGTACTCAAGTTGTTGTGTAAGGTGTATAAGGTGTATAAGGTGTATAAGGTGTATCTTTACAATTTCGTAGCTGCTTGCTTATATAGAGGTTTTTGCCGACTTAGGGTGGTTCTAGAAGATAAGCACGATATAAGCCGGAAACCGCCCGAAGGCGACACTCGGTCAATCGAGAGGCGACACTCGGTCGACCCGAAGCTATAGGCTCGGTCGACCAACCTAACATTTGCACACGTTAATCGTTTTCTCGTCTATCTTGCTCCCACTCCACGCTTGCGTGTTGATCGATTTCTCTAATTTATCTCTTGATTAATGCTCCGATTTTCTTCCTTATTATCTTGAGATCCATTGATTGAATGACATTTATCCTCTCGATTTGTCGTGATCTACAAAAATCGAGCATTTATCGCACAATAAATCGGCTTTTAATAATGAAAGCGGCTAAATACCAAATATCATATTAATAATCACTTAACATTAAATAATAAATATAAACATGTGATTTAATATGGAATATATATTATTAATCTCGATTTAAGGTCAACGTTGATGACTTTTTTGAGGTATAATTTGACCGTCATCAACTACCCCACTTAGACTTTGATCGTCCCGAACAAAGCATCAATAAGTCATTCCCAAGACAACATTTTCTATGGTCAAATCATACTTACACAAGAAACTCAAGTCAACTCATAATAGTCATGCTCATAAGATATCCATTATTCACTCTCTGACTATGAATCGAAGTGATGTGTGCATGTGCATTTAGTTTTATATATTCGTGGCAAGATCGAGTTTATGCTAACCGTAATCTCAACCTACCAACCTCGGCATTCATACTTCTTATGCCTCGCAATGGTTAGAGCACTAGAGCAATAAGCAAGAGCGTATCTATAGGGTTTTGGACTTGGAGACCGAGTACTACTCAAAGCCTCTTAAAAGCTGAATTTCTTCAATTCTTCATATTTTTCAAATACTATTAATCTCAAGGAAGAAAACTTTTAGAGTATCCCCTATCTTAGATCATGTATAGCATCGAATATTACCACAAGCGGGGCTACTTTGGTAATGTTACTACAAGCCCAGTGTTTTAACGCATTGTTAAAACACAGTGCAAATCTCAAGCTTATTACTCCGCTTTAATGGCTAAAATATAAGAATGCATCAATGAGATAGATATTGACACTAAGTTTACATAACCAATCATCATGCAATGTACACATAATTTCTTGATTATTATAATTTTTTGCGGTATACTCGATTCACAGATTGAGTAATTGAATAATAAATAACTACTTGCAAAAGCGAGCATGAATATCCTTAAATTTACTTAACATAAGTATAAAATGATCACGTACTCATGAAACTTGGTTCCTTTCCATTCAATTCTTAGCTAGGAACTCACAATTCTAAAGTGCGAGATACCTAATATAGTATTTATTCAATTTTTTCAATTTTGTACCGTTTCATTCAATTTTCCATTATAACATAACATGGCTAAGTCTCCTACCCCCCCACTTAAACATGGCATTGTCCTCAATGATAAAAATAAATGAGAATTTAAGAAAAAGACTTAGCTCTGGAAACGGCTCTCAAGTAAAGGAACAATATCGGAGTAAATGTCAGCACGTTGTGGAGAAGCAAGTGAAAACCTGTATAAGCAGACAAACTCCACGAAACCGTTAATAACACCATGTATATGGAAGTTATAAAATAATGTGGCAGTAATGAGGTATGAATACCGAAAAACATTTTAAGCCACTTTATTTTATACAACCAAAGACAAGAAAAATACTAAATAGAAAGAAAAATAAACAAGCAACTAAAGATGGTGGTCTTCATCTAAAAACCGGGTGGATAAGACAAAGATCAAAAAGCATTACCCCACGGGGGAAAACACGAGGTTGACTGGCTCACTATGTATTCACTCCAGTATAAAAGAGAAACTTGGTAAGGTATAACAGATGCAATCGACTATAAAGCGAAAGATAAAATCAAATACTTAGCGCAGAAACTTCTCGCTTGCATTGGATATCAACAACTTAGGGAGATGTAGCTACTCCTCGAAATTACTAATAACCCAATGTATCACATAAAAGTCATAACCGTCACCAACAAGGTCGGATCGGTGTGTTAGTTCAGAACAAAACTGATCATCTAGAAATGCCGGAATAGTCGGAAAAAATGTGAAATTTAAAACTTCCGGTAGAAAGATAAGTTGTACTTTGATTGAACCAAAAACCTTTAAAATCTAGCTAGGGTCAGAGCTACACTTCCCCCAACTAGGATCATGAAAATCAAAATGATAAAAGATAATCACTAAAGCTGAGCAATATTTCAAATTCCGCAACACAAAGGTATTTTGTAAACAAAATGGAGGTTGAGATTATGATGGGTTTAGAAAAAGATACACATAAGGATGGGAAGAAAAGATAAAGGGTGGGTAAGAAATTGTGTTTATGGGTGGGTTGAAAATGGTTAAGGCATCGAGATTGGGTGGGAGAGTGAAACGGATAGAAAGAAAGAGAGGTGATGAAAGAATGGTTAGAAATGTGAACTGTTGGGGCAGATTGGCGAGAGGATCGAAAAGGTTGAAGGGTGAAAAGGTATAAATGAAAGGATAAGGGTAGTTGCAGAATGAATTGCGCACCACTTTGAATTTTCACTTGGATCACCATTCTAAAAGATTTTGACCAAGATTGTTCTTGTTCGCACCAATCATTCTCTGTTACATTTTCAATAATTCTCAAGCTCTCTTAATGCTTCCATCTTAAGGTTGATTGCTAAATTTCCTTTTATTCAGCAATTTCTCGACTCTCCTACGGAACTCTAATTCACGTGGCCTATATTGAATAAAAAAGTTTTGCACATCCTTAGCCCAATGGCCATCAGAACACGGCAAAATAAAAAACCTCAACATATGTCACGTTACTTTTATTTGACTCAAAGAAAACAAAACCTAAAATCCTAAAAAAGAAATCCTAAGGGTTTTAAAGAAGTAGTTACGAGTTTAAAGTCCTCATTTCGACTTTCCAAAAGTATCCTTATCGAGTCATTATTCTTGGATCGCTTGGACTTTGACCCTTAGCGCACTATAAGAGGTTGGCTTGTTGCTTTTGCGGATTAATACCCTTCCCTTGGTTGTGAGACACGGGAAAGCGACATTTATCCATACCATTTATCCAAAGCTCTTACCTCGGCTCGTTTTAGGAATTAGTGAATTCTAAGAAACTCGGCTAAAATTATGGTTTTGGCCTTGACAATAAGAAACAATGAATCTAAGTACTCGAATAAAGTCGGTTATGTAGGCAAGCTTACGCCGTCTTATTCGTTGGAACATATGTGTGAGATTCAGGCCAATCCGTCAAGATTAAGCCCGTTTAGCCCGAAGGCTTATCGGCTATGCTAAGTCTTGTTGAGCTCTTTGTAATGTACATCACACGTGGAGAAGTCGATTGAGCCGAGGCTCGGTTAAACTCGCCCAGCCATGGTTAGACCATTTCCGAACCAATGTACTAAGAGTCTCCGATTTCTAAATTGTCACCCAAAGCGTAATCTCGTTTCTGTTTAAGGTGGGTTCACCGAGAAGCCATCACCATAAAACTCAATGAAAGCCGAAGATTGCGTTCTTTCAAAACTCAACGTCTTCTTTAGATTTTGAATGCTTAAACTACACAATTTGTTGCTCCCATGGCCAGTAGAAGCAATCTCATGCATAGGACAATGAGTTTTTAACAGAACTACGAGGAACTCTTTTTTCTTTGCTTCCTTCAACGACTACATGTTTCCTTACACCCTACAGATGAGATGATTTGGGAAAAACCGACACTAATAAAATTAATCTTATGAACCAACTCCGGGCTAAGATTCATACTAAGGTTCATGTATAGGCTAACTTATGCTCAAAAAACCAAAAGATAGTAAAACATGAGCAAAAAAGGTAGTACCTTGCCTTCAACATTGTACCACGAAGAATTTAAGCCTTTAAATTTTTTTTTCAGAGCCATATTGGTGCTTTAAAGTATTGCTTCCATCACCTTTCCCATCTTAGATTCGTAGCTCCACATGTTTGCTGGGTTATTTTCTCAGCGCCCTTGAAAAATTACTGACTCAGATTATTGCTTCCCTGGTTTCTGCAAACAGAAGAAAAACAAAAGCAGACCCATGATCGATTTTAACATGGTCTCCCATGCTGCTATCAGACTTACGGATTAAACATACGGGGATAAACAGACACGTGAAATTCCAGACTCGAAAACACAAATCAGAAACCGTGTAAACAGAACAGAACAAGAACAAAACAAAACAAAACAAAAATTCTAAATTCTCGGTCGACCGAATGAGGTCTCTCGGTCGACCGAATAATTTTTTTTATTTTTATTTTTATTTTAAGAATCTGGAATTTTTGAGACAGAGCGGAGACAACGAGAGGACTCAAAAGCGTAAAGCGACTCAAAAGCAGAAAACTTGACATGAATAAAAATTATTTATATATAAAATTGACCGTTGGTTCCCGGCAGCGGCGCCAAAAACTTGATGGCGTGGTCAATCAGGTTATAATATACTTGACCACCATAAACCAATACTAGCAAGAGGACTAGGCCCATCGTAGTATAGCTATAGTGAATCAAGGTCGATCCCACGAGGAACCAATTGTGGATCATCTTATATACAAACAATTAATTAAACATGTCAAGGACATAGAGGCGGTCTACGACCAACATAAAACAAGAAAAGTAAAGACACGACTCGACACAACGTAATTAACCTCCCCAATTATAGTCTTTATCGTTTGGACCTAGATAGTTTATAAAACTAACTAAACTGATTAACTGTTAATCCGTTTGTATCTTATTTTAGATTGGCTACGGGAGTCATCCTCTTTAACTTGACTTAGCACCGGTAAGTCACTAAATCACTGTGGTATTGTTACGTGACTTCACCTTTTGGTGCCTCCATCTCATATAACTCACACGCTTACGACACTAAGGATGCCGATATTAATCGTACACCTCGTCAGGCAACATTCCTATGGTTAGGCGTACTTCTAAACGATCGCTCAAGCCCTCGTCCAACTAACAATTACCTTTTAGGTCTCATGCTAGTTTACTGAACTACGTATAACTAGGTGACGTCAATTCCCTAATACAAAACCTACAGATCTCTTTGAAAGTCCCGAAAGATCGTTTCGTGAGCCGAACTAGGCGTCTTATATTGGTATTTCCTAATAATACGCTAATGAAAAGCGACGAGCGACGTAGCCGTAGCCATACCTGCGAGATAATAAATCCTACTAAGCTAAACCTACCATAAAGGCGTGGCGGACTAACTAACTTGAGACAAATAGGGGCTCGGTCGACCGAGCATAGACACTCGGTCGACCGAATGATTCCATTCGGTCACCCAAACGATTTCATCCCAGATTACATCCTAGAATATATTTCTCGGTGTTTCATCATACGCAAGCAGATTAAGCATTAACTCGTAAAGAGATCATATAAACTACTTAGATACACATTAATTAAACCAAGCAGATTCATGAATAGGCGTTAAACATATGGCGTAGGTTATGGGATCCTCATAGACAAGGCTTCGCCACATCCCCTAACGTCATAGCCTAGATCTACATCATCTAGCTATGAATTAACTAACTCAAGCGATAAAACATAAGCTGGAAGGATTAATTACTTAAAAGAAAAGAAAGAAAATAAAGGCTTACATAATTTGCAGCCCTTAAACTCTGGAAACACCCTCAATAAACTACATTGAATAAAGATATGAATAGAATGATTTTATTGAATGATATTCTAAGGTACTCAAGTTGTTGTGTAAGGTGTATAAGGTGTATAAGGTGTATCTTTACAATTTCGTAGCTGCTTGCTTATATAGAGGTTTTGCCGACTTAGGGTGGTTTACAGAAGATAAGCACGATATAAGCCGGAAACCGCCCGAAGGCGACACTCGGTCGGCCGAAGCTATAGGCTCGGTCGACCGAACCTAACATTTGCACACGTTAATCGTTTTTCGTCTATCTTGCTCCCACTCCACGCGCTTGCGTGTTGATCCGATTTCTCTAATTTATCTCTTGATTAATGCTCCGATTTTCTTCCTTATTATCTTGAGATCCATTGATTGAATGACATTTATCCTCTCGATTTGTCGTGATCTACAAAATCAGCATTTATCGCACAATAAATCGGCTTTTAATAATGAAAACGGCTAAATACCAAATATCATATTAATAATCACTTAACATTAAATAATAAATATAAACATGTGATTTAATATGGAATATATATTATTAATCTCGATTTAAGGTCAACGTTGATGACTTTTACAGGTATAATTTGACCGTCATCAACGTGCTAGTCGGTTCTTGGTCGTCTTGCGCCGGCACTTTCTAAAACTTATTGTGTGTGAATTAATAAACCAACGAAGGAGATTAACTGCAAATAGACGTCTATTGTCCTTTCAATGGAAGTAGATAAGATTAGGAGATTGCACTCGTAGCTTAAAACTGAATTAGAACGCGTTCTGGTTGGACCAGGTAATTACAAGGAAAAGTAGGCACAAGGAATAATTACACCAAGTTAGGAGATCGGTGAGGAGGGATACACCAATTACTTTTCTGTTCTTATGTTGGTCTAGGGACCACTATTTGTCTTCTTGATTATATTTATGAATTATTATCTGTGTTGCATCGTCTCTGTGGATCGACCTTGACTCGTATATACTATGCTACGATTGATCTAGTACTTTTGCTAGTATTTTGTGAGTATTGATGGCTTACACGCGGATCAATGGACATGACGAAGACGTAATACTCGACTATCATTACATTGCACTTCACTTGCACTTCAATGCAGTTTCATCACATTGTCAATTCATTTACTGCAATTCAGTTAAATCAATTCCTTTCATTAGTATTGTCATGCATGGTAGGATTGTCACATTTCCATTCTTTTCATTTTTATTATAGGGTACTGCTACATCCACTACACTTATCTCCACAACATCATCTACACCATACATTTAGTCAGGACCCACAAAAAAAATATTTCTCTCTCCAATCAAAAGACAACATCATCCACAACATCATCCACTACATCTTTATGTAGTGGATGTAGCATTTTCCTTTATTATAATGCAATCGAAGATATACTTATTATATTAGCTTATTTTAATGTAGGGGTGTTCACGGATACGGATTATCCGAAAACCGAACCGATCCGAGATCATTCGGTTCTGTTAATGTTTGTGTTCGGTTCGATTTAGGTTAATAATATAGAGAAACTGAAAATTTTGGTTCGGTAACGGTTCATGCTACAATTTATCCGTAACCGAGCCGAATTAAAAGCCGAAATTAACCGAACCGGATTAAAAACCGAACAAATAACCGAACCAAAACCGTACCAAACAAAAAACCGTAACCGAACCGTTTATATCCCACATATATCATTAGCTTTTATAACCAAAATATTATATTTTTTTATTTACAAAAATTGATTATAACCGAACCGTTATCCGAACCGTTTGTAACCGAATGAAAAAACCGAGGAAAAAACGAACCGTTTATGATCAAATAGAATTGTTAAATTTTTATTTCGGTTTTCGCTTAACCGAACCGAACCGAACCATATATTCTGCTCGGTTCGGTTCGGTTCGGTTCCTTATAGCAAGCGGTTAGGATATTTATTAATCGAAATTTTGATTCTACGGCCATTAACTGTACCGAACCGAACCGAACCGTGATGTACTAATGAATTAAAAGAGATCAATGGAGACAATCCTCATATATTTCCATGAGTCCCTTTCAATTATATCTTTCAATTATATTTTTCTTACTTTTTTAAGGGGTAATTATTGTTAAAATTAAAGAAGGATAGGGTTTTTGGTCATTGGTGCATTTGATCAAACACATATGGGAGAAATAAGTTAATTTGTTGTAACCGTCAATTGAGCTCCATCCTCAACTATAAATAGCAGCTGAGATTTCAGAGAGTAGTTTAGAAGTTCCAATTACTGTTTTAGATAATCAATCGATGTAAATCAATGCTAATTCGTTTTTCTGCCTTTTCTTTAATTCAAAAGTTAGTTAACTTCATCTTCTTCATGATGAAGGTTCTTGATCTGTTTTGATTATGAGATTTCCTGGTTCAATTAATTTAACATGGTATCAGAGCTAATCCGTTTCCTGCTGTGAATGTGAGTTCTTCGTCTTGTAATTCTTTAAGTTTCTTAGATTTCGTTTCTAATCAGAAATGGAAACAATTACTCCTGCTGCAAATTCTGCTTTCTCCGCAAGTCTCGGTAGTCATGTTGATAATCCTAGCTTAGTTCTTGTTCAACCTTTACTCGAGAGGGTTGAAAGCGCAATCACTAGAAACGTGCCATGACAAAAGCATTATCTTGAAGAGGAAAACTCTATTATGTGGATGGTTCTTCCGTCAAACAAGAGGTTACTAATCATGGTTATTCGGATTGGATCTGAGATGAATGATCTAGTCCTTTCTTGGTTGATTAATTCGATGATTCCATCGATTCTTTGAGAGTGTCATGTACATTTACACTTCTAGAGAAATCGGTTGGATTCTGAGATGATTTGGTAGGGGAAATGCCTACAAATTATCAAACTTGGAGGAAGAAATTGAGAAGTTTAAACAAGGTAACCTTTCTGTCACAGATTATTATACGATGTTAAAGTCCTTGTGGGATCGTTATCTTGTTTTGAAGGCCGATTCCGCCTTGTACTTGTCTAGCCTTGCAAATCATGAGAGAATACTATGATAATGCATACACCACAAGATTCTAAAAGGTTTAAATGGAAACTTGGTAATGTGAAGTCTCGTGTGTTAATGACCATGCCTTTTTCCAAATGTCAAAACAACATTTGTAATGGCCTTGAAGCATGAGCAACAGATGAATTATACAGATTCAAATCAGGATTCTTTGATTCTTGCCTCCAAACTAATCAAGGCATTCAAGATGGTGGTTATTCTAATGCTGTGACAGAAGGGAGATATCAAAATCAGAATTATAATCAAGGAAGAGGTCAAGGCAGGAAGCAATGGCAGGGGACAAACTAATGGAAAAAGACCTTAGTGCACCTTTTGTGGAAAAGAAGGACATACCGTGGAAAAGAAGGCCATACCGTGGTCATATGGCAAATAACGTCAACACAGATGATGCCGGTGATATATCTGATGTTATTCCCTCTCACGGTGACAAACAATCCAGTGATAGTGCATATGTTACTCAGTCTCAGTATGATCATCTCATGTCCCTTATTCAAGGACTCTAGTCATCCAACAATCAATGTAATGCTGTGGTGATGGCAGCTGGAGCCTCTACTCAAGGTCAAGGTATTTCTGGTAGCCCAAATCATTGGATTCCTGACTCTGGAGCTACAGATAATGTCACATTCTCTATATCACATATGTTTGACATTAATCATGTGGTTAATATCACTGTTATGTTACCAAATGGCACTTCGGTACAATTCAGACGCACATGAAAAGTTAAAATCAATGATTTCATAATTTTGCACAATGTATTTTACATAATTAGTTTCAGATTCAACTTGATATCTGTAAGGATACTAGTCCATGATAGCAAAATATGTGTTTCTTTTGGTCCTAATGGTTGTGTGTTCCTCAACAGTCCTTCTCATCATCAACAATGTTTGTCAGGCTTGTAATAATTCGAGAATCTTTGTTGTGGCATGCTAGATTAGGGCATCCTCAATAGATAGGATGAAGGTGATTAAAGACCTAGATGTTACTATTGCTATTCTTAAACACCCATGTATCTTTGTTTGCCCTTTAGCTAAACAGAGACACCCTAAATTTCATGTTAGTACTTCTACTTCCATTTCATGTTTTGATTTGATTCATGTTGACATTTGGGGCCCTAATAGGGTACCTTCTGTGGATGGTGAATACTATTTTCTTTCCATTGTTGATGACTACAGTAGATTCACTTGGTTGTTTCTTATGAAAGCTAAATCAGAAGATGATCCTTTATTGCAACAATTTTGTATTTTTGTTCAGAATCTGTATGAAAGGTGTGTCAAAATTATTAGGTCGGATCATGGGGGTGAGTTTAATATGAAAGCCTTTTATAGACAAAAATGCATAGTACATTAGAAAGCCTGTGTTAGAGCACCCCAACAAAATGGCTTTGATTGAAAGAAAGCATCAACACATTCTCAATGTTGCAAGAGCTTTAAGATTTCAATTAAATGTACCATTAGATTCTTTGGGGACATTGTGCCCAACATGCATTTATTTGAACAACATCACTCCCTCTCCTTACTTGATAACAAGACACCTTATCACATGTTATATGATAAGCCTCCTTTTTATGACAATATGAAAGTTTTTGGTTGTTTGTGCTTTGTTTCTACTCAAGTGCAGGGTGATAACGCTCGAAATGCACAATTAAATTAACCCTTATTTACCCCGAATTCTGCTCTAGAGAATGTATATAGGCCCATTATTGTGACGGAATGTATGTTAAACGCTGTGTGCATGTTCCTAAGTTCGTAATTCTGCATCTGTGCTATTATCCCGAAGATTTGGTACTGTTTTGTCTTGTTTTATGTACTTTTTAGGATGTATCAAATCTGGAGCACTTAAGGATGGATCTGGATCAAGGAAGAGTATTAGGCCGAGTGGAGTAAGTCCAGGAAGAGATCTGCTGAAAGAAAAGAAGAAATGCAGGCCCGATTTACCATGGGCTAGGCCCGATAAACTGAGGGTCTTGGGGAACACGAATCTCAATCTGCCGCATCTACTAGGTTGGTTAGGGTTTATTTGAGTCATAAGTCGGCTAATGTATCTATATAAAGCCGCTGAACTGATATTATTAGTATGTTCCATGTTCCATATATTATTATCATATACATTATACAATTTTGATGCAATAAAGATCTTTTAAAATTTTGGAGTTTATTTTATGGTTTCTTTTCCTTTCTCGCCGTCTATAGCTTGAGTGGATCAAGCTAGATCTCCATAGTTGAAGGTATGAAGCTTTGAACGTTCCTTTATGTCTTTAATATGGTAGATCTGCTTGTATTTACGTGTTTTAGTTAATCTGCATGTTTAACAACCCCATAATTCACTTGAATTAATCTGAATTCAGCAATGTAGATACCCGATTAAGAACCACCGCTCCCAGTAAATCGGCAGTTTATACCGATTTACTGAGGAAACTTTTAGGTCACCTTAATCTGGAGATTCAGCGTCAACTACGTTGATCGGCAGGAATAATTAAAACGAGTAATAGGTCTGGGCAATCTAGTATTCATAATTCATAAATTAACATGAAGGACTATTAGTGAAGTGTTAATTAGGACATTGTCTTGATGGATCCCTAGGAACGTGCTAGTCATAGTCGATAGCTGCTTAAGGAGGTTTTCGGTCTTGTGCCGGCATCTCTAGAACTTATGGCATATGGGCTAATACAACCAACAAAGAAGGTTAGTTGTGTATAGATTGTCTGATGTCCTTACAGTGGAAGTGGATAGGGTTAGGAGATGCACCCGTAGCTAAAACCGTATCTAAACGCTCGATTAGTTTAAGGAAATTACGTGGGGAAGTAAACATAAGGATTAACTAAACCAAGTTAGTAGATAGGTGGGATGGGGGAGGAATACCATGTTTCTTTTATGTTCATTGTTAGTCAATGACCACTTATGTCTTCTTGATTAGGTCAGAATTGTTTATGCTTAAGTTGCATTGTCTCTGTGGGATCGACTTTGATTCGCCCTTGCTATACTACGATTGACCTTGTACTATTGCTAGTATAATTGATGTAAGGCTCACGACGATCACATGGCAGGGGTAAGTTTGACCCTAGGAGCAATCCTTCTGTGTTCCTAGGTTATGAACCTCATATCAAAGGTTTCCAAGTACTCAATCTCAAAAATAGATCCGTTATTGTTTCAAGAGATGTAGTATTTCATGAACAGTCTTTTCCATTCTTTGATTCTACTAATATTTCTTCTGATGATTCCTTATGTCTACCATTGCCTTTAGCACATTCAGATCATGTCAATCCATCAAATGATGCACTAGACAATCAGGATCCTACATCTGATCAGTCAGACAGTAATCCTTCTATCCATCCAAATGAGATCTACTAGAAACATATCTAGTCCAAGTTATTTGCAAGATTACATATATCAAAATCCTGCAAACAGAACATCTCCTCATCCTATAGAAAATGTGATCACATATGACAACATATCTCCTAGTTATCAAGGCTTCATTAGTAACAACAACTCAGAATCAGAACCTGCCACTTATCAGCAAGTAGCCCAAGATCCTAACTGGCAGGAGGCCATGAACAAGAAATTGGAAACCCTAGACAAAACCAATACATGGACACTAGTTCCACTACCTAAAGGTATCAAACCTATTGGTTGTAAGTGGGTATATAGAATAAAAATGAATTCAGATGGAAATATTGAGAGATATAAAGCTAGACTAGTGGCCAAAGAGTACACACAAACATAAGGCATTGAGTTTTTAGAGACCTTCTCACCAGTTGCTTAATAGACCACAATCAGGTTTTTTCTTGCCCCGGCAGCACAAAAAGGATGGTTTTTGCAAGCTGTTCATGTCCTTTATCATCCCATGATCAGCTTGAAGGGGGGGTGTTAAGATTAAAGAAGGATATGATGGTTTTTGCTCATTGGTGCATTTTATCAAACACATATGGAAAAATGAAGTTAATTTGTAGTAACTGTCAATTGAGCTCCATCCTCAACTATAAATAGCCGCTGAGAGTTCAGAGAGTAGTTTAGAAGTTCCAATAACTGTTTTAGATAATCAACCGATGTAAATCAATGTTAATTCGTTTTCCCGCCTTTTCTTTAATTCAAAAGTTAGTTAACTTCATCTTCTTCGTGATGAAGGTTCTTGATCTATTTTGATTCTGAGATTTCCTGGTTCAATTCTTGTTTCTTTATCAAATTTAACAATTATAATTTTCTTACCCAGCTGTTGATCTCACACCATAACATTTTCGGAGGATAAGACTATAGTGCCTTTTGAGACAAAAGAAGGTTGTAGGCAGCCAATATTATTATATTTTCTAGAAATCTTGTTGTTATGATGTTTTATTTCAGTTCATATATTATTTTCTTTTGGGGTTATTAGAGTATTTTAATATTCTGGTTTTTTGTTATTATGTAATGTGCCACGTGGCTTGATGTAATAGGTTAGCATAAAAATATATAAGTTATTATTTTTCCTTTCTATAAAAACATTAATTCAGAAAAATTTGAAGGGAAATGTGTTAGGAAATCAACGCGGGAACGCAGCGGAATTTCAAAAATTTATTTCTTTTGACCAGGATCGACTTCGTTTAAGCAATAAACAAATAATCTAGTAGACGGTGATTATCTTGGTTGATCTAAAAGATCGATGCTTTGACCGTCTAAGGAGAGTAGCGATGCACGGAGCCGCCCAAGCGTTCGGCCTCTACCGCTAGTCCACATGAACAACCCGCCGGAATCCACCAATGGATTGCTACTAGAAAAACCCGGTTGCTAGACCGACCTTTTCTCTCTCCAAATCTCTCCCTAAGAAGCTCTCTATTTTTCACAAGAACTATTAGCTCTTAGAATTGTGATGTACAAAAGAGCTAGCCAAGCCTCCCTTAAATAGAGGTTGGGGCGCCACTTTCATAACCCAATCTGATTGAGATTAGCTTCTAGTATATTGATGAGAAAGAAAATATTTTCCTAATAAAATAAGGAAAATCTCTTTAATTGATTTATCTCATTTAATATTCAATATCTTATATTAAATATTTTTCCTAAGATATATATTGACAATATCTTATATTGAATATATCTTTATATTATTACCATAAATCTATTTTTTCAAAATCAATTAATATCTAATATTAATATTATGGTAATCTTATTAATTAAATTGCACAATTCAAATGTATTCTATACACTTAACTGTGGAAATATTATGGTTAATATTACATAATATTACATTGAACACGTTACATTGTAACATGTTACTTATGTATCAAAGAGACATATTAATTGTATTAAATAAACAATTAATATGTCCTAAAAGTCATAAAGTAACTATCTTTTGTCCTATTATGTAATACTCCCTCCGTCCCGCAATATAAGTCTTTTTAACCTTTTTGTGGTTTCCCAAAATATAAGTCTTTCTCACATTTCAATATAAGATTAATGTATTGTTTTCACTTTCACACTAAACAATGCAATATTATAAGTCAATCCCAAAAATCAATACACTATTTTACCTTGAAATATAAAAAAGTAACTCATTTATGATTTTTCTTAATCTGTGTGAAAAATACAAAAGGACTTATAATACGGGACGGAGGGAGTAGCTTATACATAGCCGACTCTAGCATTTATTCTAGCCGGCTCTAGTTACTTTTACTTTACTAGCTAGGATCCTCTCTTGTATCTATTTATACTCATTCTTTCAACATGAATAAACAAGTTGAAGTTTACTCAAGTATAATTTACTTTCTCAAACTCTCTTCATGGTATCGGAGCGTTAGACTCCTGAATCCGCTGCAAATTATCAGTACCCTGCTGAATCAAGAATGTCTTCATTATCTGAAGCTTCATCACCCTCGATTGAGTCAGTGCCTCAACAGACTGGGGTCACGAAAACCACTCTTTTACAAATCACAGACTTGATGGAAACAACTACCTGCTGTGGTCAAAATCTATGAAAATGTATATCTCAGGCCAGAGCAAGATGGGATATTTGTCTTGTTCCAAACACCGCCCTCTTGGCTGAAACTGACCCCAAGTTTGAAGCATGGGATACAGAAAATAACCAAGTCATGACCATCCTCACGAGGTCAATGACAAAAGAGATCAGTGAGAACTTCATGATGTATGATACTGCAAAGGAAATCTGGGACAATGCCAGAGACCTTTACTCAAAAAAGGACAATACATCTGAGGTCTATGATCTTGAAGCTCAAATCCAAAATTGCAGGCAAGGGGATATGTCTGTAACTCAATACTTCAACCAACTATCTAGGGCATGGCAACACCTAGATATGTTGGAAACTCACCCCTGGAATGATGTTAAGGATGCTGCCCTTTATAAGGACATTATTGAGAAAAAGAGAGTATTCAAATTTCTTCTTGGATGAATCCTACTCTTGATGATGTTAGAGGAAGAATCCTTGCCACAAAACCTCTCCTAATCTCAAATCCATGTTTGCTTTGAGGTCAAACATGAGGAAACCAGGAGGAAAGTGATCTTTCTTTGAACTCCCCACCGACAACCCTTTGAAAGTGCTACCTGGCCGATTGTCAGAAGCTCTTTGAGGTATCTTGAGACATCCAGGAAGCTCACCGATAGAATCGGAAAGTTGTTCTCGTGAGCACCGCAAACGCACAAATCATACCAAGGACACTTCTTTGGAAGCTACATGGCAAGCCTAACTCCTCCAGGCCTACCAGGAAAGTCGAGGCGGGCATGTCAATGAAGAGGAGAATGATAACAAGTTGAATGCTCGGTTTGTTGCATTCAAAGCTTTCCTCACCCAACAAAAGAAGGTAGTCCCTCACCGACATAGCTACTCGAGGTTAGTGCAGGTAAATTCTACTCTTCTATTAGTAATGAAACATGGATTGTTGATTCTGGGCCTCCTCCCATATGACTAGTAATAAAAACCTCATAACTAAACTTATACCATGTCATCAAATTCACAAAGTTAAGGCTCTTTGATGGATCTATCTCGTGTGCAAAAGGTTTTGGGGCTATTAAACTCACTAATAAGATATGCCTAAAGGATGTCCTATTTGTTCCAAACTTAGACCGCAATCTCATATCCGTCAAGTAGACTAGCAAAAGATTTGAATTGGACTGTTGTTTTTAATAAGAATCAGTGCACTTTCCAGGATCCTTCTTCACAGGAAGTGATTGGGAGGGCTAAACCCTGCTCAGGATTGTATGTGGTCAACCTCGCTTTGAAGATCGAAGATCGAATCGCCTCGTGACTGCACTTCAACCTTAGACAATATCATGTTATGGCATTATCGACTAGGACATCCAAGTTTTGGTTATTTGAAGTCTTTAATTCCTGAATTATTTAAAGGATGTAATGTCAATGATCTTCAATGTGATATTTGCCAATTTGCCAAACTTACCAAATCTGTATATACCAAACTGCCTTATGTGCCATCCACACCTTTCACTTTAATTCATAGTGATGTATGGAGACCTTCAAGAGTAAAAAGTATAACAGGAAAAAGGTGGTTTGTCACTTTCATTGATGATCATACTAGGAACACATGGTTGTTTTTAATGAAGGATAAATCGATGTTGGAACAATTTTTGTGAATTTTACAACATGATCTCTACCCAATTTGACACTAAGATCAAGATCTTAAAGGCGATAATGCACTTGAGTACTATGAGTCTAACCTCGGTAATTTCTTGATGAATAAGGGATTGTCCATATCGTAGTTGTGTGGAAACACCTCAATAAAATGGGGTTCTTTGAGAGAAAGAAACACAGCACTCTTTGGAGATGGCTAGATCAATCATGTTCACCACACATGTTCCAAAGTATATGTGGGGTGAAGCTATATTGCTCGCCACTTACTTAATCAACAGACTTCCCAGAGAGTGTTAGGCTTCAAAACTCCTATCCAAACCCTCCCGACCACACACTCCCGCCTCATCTTATTTCCCAATAACCTTCAAAAATCTTTGTTTGCATTGTATTTGTTTATATCCATGCCCAACACAGAAGCAAACTTGATCCCAAAGCTCACAAGTGCATTTTCCTAGGATATGCAAAGGACAGGAAAGGTTACAGGTGTTATTCTCCTTCTGAAAAGAGATTTTACAATTCTATGGATGTAAAATTCTTTGAAAGGACTCCTACTACAGCAAGTCCACTGAGGCAGTCACTGATGGAAACCTGATTGAAATTGACCTAAATCCGTTCCCTCAGCAAACTCTTAACCTCGGCAACCCATCGATTCTCGCAGGTGAACCTCAAAGACCTTATCGACTCTCGGCGACTGCGATCCTCAAGAACCTCATCGAACCAGAGCCTCATCGACCCGAGCCTCATCGATACTCAAAGAACCATCGACTCTCGTGAGCTGCGACATTGATGATAGACCTATTGCTATTAGGAAGGGAAAGAGATCTTGCACTACTGATCATTCTATTCATAATTATTTATCTTATGATCAGTTATCACCGCTTTTGCCATGTTTACACAGGATTTGGATACTCACTCTATTCCTAAGAATATACAGGAAGCTCTCCAACACGATAAGTGGAAGGCGGTATCAAATCGAAATGATCGCTCTCCTTGACAACCATACTTGGGACCTCACCACTCTCCCACATGGAAAGAAGACAAGTCATTTGTAAGTGGTCATATTCACTATCAAGTACAATGCTGATGGTACTATTGACAAATACAAAGCTAGACCCGGTTGCAAGGGATTCACTCAAACATATGGACTTGACTACAAAGAGACCTTTGCACTTGTGGCAAAGCTAAACACTGCAGTCTTGATCTCACTTGATGTCCAACTTTATCGCCTCTCCACCAATTGGATATCAAGAATGCGTTCCTAAATGGTGACCTTCTTGAGGAAGTCTATATGAATGTACCTCTGGTTTTACCAATCCTCACACTCAAGGAAAGGTTTGTAAATTGAGGAAATCTCTATATGGCCTAAAGCAATCCCCAAGAGCCTGGTTTGGGAAACTCACTCTGTGTGGTTAAAGTGCTGGATATCATCAATGCAACTCAGATCACACCATGTTTATCAAGACCACTAGCGTGAAAAATATCTATTCTTATTGTATATATGGATGATAACATCCTCTTTGGTGATGACTCTACCGAGATCCAGAATTTGAAGACTCTCTTGGCAAAGGTTTTTCAAGTCAAGGATTTGGGCTATCTTAAATACTTCATTGGTATGGAAATTGCAAGAAACAACCAGGTATCTCTATCTCTCAAAGGAAATATGTCTTTGGACTCTCTTTGAAGGAAAGCGGTATCTTTGGGATGCAAACTCTTTGTATCCTGAGTAGACCAGAGTAATACCTTTGCATGGTGAAATTCTTTGTCAGGAAGGATCAATATCAAAGACTTGTAGTGGAAACTCATTTATCCGTCCCATACAAGACTGATATTGCATATGGAGTCGATCCCAGTTAGCTTGATTCATGCATTGCCCTACTTGAGCAACATTGGGATGTTGTGAGCAGGATCTGAGGTACACAAGTCCACTCTGGCCAAGGCTTACATTTCACCAAATCTGTTTGAGAGATCTATCAAGGTTTACACCGATGATTGATTTTGGTGTCGTCACACAGACGGAAGATCTACTCTGAGGCTCTTGTTCTTATGTATGTATGGGAAATCTTGTCACTGGAGGAGCAAGAAACAACCTACCGTCTGTAGAAGCGATCTTGAAGAAAGTGAACTCAGGGCACTAGTTTTGGGTATCTGTGAAGCTACATGGATAAAAGTGGTCCCTGATCGAACTTCAACAAATTTCTTCAAAGAACCTATCACACTCTGCTTTGTGACAATAATTCACCTTATGCATGGCAGAGGATCCAGTTCATCATGATAAAACCATGATATTGACAGACATTTCCTTAAAGAGAAGATCGATGCCAAGATCATTCAACTTCAGTATGTTTCCTCAGCAGACCAAAATGCTGATATTCTCACAAAGGCAATTCCACCGCTTATGTTCAGCAGACTAAGTAGCAAACTTGGCTGTATTAACATATACAACCCTGTTTGAGGGGGGGGTGTGGAAATATTATGGTTAATATTACATAATATTACATTGAACACGTTACATTGTAACATGTTACTTATGTATCAAAGAGACATATTAATTGTATTAAATAAACAATTAATATGTCCTAAAAATCATAAAGTAACTATCTTTTGTCCTATTATGTAATAGCTATACATAGCCGACTCTAGCATTTATTCTAGCCGGCTCTAGTTACTTTTTCTTCATACTTAGCTAGGATCCTCTCTTGTATCTATTTATACTCATTCTTTCAACATGAATAAACAAGTTGAAGTTTACTCAAGTATAATTTATTTTCTCAAACTCTCTTCATTAATTCATGCGCCCCTTTTGCCAAAAAAATTGGCATTCGGAATATTCTTTAATTAATATAATTCTATGATTAATTAATTTGTAAAATACATGTATACACACACACACACACACACACACACACACACACACACACACACACACACATATATATATATATATATATATATATATATATATATATATATATATATATATACATTATGTGTATACTTAATTAATCAACATAATTAATATCTTGTATTATATTTATTCACAATAAATAAATACCACCATATTAATTTACCAATATAACCTTTATAGTCGTGAGATAAATTCCTCCATTATTTGGTCATCAACTATAACCGCATTTTAATCCGACTCGATGTTCATATGTAGGGTCATGTAAACGAGCCGAACCTACCGAACCCTGGTAGGTTCGAGCTCGACTCAATTTTTCGAACCTAAGGTTCGGCTCAAACTCAATCGATCGAACCTTAATTTAGCAAGGTTCGGCTCGGGTTCGAATGGAATATTAGGAAATATGTTCGGTCCGGTTCGGCTCGAACATGCTCGATTTCGTTCGAACATGTTCGGCTCGAACGAACCATTTGTAATAGAATAAAGAATAAAATATATATATATATATATATATATATATATATATATATATATATATATATATATAGGGTTCTTCTTCTAACCCTAATTTGATTTTGATTTCTATTTTAATTTAATAATATATATATATATATATATATATAGTTTTTTTAAATATAAAATAGTTCGAGCGAACGTGTTCGATACTGGTTCGGCTCGATAGAGCGAATATCAAATACCTACCGTTCGCTCGGCGCTGAAGGTTGAATCGAACTCGAATCGAGCTTTTTTCATTTACTGACGAATATCAAATACCTACCGTTCGGCTCGAATACAGCGAATCGAACCGAATACTGACGTTCATTTACAGCCCTATTGTGTGTGACCCGATAGGCTTCCGAATATGTTGGTCGTAGGCACAAAGTGCATATTACGAAAATGCCCTTCATACCTAACGATCACGGGATAGCGTCTAGCAACACACCATGACCCCCAATCATTGGAAGAGTCAAATACAATGACTACTACCTTTCATGTGAAACAGTTACCGTGTAAATTACAATCCTACCGTACTAATAATATCCATACGGTCGTTCGTCGAGTGTCAAACATCAACGACCGTATCTTATAATCTGGATATCATGCTCTCTCGAAGTAACTCATTTACTCCCACTTTGCAAAGATTCTCGAGAGTAAGACATTCTTTATTAGAAGGCCATTTCGGATATTCAATCCCAATCATAGGATACGCAATTCCCGGACGAACTAACATGTATACTCCGCATGCTTCAGTATCACACCCAATCACTACTACATGATCGCCCCATGGATAGGGGAAATCTCAATAGTGTCAAAGAATGACAATCCACACCGTGATGCCATGAAGACTCCGGTCTTAAGGATAATTACACGACCACCACATAGTGCGACAATTAATGTAAGTGGGTCAGTCTAATGTACGCATTCTCTAATACACGTCCACGTACTGTCCAAGTGTCTCTACACTTCGGTAGACGAGATCTATCCCTGCCCTTAAAGACAGAAGACATCTAATACGTGATGGCCTGTTCGTACTATCATTGCCCTGTTTAATTGTACATCAGCCTAGAGACATTTAAGTATCAAACTTATTAAAGTGATTAGAGATCTCATCAATCATAATCGCCTATCATGGTTTCTCTATCACAGTTTAATACTAAGGACGTCATCATATAACAATTCATAATTGATTCTTTAAAAGAACAAGTATATGACAACAGAAAAGTCATTTAATATATGTAAAAACATAAAGAAATAGTAGAAATGATCCGACCCGGTCGGATCCGGTCCAACCCGATAGGGTTTAGTACATAATTTCAACAAAATTTTCTTCCCCAATTTACTCTCGTTTTTCCTTTTCCAATCAAAACCCTAGTTTTCTTTTGAGATCTTAGGAAAGTGAATTCAGATTCACTTTCTACATGGTATCGGAGCAGGTTTTGCAACCTTCGATTACAATTTGTTAACGTTTTCCTTCCATTTTTGTTATTTTGCTCCTTCATTTTGTTTTAAAGGCGGCCGAGTGTCAGATCCGAGAAATCGAGACCTCGAGTCCTTATTTCCGACATCCGAACGAGAATCTAGCCTTAGTTCTTGTAGATCCACCGCTTGATGGTCAAAATTACCACTCATGGAGTAGAGCGATGAGAATGGTGCTGATTTCGAAGAACAAATTAGGTTTAGTTGATGGATCGCTGCGAAACCTACTGTTGATGAAAGTTTGATCTTCCGGTGAGAGCAATGCGATACGACGGTTACGTCGTGGATTTTGAAGACCGTTACACCACCGATTCAAAAGACTATACTCTGGTTGGATACCGCACATGATATCTGAGAGGATTTGCGCATGAGGTATTATAATATTGATTACTTCCGTTTGTCGGATTTATTAGAAGAAATCAGTCAGATTAGACAAGGTAACCTTTCTGTTACTGAATATTGTGCTCAATTGAAGCCTGTTATGGATGTGATCATGATTTTGAAACCAATTTCAAGCTGTGAATGTGAAGTCAAGTGCACATGTAAGCTTATACCTACCTTCATAGAATACATCGAATCTGAGTATGTGTAATATTCCGATTTTCGGGAAAGGGCAGACGTGTCTTTTTGCGAAGACGAAATATTAGGTTCGGTTTCCTTCTATTCGAGTTAATTATTTTGGGACGTTTTATATATATAATTTCGAGTTTTATATATATAATTAAAAGAAAAATTCATTTTAGTGATCAAGGGCAATTAAGGAAAAGATTGACCCTTTTTAATGTTTAGACCTAGCTAAAAATCAGAAATTGATCTAACAATTCCTCCCTTATGCGATTGAGAGAAAGAGAGAAGAGAGGCTAGAAAGTTCTTCACTTTTGCTAAGGGAAGGTTGATCGCTTTTTAACGGATTCAAGAATTGGACTCGTAAAAGAGCCACGACAATTTGGCATCGATTCGTGGGATTGTAGCAGATTTTCAAGTAGTTTTGATCGAGTTTTGGGGCTGCAAAAGGTAAGAAAGCTTGATCTATGAATTCCATCATTTGCTATAAGGAATTGATCATGTTTTAAGGCTACTTGGTGTTAGAAATATGAATCTTTGTTTTGGTTAATGACTATAGTCGTTATAATACGTTTAGATGGGGATTTTGTGTTGTTGTGTTGATTATTTTTCTTTGGTTTTGTGTTGAATTACGATCGGAAATCGCATGGTGATGAAGTTAGGGTTTAGGTCGAACCAGGTGAACGCAGCGTCCGGTATTGCGGACGAAGCGCCCAGCTTAGGTTCCACCTTTGGGAAGCGTCTGGTTGTATTGGACGGGCGTCTAAGGTGCTATTTACATTCGAGATTGAAGCTGTTTTGGGTGGACGGCGTCCACTATTTTGGGCGGGCGTCGATAAGCTTGAACAGGCGTCCAAGTCTTTAAGCGGGCGTCGATTTCAGACGCCTCCTTTCTATTGTTAATTGTTGTTTGGCCATATATACATGCTTTACTTACTTAAAATCTATAACTATGATATGTTAAACATGGTATAACTTAGACAAGCCTGAATTGAGCTTCTGATTCGTTCAGTTAAAACACCGAATGTACTCTTAAAGGGAGTTGAAGTTCGGATCCGTCGGAAGAACATGATAGGCTTGTGCTTTGATGAATTAGCATTCATCAATGTGCTGTGTATGTGCTAGGACTTGTCCGTGTCTAGTGTCTAAGGAGGAGAGTAGTATGTGTGAGGGAGATTATTTGAAAATACTTAGGCTGGCTAGTTAATAACTTAATAAACAACGTATGTGACTAGTAAAAGATTAAACAACATGTCTCTCTTGGCTAGGCACCAGGCTAAATCGCGATGCGTGTGCTACCTCTGAAGGTGGAAGAACCGTAGGTCAAAAAGACCCTAAGCACGGAGGGACTCTCTTTGAGGTGTGCGTGCTATCGGAGTCTACCTTTTCTAGACTTCGTGGGTATTGGTGTGATCCATCGATATGTTGCAAAAGAGTGTTCCCAAGGTAGAAGAACTCAGAGGTCAAAGACCCTAAGTCTGAGAAGGACTCTTTGAGGGGATGCGCGTAGTGCCCTTGAGTGCGGTTGTAACATAGATAGGTTAAGTTAGAAACGATTAGTCACAGCGTGTTGATGAGCATGAAGTGAACCCTAGATGGAGTTGGTCTCATTTAATCAACTAATTAAATAAATGTCTATTCGTTATAACTATGATTGTTTTCATAGCTTCTCTTTCTTTCTAAGCACGTTGTACTTACCTCGAATGCATACTTTTTCTATGTGTTTGGGGGCGAGAAGGCGAAACAGTTTTCGAGGAAGAGTTTGCGACGGCGTTTGGCGCCGCTTCGTTGAAGAATCAAGATGTTTCTTTTACGCTTTTCTTTGGTTGTACTTTCCGTACTTTTGAGGTAGAATACCGCTTTTGGCGATTTGTCGTAGTTTGTCTTTTGGGATTTTAGTACTTTTCCAAATGTAATAATTTACATTTCTACCCTTTAGATTTCTTTTCTACTCTTTATTTTTGGGAAAAATTTTATATACCCGAGTTTGCTTCCGTTTGCCTTCATTTTGATACGACGTAGTATGCAGGCTTACGTATAAAATGAGCTTATATTTATTTTATACGTGCGACGTTTCTTTTCGGATAAGGACTCGTGTCCGGGAACGGGCGTTCTGATTGGTATCGAGAGCGAAAGCGTTCTTTAGACTTCCTTTCCGTAAGACAAGTTTCTTTAGATCTTTAGTAACGTCTGGTTTTCTTGATCTTTCAGCATGGTAACGACAAGAAGAGGCGTTCGTGGAGGTGAGCTCAAAGGTTAGACAAGGGCGAGAGCCCGGTGCCCGTAGTAGGGGTGGATTTGTGAGGCGAGAATCCTTCGCCTCGTTTGAGTCTTCGCCACCACCCCATACTGCCACGCCTACACCACGGTCTCAACAGGATGTGTCACGAGGCGCATCGAATCTGCCACCCGACCACCGCCAAGATATAACTACATTTATGGAGAGCCTGGACAAGCACCTATTCGTGTCATCCTTTGTAGTAGGCGACATTCCACCGATTAGTGCGCCACCACGGTGACCAATGTATATCCACCACCATCTAGTGCTTATCCTCCAGTGTATCCTCAGCAAGCAGCGGGTCTTTTACCCTCCTCACAGAGGTCATGTTCCTCACCCTCACAGTACCACCTTCACCACGCTTTGACCACCAGCAAGGCGTCGGTCATCTACCCTTTGGTTTTCAGTAGCCTCAACAGCATCAGTTTTATCAGGGGTACTATCCGTATCAGAATGAGCCTCACGTAATCCCACCTTATCCTCAACATCAGCAGTATCAGCCGCATGTATCTTATGGTTACCCTCCAGTTCACCCACCAGTTAGACCGGCTTTTGAGCAAGCACCAACGGTGGATTGGTATACAAGATTGAGGAGAAATCGAGTTGAGAACTTCTTTGGTAATGTGGAGCATTCTAAAGCAGAGGAATGGATAAGAGGATTCGAGAAAGCTTGTAGGAACATACATGTTCCTGAGACAGAGATGGCGACTAGCGATCGAGTTTTATGTTGGGATCGTGAAGCATGGATTGATCTTTGTTCAAAGCGACAACGGTAAGGTAACGGATTGGGAAGGGTTCAAGATGATGTTTTATAATGAGTACTTCCGGTTCTGATTCAAGCGAGATAAAGCAAGTCAATTCTGAAGCACAAGCAAGGTAATCATCGGCGAGGTGTCGAAGACACTAATAAATTCAATGAGTTAGGAAGGTTCTATCCGGAATTGATGAAAGTGGAAGAGAGAAAGATGGCCCTCTATAAGGATGGGTTGGCCTACGAGATTGATCGGGCATGCTAGGATTCACGGCAAGGAATATGGCGAGTTGATGAATAAAGCCTTGGAAGTCGAAACTTTCAGGAAGAGAGCTACGATGGTTGTTAATAATAAGAGAAATTTTGGGACAAGTCAAAGCGATTATAGGGGGGCGCCACAACAAGCGACCAAGAAGACTACGGCTCTACAGCAGGCTAAGGCCCCGAGCAGTGCACCACTTTGCCCCAAGTGCAGCAGAAATCATACGGAGAGAGTGCGAGGCGAGTAGTAGCGGTTTGTTACGTTTGTGGTGAGCAAGGACACTTCTCGAGAGCGTGTCCAAACAGAGGAAACAAGAGTGGTTCGAGCCAAGGTAGCGGGAGGCGGCCCGAGCCGACCGGTTCGAGTTTTTGCGGCGGATGCTAATTTTGTGGAACCAGAGGATGGCGTTATTTCGGTACCATGTTTTGTTTCATTCTTTTGTTAAGATATTTTATAGCGTGATTATTCATGTTGTAACTATATTTAAATAAATGAATATGCATCCACAATACGATAATGTTAGAAAACTTAGTGGTCAAGGCTTTGTTTGACACGGGGCGTCAAATACTTTTGTGTCAACCAAGGTAGCTAAGTTGGATTTACCTTGAGCCTTTAAGAAACACTTTGGAGATAACTACGCCGTTAGGGAAGGTAACAAGGGTAACTAGAATGATACCACAAGTGGAAGTTCGAGTCGGACCTTATCGATGTAAGAGCAACTTTCTGATTTTGGACTTTTCGGATTTTGATGTAATCCTCGGAATAGATTGGCTATCCGAGAATTATGTACACTTGAATCAGAAAAAGAGAAGAAAGTGACTTTTAAAGTACAGGAAATCGACAAAGCGCATCAAGGAATGTATACAAGCCGAGTAAGAAGAAACATCCGATCATATATCGGTTAAAGCGATAAGGGCTTGTCGGAAGGGTTGTGAGGGCTACTTGTTGTATGCAGTGGGCGTGGAACAAGTGAAGCCTAAGTTCGAGAGACTCCCATAGTGAGGGAATACCTGAGGTATTTCGGAAGAGTTACCGGAAACATGCGGATGAGAGAGATAGAGTTTGAAATTCGATTGATACGGGAGCGGCACGATCGCTAAAGCACCTTCTGAGAATGGCACCGGCGAATTAAAGGAGTTGAAAGCTCAATTAAAGATATGCTTGAAAGGAACATAATTCAGCCCGATACCTGCGCCTGCCAGGAGCCCCCTGTTTTGTTCGTGAAGAAGAAAGATGGCGGCATGAGAATGTGTATCGACTACTGAGCTTCGAACAACCTTACCATCAAGAATAAGTATCCTCTACCAAGAATAGATGACTGTTTAATCGATTTGCGGGGTAAGAAAGTGTTCTCAAGATTGACCTGAGGTCCGGATATCATCAAGCGAAGGTTAAAATAGCGAGATATACGAAGACGGCTTTCGAGACGAGATATGGACATTATGAGTTCCTTGTTATGCCTTTTGGACTCACTAATGCTCCATCTGCATTTATGGATTTGATGCGGCGAGTCTTCATGCCGTACTTGGATAAGTTCGTGATAGTGTTCATAGGCGATATCCTAGTTTACTCTAAGGGACGAGAAAGAACACGAGGAACACTTAAGGATAGTGTTGGACACCTTTGAAGAAGAATCGGTTATGCGCAAAGTTTTCCAAGTGTGACTTTTGGTTGGATCGAGTGAGTTTCTTGGGTCATGTAATTTCGGAGATGGTATTCAAGTTGATCCGGCAAAGATCGAGGCGATTGAGAATTGGCCTAAACCTACCTGATCTCGAAGTAAGAAGTTTTCTTGGGTTGGTGGTTACTACCGGAAGTTCGTACAAGATTTTTGAAGATAGCTACTCCACTCACCGGTGACCGGAAGAATGTGAAATTTGAATGGACTAATGAGTGTGATAAGGCCTTTCATACCTTGAAGAAGTAAGTTGACTACGGCACCGGTGTTAGCGATTCCGGAGATTTTTGATAACTATGATGTCTACACGGATGCTTGGGACAGGGTTTGGGTTGTGTGTTGATGCAAGGAGGAAAAGTGATAGCTTATGCATCTAGGCGATTGAAGGTACATGAGAAGAACTACCCGACACATGATCTAGAGTTAGCGTGGTAGTTTTGCCTTAAAGACTTGGAGGCATTACTTTATATGGGGTTAAAGCAAGGATCTTCACCGACCATAAGAGTTTAAAGTATTTCTTCACACAAGAGAACTGAATATGAGGCAGAGGAGATGGTTAGAGTTCGTTAAGGACTATGATTTGGACATTGAGTACCATCCAGGTAAAGCGAATGTAGTGGCAGATGCTCTGGCGAGAAAAACGGTGTTTGCGACTTCGGTGTTGAGGTAATGGCGAGAAAGGTTAGATGGGTTGGAAATCGAAGCTTTGATCAGATTGAAGACAGGCGATTTGTGGCACCGTTGTTAGCAAGGTCGAGTTGATGGATGATATTCGGGAAAGCAAAGCGAAGACCGGTTTTGTTGGATTTGAAGCGTGTTGCTAAGGAGAAGCCTACGGTTGGTTACGTGTTGGATAAAGTGGAAATGTGGTATCGGGATCGTCTATGTGTACCCAATGTTGGCGACTTAAGACAAAGAATTATGGAAGAAGCACATAGGATAGCTTTTGCGGTTCATCCGGGTGCTACTAAAATGTATAGAGACTTAAAGGAAAGATTTTGGTGGCCCTCGATGAAAGTGGAGATAGCCAAGTTTGTGGCCGAGTGTGATGTATGTCAGAAGGTTAAGGCGGAGCATAGAAGACCCGGTGGAATGCTTAAGCCATTGGATATCCCGGAATGGAAGTGGGATAAGATCACAATGGACTTCATCACCGGATTACCTAAGACAAGAGGCGGACACGACGCAATTTGGGTAATCGTGGACAGATTGACCAAATCGCCCATTTCTTACCGTACAAAGGTCGACATGCCATTAAAGAAGATGAGCGACACTATATCTGGACAATATAGTGAAGTTACATGGAGTTCAGTCTCGATAGTTTTGAGACCGTGATTCGAGATTCGTAAGTCGATTTTGGAAGAGCTTGCAAGAAGCCTTCGGGACCAAGTTGGATTTGAGCACGGCTTTTCATCCTCAGACAGATGGACAATCTGAGAGGACCATCCAGACACTCGAGGACATGCTGAGAGCTTGTGTTTTGGAGGTAGGCGGATCATGGGATGATTACCTATCGGTAGCGGAGTTTGCCTACAACAACAGTTTTCATGCAAGTATAGGCATGCCGCCCGTTTGAAGCGTTGTATGGGGGAGAAGATGTCATGCGCCACTTGTTTTGGGATGAAGTCGGGAGAGGCAGATTACAGGGCCAGAGATGGTTGAACAAGCAAAGGAAAGGGTTCAGTTGGTCAAGAAGAATCTGAAGGCAGCTCAAGACAGACAGAAAAGTTGGGCTGATGTTAGAAGAAGACCTCTTGAGTTTGAAGTCGGCGATAGAGTTTACCTCCGAGCTTCACCGATGAAAGGAGTGAAACGCTTTGGACAAAAAGGAAAGCTAAGTCCAAGGTATGTTGGACCTTTTGAGATTTTGGAGAGAGTTGGGACGTTAGCTTATAAGCTTCGGTTGCCAGAATCAATGTCGAGAGTCCATAATGTGTTTCACGTTTCGATGTTGAAAAAGTGTCGGCGAAGAATGATGTGGAAACTACGGTTGACCCGGGAATCTTACAAGATAACCTTGCATATGGCGAGAGACCAATCAAGATTACGGACCGGAAAGAAAAGATGATTAAGAGCGGATGATCCCCTTGGTGTTAGTTCGGTGGAGCAATCATTCACCCGAGGAGGCAACTTGGGAAGTGGAAAGCGACATGCTAGTGAGTTCCAAGAGTTTGGGGATTTACGGTATGTTCTAGTTTCGAGGAATGAAACTCCTTTTAAGGGGAGAATGTAATATTCCGATTTTGGAAAAGGCAGGCGTGTCTTTTGCGAAGACGAAATATTAGGTTCGGTTTCCTTCTATTCGGAGTTAATTATTTTGGGACGTTTTATATATATAATTTTGAGTTTTATATATATAATTAAAAGAAAATTCATTTTTAGTGATCAAGGGCAATTAAGGAAAAGATTGACCCCTTTTTAATGTTTAGACCTAGCCTAAAAATCAGAAATTGATCTAACAATTCCTCCTTATGCGATTGAGAGAAAGAGAGAAGAGAGGCTAGAAAGTTCTTCACTTTTGCTAAGGAAGGTTGATCGTTTTCGAAACGGATTCAAGAATTGGACTCGCGAAAAGAGCACGACAATTTGGCATCGATTACGTAGGATTGTAGTGATTTTCGGAGTAGTTTTGATCGAGTTTTGGGGCTGCAAAAGGTAAGAGAAAGCTTGATCTATGAATTCCATCATTTGCTATAAGGAATTGATCATGTTTTAAGGCTACTTGGTGTTAGAAATATGAATCTTTGTTTTGGTTAATGACTATAGTCGTTATAATGCGTTTAGATGGGGATTTTGTGTTGTTGTGTTGATTATTCTTTGGTTTTGTGTTGAATTACGATCCGGAAATCGCATGGTGATGAAGTTAGGGTTTAGGTCGAACCCAGGTGAGCAGCGTCGGTATTGCGGACGGCGTCAGCCCTAGAGTTCCACCAGCAGACGAAAGCGTCTGGTTGTATTGGACGGGCGTCTAAGGTGCTATTTTACATTCGAGATTGAATCGCTGTTTTGGGTGGGCGGCGTCCACTATTTTGGGCGGGCGGCCGGTAAGCTTGAGCGGGCGTCCAAGTCTTTAAGCGGGCGTCGATTTACATCGCCTCCTTTCTATTGTTAATTGTTGTTTGGCCATATATACATGCTTTACTTACTTAAAATCTATAACTATGATATGTTAAACATGGTATAACTTAGACAAGCCTGAATTGAGCTTCTGATTCGTTCAGTTAAAACACCGAATGTACTCTTAAAGGGAGTTGAAGTTCGGATCCGTCGGAAGAACATGATAGGCTTGTGCTTTGATGAATTAGCATTCATCAATGTGCGTATGTGCTAGGACTTGTCCGTGTCTAGTGGTCTAGGAAGAGAGTAGTATGTGTGAGGGAGATTATTTGAAAATACTTAGGCTGGCTAGTTAATAACTTAATAAACAACGTATGTGACTAGTAAAAGATTAAACAACATGTCTCTCTTGGCTAGGCACCGAGGCTAAATCGCGATGCGTGTGCTACCTCTGAAGGTGGAAGAACCGTGAGGTCAAAAAGACCCTAAGTCACGGAGGGACTCTCTTTGAGGTGTGCGTGCTATCGGAGTCTACCTTTCTAGACTTCGTGGGTATTGGTGTGATCCAGCGATATGTTGCAAAAGAGTGTTCCCAAGGTAGAAGAACTCTGTAGGTCAAAGACCCTAAATCTGAGAAGGACTGCTTTGAGGGGATGCGCGTGAGTGCCCTTGAGTGCGGTTGTAACATAGATAGGTTAAGTTAGAAACGATTAGTCACAGCGTGTTGATGAGCATGAAGTGAACCCCTAGATGGAGTTGGTCTCATTTAATCAACTAATTAAATAAATGTCTATTCGTTATAACTATGATTGTTTTCATAGCTTCTCTTTCTTTCTAAGCACGTTGTACTTACCTCGAATGCATACTTTTTCTATGTGTTTGGGGGCGAGAAGGCGAAGCAGGTTTTCGAGGAAGAGTTTGACGACGACGTTTGACGCCGCTCGTTGAAGAATCAAGATGTTTCTTTTCTGCTTTTCTTTGGTTGTACTTTCCGTACTTTTGAGGTAGAATACCGTTTTTGACGATTTGTCGTAGTTTGTCTTTTGGGATTTTCGTACTTTTCCAAATGTAATAATTTACATTTCTACCCTTTAGATTTCTTTTCTACTCTTTATTTTTTGGGAAAAATTTTATATACCCGAGTTTGCTTCCGTTTGCCTTCATTTTGATACGACGTAGTAGAGGCTTACGTATAAAATGAGCTTATATTTATTTTATACGTGCCGAACGTTTCTTTTCCGGATAAGGACTCGGTGTCCGGGAACGGGGCGTTACAGTATGTAATTAAGTTCATGAAAGGATTTAATGATACCTTTGCACCAGTTAGGTCACAGGTGTTTCTGATGAAGCCTCTACCGAATATTACCAAAGCCTTTTCCATGTGCATCCAGTGTGAGAGATAATTGGAGTACACACCAAGTCATCCACAACATGTGCAACCAGCTGTTTTATGAACAGGTCTAACACAGAAAGTAGTGGTGGAAGATGATACTCGGGCTATGGAGTTAACAGAGGCCATCTTCTGGTTTTGGAGGAGAAAGGAGTCAGAATAAATGGGAATGAGGTCAAAGAAATAGATCCAACCGCAAAGTCCAATGCAGCATCTGTGGCTTCAATAACCACACTATAGAGAATTGCTATAAGAAGAACGGGTACCCTCATTGTTGGAAGCCAAAGAGAAGGATAAATCTGGTGGAAGGTAATGTGAGTTCAGGAGCTCATGATCAGTCTGTTCAGAGGTCAGACAAGTCAGAGTATGGGAAAAGCCCAGATTCTGGTATTGGATTGTTAGTCCAGCGACTTCAAAAATTGACAAGGTTCTGGATCATATGAGCTGAATGATAAGGTCCAACCAAATTATTAATCAGACCAATGTGCTAACAACAACCTTCTAACAAGATGATCATGAGCGCAAGGTAAAGCCTTAAACTCATGGATTTTAGATTCTAGTCACGTGAGACCACTTTGCTTCTTTGCATAGATGTTTTTGAAAATGCACATAAAGTCTATGGTGAGGCAGTCACCTTACACTAATGGAAAGTTAGTCCAAGTCACACATAGGGAATGTTAGGGTGTCTGAGAATCTGGTTTTGCATAATGTTCTGTATGTGCCTAAGTTTTGCTATAAACTTGATATCCTTAGGGAAGTTGACAGCTAATGGATCTTTTTGTGATGTGTTCATGGATGGACTATGTTGCATACAGGACAGAAGCAATGTGCAGATAATTGGTATAGCTAGAAAAAGAGCTGGCCTTTATCTGCTGCATCCTGAAAGCAATAGTTGCAAACAGCCCAAGATTAATAAATCCATCTGTAGTAGTTCTAGTAATGTTCTTCATGTAAATACATGTTGTGGTATCTAAGGTTGGGGCACATGTTCCAGCAGCGTATGACTGTAGTTAAAAGATTTTGTAATGATGTTTTTTTACCAGAAACTGTGTGTTTTGTCTGTCCTCATGCAAAAATGAAGCATTTGTCTTTTCCTTTGAGTGAAACTGTGGTGCAGCATTGTTTTGATTTTGTGCATATGGATTTATAGGGTCCCTATAGGAACTCCATTGTGTATGGACAACACTACTTCATGACAATTTTAGATGATTTAGCCGTTATACCTGGGTTTATTTGTTAAAAAGTAAGGCGGAGGTTTGGCCTTTAATTCAGAGTTTCTGTGCTTATGTAAAAACACAGTTTGATTGTAGTATCAAGATTTTAAGGACAGACAATGGAGCTGAATTTAGGTGGCCAGAATTTTATGGGGATAAAGGGATCATACACCAGGAGAGTTGTGTCTCCACACCACAACAAAATGGAGTGGTGAAAAGGAAACACCTACACATCCTAAATGTAGCTTGGGCCTTACTTTTCCAAGGGCACTTGCCCATTCCTTACTGGGGTCACTGCATTGTTCATGCAGTTAAGCTCATTAACCTCACACCCACACCCTTACTAGCTGAATGTACACCTTATGAGAAACTACATGAAATATTACCATACTCTGAAGTTAAGAGTTTTTGGATGCTTGGTTTTTTGTCTACAGCCTAACTAGGGATAGAAGCAAATTTGACACTAGAGGCTAGAACTTGTGCACACTTAGGTATGTCGAAACCACTAAGGGGTATATTCTTCTTGACCTAGTCACCAAAGAAATTTTTATCTCCAGGGATGTCATCTTTCATGAATTAGAGTTTCCACTTTACACAAGATCTCAAACTCCACACAGATGCACCTTACATCCATTTACCTCACTGTTTTTGACTCCACCATTTCTAATTCTATGATAGTCGGCCACATGATCCAGATCCTAATTACTCTCCTACCCCTGACATTGATCCAACATTGAATACAACTTTAGATGATACTTCACCTCCCACTCCAGATCAGGCAGCACCTGATCGATCCACCCATCCACACTAGACCAATTCGTTCCAAAAAACCTCCAGCCCGTTTGCAAGACTTTGTATGTGCACAAACCCAAAACGCACCTCACCCTATACTTTGGAGTCGATTGCACTCGCTCTCAATTGACCAACCCTCATTCTCGCTTTTGTTGCGACCATAGATAATGTACCAAAACCACAAACCTATAAAAGCGATCTTGAGCCCCTAAGTGGCAGGAAGCCATGAAACAAGAGATTAATGCACTAGAATCCACACATACCTGGGATTTGGTGGATTTACCTAAAAAAACCCCATTGGGTGTAAATGGGTCTATAAGGTCAAGTATAACTCAGACGGAACCATAGAGAATTATATGGCTAGGTTGGTTGCAAAGGGGTATACACAAACCCAAGGGATAGACTATGAGGGAACTTTCTCCCCTGTTGCAAAGATCACTACTATTCGTAGTTTACTAGCTATAGCATCCTTGAAAGGGTGGTTTTTACATCAATTAGACGTAAATAATGCGTTCATACATGGTGAGTTAGGTGAAGAGGTGTATATGAAACCACCCCCAGGCTTTCATACCTCACATCCTCAACAGGTTTGTAGGTTGAAGAAGTCGCTTTATGGGTTATATCAGGCTAGTTGCCAATGGAATCACAAATTAACTTCAGCTCTGTAAGATTTGGGATGTAGGCAGTCTACCAATGATCATAGTATGTTCATCAAGACTGATGGTCAAATTTTCTTGATTGCCATTGCCTATGTAGATGATATAGTGTTGCCTAGGAATAACATGTCCTTAATCTAAGAAATAAAAGGTTATCTTCATGATCTTTTCAAAATTAAGGACCTTGGTTTGTTAAAGTTTTTTCTAGGCCTTGAGATTTCTCGATCTAGTGCTGGTTTGGTACCCTCTCAAAGGAAATATGCTCTTAGTCTATTAGAACACTTTGATATGTTGGATTTCAAGGGTGCTACCACACCCATGAAGACTAAAACTGCCATTTTTCATGGAGATTCGAGCTTACGGGTGATAATGTCATGATATCGTAGTCTTGTTGGGAAACTCCTGTATTTAAACATTACCCGACCTGACATGAGTTTTGCCACCCAACAATTGAGCCAATATTTGGATGCCCTCACAGTGCATCATTTCCATGCAGCCAGGTGTTACGGTACATCAAAAGTGCACTAGGTAAAATGGTTGTTTTACCCTACTGATACCCCTGTCCAGTTGACTGCCATTGCTCATTCAGACTGGGGAGCTTGCAAGGATACTAGAAGAATATTACAAGCTACTGTATGTTTGGGTCCTCCTTGGTTTCATGGAAATCAAAAGAACCGACAACGATGTCCCGAAGTTCCACAAAAGCAGAATATCGTACTCTAGCATCGGCAGTTTGCGAAATCCAACGGCTGTGCTACTTAGGCCAAGATTTTCAGCATTCTTTACCAAGCCTAGTTCCTTTGCACTATGACAATGTGAGTGCCATATACTTGGCTCGTAACCCGGTTTTTCACGAACGTACGAAACATATCAAAATAGATTGCCATGTTGTAAGAGAAAAGCTCCAAGATGGATTGGTTCGTTTGGTCTCTGTTCTTACCATAGAGCAGCTCACGAACATCTTCTCCAAAGCATTGGATGGGCCAATCTTCACCAAAGCATTGGATGGGGTATTAGAGTATTTTAATATTCTGGTTTTTTGTTATTATGTAATGTGCCACGTGGCTTGATATAATAGGTTAGCAGAAAAATATACAAGTTATATTTTGCCTTTCTGTAAAGACATTAATTCAGAAAAATTTGAAGGGAAATGTTCTTCCCCAATTTACTATCGTTATTCCTTTTTCAGTCAAAACCCTAGTTTTCTTTTGAGAAGGGTTGTGTCCCTAAGATATCCGGTTACTTTATTTCGGATATTGTTCTTTTTCCTTTCTAGTTTCGCTACAGGGAGAGTAGACGGTGTATTTTGGCTTTTATTAGTGGATAGAAAGGATGTATTTCATTTTTGGATTTCTGTTGCGCAGTTTAGATTCATTTTGTTGTTAAAGAGTTGTAGTGTACGTACGTAGTATTGTAGCATGATGTACCATCATAGAAAGTCAATTTCCATCGGCTTAGCGGTGCGGCCTGTTGGCTCAACAATATATTGTTGCCTTAAACATCATATATTGTTTTACCTTTCAGCTTAATATCTGATCAGTTCTTGTTATTTACTTTCGTTTCGGTTTCTGCCATTTTCTTTTGTATTCATTCCACTCGTTGTGTATAGTATCTGTGATATCCCACATTGGAAGAAGCGTATCAGCCAATATAAGTGTGATATAAATATCTTGTCAGCTCGAGTTAGCCTTTTTAGACCAAGCGAAGCGGCGATCTAGCGATTAGTGAACCATTTATGACTCATTTAAGCGCTACTGAGACAGAGTGCTGGAGGCGTTATAGAATAGTATCATAGCCGACTATCATACGGAACCAAGTGTCACACCGTGAGAGGCGGTGTGGGCCACCTCTAGAATCCTATGGTAGGGACGAACTGGGGGAAGCGTATCACCACCATATAAATGTGAGATATAAATGTCTTGTCAACTCGGGTTAGCCCTGTTAGACAAAAGCGAAGCGGTGGTCTAAGCGGTTGGCCGTAAAACTTTATAACTTCATTTAGTCTTTATCAGGCCAGGAATATGGAGGAGTTACAATATCATTGTCATGTGAGACTTTAGACTTATTTGTTCAGTTGGTCATGAGTTGAACATATACCGTTCGGTTTGTTACCATTTCACTTAAGCATGTGGTACCGTGGGGGGAGGGGGGTCGTTACATTAATCCAATGTTTTCTTTTACATGTGAATACCCTCATGGTAAATGCTAAGGCCCTGAGTTTAAATCCCCGATCGCTTGATTATAAAATAAATAATAATATAAAAATCTAACATGTGAAACCCTTTCTATTGATTGCGTCTAATTTTATTTTATTTTTCATTTCACTCTCCACCTTGATGCTAATAGATGGTTTCTTCCCATTATTTCTTGGACGTTGGACATTGTTTCTGTAATTTGAAATTTTTCGGCCAATTATTGGTCTGATGAATTATTATTATTTTTCCATTGTTTCTGATGCAGAATCCCTTTGCTAACAAACAACTTTTTCATATTTTCTGAGTCGTCGATTACAATGATGATTTAACTAAGCTATAACCTTGCGTGAAGATCGAGGTTAGAATCTCATTAGAAACAAAGTGTGTGTTAAAATCTTTCGTATCCGTAACAACAACAAAAATGACAAACAACTTTTCCATATTATATGCAGTTGATGATTGTTGCTTCCTCAACCTTCGCATCCCCTATGAATACGAAACATCAACTGCACATAATTTGTCTTTATGGCCCAACCCACGTTGTCTTAAGTCTAGGATACATTCACGCACACACCTCACTTAGGGGACTTAGGAACATGGGTTAGATAAGGAGATCAACTTTTGTAACGACTTGTTTTATACACCTATTTCAGACAATCAACTTTTAGAAATTTAGTTCGATCTGGACTTATGAACCGATTTTCTTAAAGTTGGTTCTCACAATTCAACTACGGGCGGGGAAGGAACTAGAGCTTGGCTATGGTGGATGCACTCACCCGTTTTTTTATTTTCGGTATCTTGAAAAATCTTACATAAAAGCAGTTCAACGATTATTTATTTTAATTATTTCACCCGATCGTATAAATATAGTGCAGAGGGAGTGGGAATAAATGACAACAAAGAGGAAAAATAGGAATCGGAAGAGTAGAAATATAAATTGGATGAAAGAGCATATCAACTATTAATAACTCCAAATCTATCGTTCATTCTGATTGGGGCGATCTCAAATTGATATTTCTATTTCATTGTTTGTGTTTTTAATACAAAAATGACCTAAAAAATAACATTGGGAAAATATCAAATGAGATATACAAATAAAGAGAACGAAAAGAAAAAAAAATTAGTGAAAGAAATATCATCTTTGACAATCGGATCAAAAGATAAATTTATGAAGAGAATTTAAATTAAACTGGAATGAAGACTTGTTCTTTTACTCAAAATAAATATTCCACGGTTCTCTTTACATAATTCTATTTTCAATTTGTCATTTTAACAATAAGGTCATATAGTGGTCTATTAACCCATTCGACCACCAATTCACTGGTTCCGTCCATGATTATGAGAAGTCGGTTTGGCCTCGCAACCGACTCTCATCAAAATTGTTATAAAGCGGATGGAGATAACCGGATGCAAGAAAGCGAAGCGAAGCAATCAAACATAAACAATCAAAGGAAAGCGAAACAAGAAGAACACGGCATTTGCGTGGAAAAACCTCTCGGTGGGAGAGGTAAAAAACCACGGGCGAGAAAAGAGATATTTTATTATGCCTTTGAATTTTCTGATTTCAACACACTCGGATAATGAGACAACAAGCTGTATTTATAGGCACAAATCCACAAACCACAGCCGCCAGAATCTTTTATACGATCTGCCATAAATACCACTTACACGTGTCCTCCTTTTAATGACCTTTGTATAGGCATTGTCACAAAGCAAATTAACGAGATGTGGGACCTGCGGTATTCAAGTACTCGTGGACTATCACCTGGCGTGATAGTCACCTGGCGTGAAGCTACTCTTTGAAGCTCAGTAGACTCCACCCTACTGAAGCACAAAATTGAATACACTTCTCAGCTGTCCATCACACAGCTGAGTCTTCAGATTGGTTCCACGGATGTAGAGTTTAAGTCACCTTCTTGACAAATCTCCACCTTGACTTCAACTCTCACTAGAGTCAAGCAGTTGCATAACCCGGATGTACTTGTACCGGATGCATTCGTCAATGCCGGATGTACTTGTACCGGACTATCTCCACAAAGCATCCACTCCGCGATCGCCTCGGTAGAGTTTCGAAAGCAGTTATAAGCTTTGAATATTGGTAAGTCTGGCAAAGTGGAACTTACTCTCTTTGAATGGTTTAGTGAACATATCGGCAGAGATTCTCCTTTGTGCCAATCTTCTTCACCACAACCCTCTTCTCATTCCTTAAGAAATGATACGACATCAATATGCTTGGTTCTCTCATGATGAACGATCCTTGACTAAACATATTGCACTTAGGCATCACAATATATATCGGCTGATCGATGCAACCCCAAATCAACGACTAGCCCCTTGACGGATACCTCCTCGCCCATTTGCTTGATAAGAGCCATGTATACCGCTTGAGTAGTTGATAAGGCTCACGTAGCTGAAGAGTAGCTTTCGGTGACCACTTTGCATTTCCCAATGTAAACACATAACCGATCATTGATTTTCTCACATCAACATCACTGCATAATCAAAGCATCACGATAACTTTGTGACCAGACCGATATCACCTCCATAAATGAGACCAACATCAATTTGTACCTCTCGGTACACTGAATATCCTTTAACGACTTTCGGTGTTCCTTTCCGAGTTGAGCCATAAACCTGCGACAACAACGATTTGCTGAGCGGATCAGTCTAGTGCAAACCATGGCATACATCAGATCGCCAATGCGCACTAGCATAGGGAACTTTGACATATACTCCTTCTCTTGGTGATTGTGAAGCATAAAGCAGACAAATGAACATTAGATGCCATAGGAGTATCTATTGGTTTTCTGTGAGACATCCCAAACTTGGCCAATATCTTACGCACATAACCCTTTGAGACAAGAACAACTTCTTCGACTCACCATATCTCTAGATCTCCATCCCGATATTTTCTTGCATTTGCACCCAAATCCTTCATTTCAAATTGATCTTGAGAAGGTTCTTGATTTTGAACATCGAGACTTCCTTGCAATGACTATCAAGCATGTCATCCACATCTGAGAACAAGATAGATATATGATCCATCTTTGTGTTGTAGTAAACACAATGATCATATGGACTTCTGTTGTAACCTCTTTGAAGCATGAAAGCATCAAACCTTTTATACCTTGCCTTGGAGCTTGCTTTCAAACCATACAAAGATTTCTTCAACTTGCAAACATAGTTTTCTTTGCCAGGAACTTGAAAACCCTCGGTGTGTCATGTATATCTCCTTATCCACCTCACCATGTAAGCGGTTTTCACATCTAATTGCTCAAGTTCGAGATCTCTTTGTGCCACCATTGCTAGTAACACACCCGATTGAAGTGTGTCGACCACAGGTGAAAATATTTCATCAAAGTCAACCCCCTTCCTTTTGGTGAATCCTCTTGCAACCAAAGCGTGCCTTATACGACCCTTACGCGCTTTGTTATTCCTTCCTTTTTCTTGAAAATCCATTTACAAGTCACAACTCCCTTGTCGGTAGGTTGTTTGACTAATTCCCAAGTCGATTCTTGATAATGACTCCATTTCATCTCCAGTGGCGGCATGCCACCGAGATGCTTACTACATACATGTCCTTTGCTTCCACTGTAAGTAGTAGGTTCAAACAACCTCTACTTCTTGACAACTTGGAGTGCATATCCGGCCAAATCATCATATCCATATCTCCTTGGGGTATCCCAACATTAGATCTTCTGGGCTCTTTGGCGGTAGACTCTCTTGATCAATGTTTGTATGATGCCCTATTTGAGGTCTCGTGGTGGCTTGGATCGGTCAGTTCATTATCGGATCGAGTATAGTGTTGATTTGGGTCCACTTGATTGTTGCATATCGCCGGACTCACTGAAGCTCCACTGTTTCTCAACACTATCAGTTTGACCTTTGGTTTGAGACTCAGTAGACCTCCACAGCGATGAGTTTAACATAGAATTTTCATCAAACACAAGCGTCCTGCTGAGGATTACTCGGACTCTGTGATGACCAAATCCTATATCCTTTCACTCCATCACCATACCCCACAAACACTCCCCTTCTTGGCTCTTGGCTCCAACTTCCCTTCACTAACATGATAGTATTTGTACTCCCAAAACCCTTAGGCGAGTAGTCGGCGGGCTTGCGACCACATCTCAAAAGGTGTCTTGAGATTGATCCTGTGTGAGGGCTCTGTTGATTAAGTAGCAAGGTGTCTTATGACCTCTCGCCCAAAATCTCCTTGATAAACCCGACTTGAGAAAGCATACATCTTGCCCTCTCCGGTAGAGTTTGATTCATCCTTTCACCGACCACACCATTCTGTTTGAGGTGTATTCCTTACGATTATGATGTGCGGCAATACCCTCAATTTGCACAAAATGAATCAAAATCCGTCCAGTGAGAATTCGGACCATTATCATCACGAAGCTTCTTGATTTTCTTGCCTGCTTGATTCTCCACTAGGGCCTTCCACTTTGCTTGGAAGTTCTTGAATGCATCACTTTTGTTCTTCATCATCACCACCCAAGTCATCCTTGAATAGTCATCTATGAATGACACAAAATATCTGTGACCACCCAATGACTCAACTCTTGATGGACCCTGCGTGATGCGAATGGATATAATCAAGTGTTGCCTTTGTATTGTGCAACCTCTTTGAGAACTTACTTTATGCAATTTCCCAAACACACAATGTTCACAAAAGTCAGATTCTTGACCTTATATCCCCAAGAAAACTCTTTGAAGAAAGAATCGCATACCCCTTTCACCCGTGTGACCTAGTCTCGTGTGCCACTGGTGAGTCTCTTTGTGGTAGTGTGAGCTCTTGAGGATGCAATGGCGGTGCAGATCTGATAGATCCTTGTAATATATACAAGGTTCCCTCTTGATGCCTTTGAGGACTACAATTGAATCTTTGAAGACATTGGTGTCCACCTTCACCCTTGAAATTGAACCCGCTTCTTTGTCAGAGTGGTGAGAGATACCAAATTCTTGGTCATCTGTGGAACATGTCTTACATCCTTGATGTACAAAATTTACCATCCTCTGTCCTTAACTTTCTTGAGCCAATTCCCACAACTTCTGAGACCTTCTTTGTTGGCCATATAGATTTGACCACCATCTATCTGCTCATAAGTAGAAAACCACTCTCTGTTTGGACAAATATGGTAGGATGCTCGAGAATCAAGTATCCACACATCATTGTGGTGTGTAGAATCCCCTGCAACTAGAACCGGATCCTCGTTAGATTGCTCGGTAGCCAAAGGCTGCTTTGTGCGAGTGCCTTCTCTTTGTTTCTTCTTCCTTGGACAATTGGACTTCCAATGTCACCGCTCTTCTGATAATTCTGAGACATCGGTAGACTTAGGACCTTTGGACCACGACTTCTTTTTCTTCTTGTCCATATCCTTTTCCACTATTCTTGCTAGCTCTAGCCTGACAACTTTATTTGTCATTCAGCTGACCTTGTGTCTAAGCTCCTGGCATGTAAGCGGACCTTACATCCTCCAAAGCTCATGTATCCTTTCCAACTATGAAAAGCGCACAAAGTTTTCATATGATGCGTAATGACACCAGCAGGATTAGGGTGCATCTTCATCTTCAATTTTAACATCAATATTCCTTAAATCAAGTAATATTGTGTTAATTTAGTCAAGATGTTCCCTCGGTGGACTCCTTCATGCATCTTCAAACTAAACAACCTCTGTTTCAACAACAACTTGTTGGTCGGTGACTTGGTCATATCTGAGGCTTTCAAGCTTTTTCCACAACTTAGGTTGCGGTGTCTTCCTCGGCAACCTCGGTGATAACATCATCGAGATAAGCACAACATGATGGTTGAATGTGCTTTCTCTTCCAGGTGGCATGTCTGCTGCTTTTTGTATTTGGTTTGTCGGATAAAAGATTCCACAAACCTGCTTTGTTTCAACGATTGCACGCATCTTGATTTGCCTGGACCAAAGCTGTTCTTCACCGTAAATTTATCGATTTTCGTTTTTCTGTGACATCTTTCCTTGCTAAAGATCACAACTTTGTCACAGATCCAGCACGCTCTTTGAAGGCCTTGGTGAAGCGAAGTTGATCGTGCTGATTGTTTTCTCAGAACCTGGCTCGATACCACTTGTTATAAAGCGGATGGAGATAACCGGATGCAAGAAAGCGAAGCGAAGCAATCAAACATAAACAATCAAAGGAGAAAGCGAAACAAGAAGAACCACAGATTTGCGTGGAAAAACCTCTCGAGTGGGAGAGGTAAAAAACCCGCAGGCGAGAAAGAGATATTTTATTATACCTTTGAATTTTCTGATTTCAACACACTCGGATAATGAGACAACAAGCTGTATTTATAGGCACAAATCCCACAAACCACAGCGCGAGAATCTTTTATACGATCGCCATAAATACCTTACACGTGTCCTCCTTTTAATGACCTTTGTATATTTGTCACAAAAAGCAGAATTAACAGATGTGGGACCTGCGGTATTCAAGTACTCGTGAGACTATCACCTGGCTTTGTGAGTCACCCTATTTGTGAAGCTACCTGCTTTGAAGCTCAGTGAGGCTCCACCCCTCTTGAAGCCGAGAATTGAATACACTTCTCATTTGTCCATCACTGGGTGAGTCTTGATTAGTTCCACGGATGTAGAGTTTAAGTCACCTTCTTGACAAAAATTAATGATACATGCTTGAGTTCAACAAAATTTCTTAATTTTGTGTGAAAAAATTCCAAACAAACTTATATTTTGGGACGGATGAAGTAGTACTAATTATTTTGAAAGGCGAGAGCGGAAAATTACAACTTGATTTCGTTTTCTTTTTCTTCTTTTTGTGTGGTTGTCATAATTTAATGAATTATACTTTGTATGTCTTGTAATATATAGTCTTTTAGTTTTGTGGTGTCAAAATATAAAATATCTTTACAAATAATGCAATATTAATTATTTTGGGTTTCATTTTAACATTAAATAGTACAATAATTTTTTTAAAAGTGATTCATTTATCATGTTTCTTAAAATGTGTGTAAAAGCTAAAAAAACATTATTATTAGAAAAAAGACGGTATGTACTGAGTAACAAAAAAAGACAGAATGTACTACTTCATTCGTTTCAAATTAACTGATGAAGTAACAAAAACACGTATATTTAGGAGGTTATTCACTGCTTTAACTTTAACACTAAAGCGACTAAAAAACCTTTTAATATAATTTAATGAAGTGTTTTTATTCTCTCATTAGGTTAATAAATAAGGTAGATATTGAAAAATCTGATAAATCCTCATTGGAAATAGAAGCTATATCAGATAAAAGAATCAAATTTCTTAAATAACTCGATCAGTTAAATTTGAAAGGAGGGACTGAGGAGTGGTGGTTCATAATGGAAATTAAGTGGAATGTGAGATTTTTGGCTAGTTATATTTATTGAATATTATTAGATTAACGTTAATGCCACAATTCTTGAGACACGACATATACTTACGATAGTTTGACGTGATGATGAATTAGTCTTACATGATCGTCAATTATATAAAATGTGTCTGAAGTGTTGTAAAACTAGCATTAACCGAATAATATGATAAATGTAAAACTACAAAAGGTATATCTATGTTAGTATTATACGATGTAAAGGGATCCTAAAAGACTTCCCTATATTTCGATGAAAAAAAATAGGCTTTTGAAAAGAGAGTAATATCCCCCTCAAAAAAAGAGAGAGTAATATTACCTTTAAAAAAAATAAAAAAAAAGGAAAGTAATATCTTGAAAAAAAGAAGAAGAAAACACTGATTCCAAAAGAAAAAGAGAGTAATATCTTCTCAGAAGAAAAGGAAAGTAACGGATAAAATTGTGAATTGTCCACAAAAAAAAGATGTTGGGGTTGTGGGTGCGTTTGGTGGGAAAAGGCTGGCACGGACGTTGACTATCATTGTACGGAAGGTCTAACTTAGTCGTAGAGTTTACCGGGAGTCATGAGAGCGTTGGTTGATGATAATTATAGAAATCTTAACCTATATGTTTGAGATTGAATCATTGCTGAACATAAAAATTTGTCTGTGTATGTATATTTTGTATATGTCCAAAAATATATCATAGAGTTTACAACGAAATTTTGGAAATCATACCATGTCACAACACTAAATTGACAACAAAAATAAAGTATACTTTTCCTGATTTTCGTTTTTATGTAAATCTTCGTTATTAATTTCCTACATTATTATAGGCGGGTAACATCGTTTTCCTTGATATTATCGAAGGAAAGCATGCTATAAATCCGTCATATTCAAATAATCTTGATTATGGGCGTGTAGAGAATATTTCTTTCGATATTATTGATGGAAAATAAATTTTTTTAATCAATAATAACAAAGTTTTATTTAGGAAACACTACACAATTTGTGTTGAATGAAATATTTACCTATCGGTGGAGTAACCATTTAAAATAGTGATTGTCGAGTTTGGTTCGATTATGCTTTGATTATGGTTGAGTTCGACTTGATTAAACTCGACGAAATTTTAAGAATTTTCAAGCTCGAGGTGCTCGGAAAATGTTGATCTTTGGCTCGTCAAAAATTATAAAATAATATATGTTTTAATATAATATAATATTATTACTCAATAAAAGCTAGTAAACATTACGAGTCAAGCTTTAAACTACTCAAATTTGGCTCGTTAACTTGGTAAACCGCTCGAGTTCGATTAGATCATATTGAACAAGCGATTCGTTAGGTGAAGCGTCGAGCTACTAAGTAAGCGACTCAGGTCGTTTACACCTCTAAGTCAATTGTGTTTCAAACAATTGTGTATTCAGTGTGTCTTTTTACACATAAAACTATTATGTCCGAATATGAGTCATAAACTAATTCTCTTTTTAACTGATTTGAGTTGGAGTTTTCTAGACTCAATGCCTATCACAATGTATATTTCATACTTTATGACTAATATCTTAGAAGACTTTCTGACTAAAATTATGTTTGAAAAATCACATACATTCTACCTAAAGACATGTAAGAGTGAATGCTTAAAAAACTGAAAGGTAAAATTTGAAATAAAATAGTGGTATGTTAAAATAAAATTAAGTGCGAAAAGACTTTATCTTATTTGTAATCTTTGTGCTATGGTGTCTTTTTTGTTTGTAGTTTTTTCGGGTCGGGTTGGGTTGGGTTGGGTGTAAATAGAAATATCCGCTGTATCTCATTATCTTTTCGAAATGAAAATGATCTCAATAACATGACTCATTATATTCCTCCAAAAAAAAAAAACATGACTCATTATACATGTAGTCGTTCAACATTTGACAACTAGAAACCGTGGAAAGATATGAATAGTAAAGTAAAACACAATTGTGGAATATTAACGTGTCATATGAAAAGTCCAACCACTTTTCAGCCGACTTGATGCATATGTGTGGTATGTTTTCCCTTAGCTTTTTGTATGTGGATTTGCCCAAGAATGTTACGTTGTTGATGGAATATATATATATATATATATATATATATATATATATATATATATATATATATATATATATATATATATATATATATATATATATTAACAGTAATCATGAGTCTCCCGCTATAATTGTCATTTTCTCTCATAATAATAGTTTTTTTTTCCTAATATTATTTCAAGAATCTATGAGTATTTATGACTATATTGATGTCATTTTCTCAAGAGGAGAATGATAGTATACAAAGCTGTTAATGTTGTTAATTAAGTATATATCATCTAGTCATCGTTTCTCAACACCGCGGAGGTGTTTGTAACGATCCGATCTGACTCGAAAACCACCTGCAGGATCATGGTAAAGTTCCAACTTTTGTTTTACAAAAATGAAATGCACACCTACCAATTTTGCTAGACTTTCCAATAAATGCCATAATCATTATTGTATCATTTATGATTCACTACTAACATTGGTTAATGAATGCTATGCCATATTTATTCTTTCCTGGCGTGGAGGGACTGAATAACAATATTGACAAACAAGAACGTTCACTATTATATCTCGTGGACAGGACCTAACCGACCCTGGCCATATACTCCATATTATTTTCTGGGAGAGGGGCGCAGTGTTGGGGGCGCCGAAGGTCATTGTCCGAATTCAGCGTCTTTAAGTCTTAACCATAAACCAACTATAATTGTACTGTCACTTTATTCTCTTTCTTTAGTTCATAATATCTTTCTTCTGTTTTCATAGCACAAATCGTATACATCTTGATAACCGAAGTAGAAATAATAGTTAACTACTTAGATCATACAAACAAGTTATCATGTGGTTAGTAGACTGCCCCGGACCTTGCAAATGCAAGTTCTACACTTGATGTCGGTAGGGGATAGCGTAGAGCCAACATAACTTGTCTCTGCAGATTCCCTTCGGGCTATTGGTCCTAATACTACACCTACATAATGTCAGTATATTCATTTTAGTTTCTGACTATGACTTACAAAACTGAAACATAAGACATAAGATTTAAGTACATAAAGGCACTTTCACTTTCTCATACAATTGAACACACACTACTTGTAGCCCTAGAACATGATATCTAAGCACTTAAGAGATTATTGTTATGAACATAACAACAATTCCACAAGTATTACTTGTCAAATCACCAACTTGAAGTCTTGAACAATATTCTTAGATACATTAAAACTTGTAAGATTATACAAGAGTGTATATTTCATTCTAACTTACTTTAAACATGAATTCAGTCCTATAAACATGATTTCTAACAAATTAATATGAAACCATCAACATGTCTATCAATTTTACATGTTAACATGGTTAGTCATGAATCATACTTGACATAAATAGAACATTAAGAACCCTATGGACATGATGTCTAATCAGAAAACCCATGATTTCAAGATTAAAAATATTGCATTTAACATGACCAATGTATCACAGACATAAAAACCCTATAGTCATGATTTCTGACATGTGATATATTCTGGAAATTTGCAGAAAATACCTAAAACATGGAATTCCAACATTTCACTTATAGATTTCCATTGTTTGGACTACATGGGGCCTGCAGTACCAACTCCTACCGTAGCGCCGGCCCAAAACTAGCGTAACCCGGTGGGGTGAAACACGTGGATTTTCTGGAGTTTAGGTTTCTTCCCATTATGCATTAAATGTTTATTCTCTTGCTTAGTTACACACAAATATAATAATAATAAAAACATGATATCACGAAATCCATAAAACACGTAAAATGTTACAAACTTTGATGCACTAAATCCTTAATTACATGCATGGATTGTTAGAGGGTAAGACCTACAGATTAGTCTTCGACTAAGAAGTATCCTTCATCTATAAGCAATTCATCTTTGTTTTACTAAAAATATCATGAAGAAACCACTTAGAACATGAAGAGATTTACCTACAACTTGAATACAACTGAGAGCAGTGGCGGATCCAGAATGAATATCAGTGAGAAGTCAGTAAATATTTACTTATGATAAATATTTTTTTCACAGAGTCAGAAATATTTTTCTATAGGTAAAATGTAGAGTATTTCTATTTTTAACGGGGTCTGTGGACCCCCTATAGTAAGGGTAGATCCGCCCCTGACTGAGAGATGATGATTTATATTGCTAAAATATGTTATTTCCCGCTTTAAGACCTAAGAGAAATGATTAGGAAAGTTGAGAGAACTTTGTGAATGATTATAAGTATGTAAAGTGGTGAGAGTTTGAAGTGTGGTTCATTTTGTAGAGGTTGTGAACAGCAGATTTGAACTGCTGGAGGTTGAACATTCCAAAAATGTATTTTAGGATGTAATTACCATAATTATCTTATTAATTTATGATGTCATGAAGATCTGAAAGTGACGTAAGTTGTCATATTGGATTCAGAGTTTTACATGTGTGGATTCTGATTTTGAAATCTAAAGATTTATTTTTATGGGAAATTAGGGATAATGACATAATCTGGAATATTTTAATGTAAAAGGCATTACATATTTTTTTATAGGGAGAAGGACATTGCGTAATTTTATAGCGAAAAGAATGACAGTGAATCAGAAAATCGGTGAATTTCGATGATTGAATCGCGAAAATCGGTGAATTTCGATGATGAATTTTGAAAATTAGTTAATTTCGACGGTGAATTTGTGATGAATTTAAGCGAGTGAATTTCGAACACAAGTGAATTTAAACGAGTGAATAAATAGTTTTGTCGCTTTATATGCGAAAGTTTCAAAAAATTGTCTTTTCTTTCGATTGATAAAATATTTACGTCATTCTCGCCATTCACTTATTTCTATTAACAATTTGAATGATTCAAATGCCAATACATATAATTACATTCGAATTGAAAATGGATTAAATTGAGAAAAAAAAGGAGATCGAATATCAAGATTTCTATGTTAAAGAATATATAAATTAACGTTTCACACAATTTAAGAGGTCGACTTTTGTGAAATATGCTATTTACTGCTGAGAGATGATAATTCGATTCTTTGAAGTATGATATTTTACGTCAGCGGTATATATAGGCGACCGCAGCGTCCGCACCATGAGCAGTCGTATTCTAGATTTTACGTGTCTCTCATATTACAACATGAACAAATCATCATTAATCTCATATTGGATTCGAGTTCATTAACTAATAATTTGGTTAACTAAATATTTAACTTACAATCATCTTAGAAGAAAACAATAGATTCATATTTATAAAACAAAACACCTCAAGAAGAAAATATGAGCTTTTCCATTACAACTCGAGTTGATGGTAGAGATCGACTCTATCAATCCTCGAAATGCTTTCCAACCTGTTGAAAATACAAACCCGAACTCATATATATAAGAGGATGTGACTCATCCACAAAACCTAGGTTGTGAGGTGATGGAAGTCTATCTCTTAATTAACATGGTAAATGGAAGAATTACAAGTGTCCAATATGAGACGTTTCAACAAACCCCCTCAAGTATATATAGGTCTATAAAGAACCTGGGTCACAAGTCACACAAGGCATATATAGGGCACTATAAGGCTAACAAAAGACCCAACAATTGCACAATAAACAGATGTCTCTGATAACATGTTGAAATGCAAGCCCAGACATATATCAAAAGAGATGCATCATCTTCAAAACGTAGATTGTAAGGGTGTGAATTTCATATATTAATAAAGTGTGGTGAAACAATTACAAGTGCTCAATACGGGACACTTCAACGCAACCGGTGAATCCGAATACCCCGCAATGGGGATAGGATCCTCTCAAGTAACTTGAGAGGATATTCTCTCAAGTATGCATGATCCAACCACACACCCCCTATAGTGTAAAACATCTAGCCATTGATTCACTTTTTTCAAAGCTACGTAGTTTAGTTCATTATATGTAAAAGCATTTAGCTTTATCTTTAAGTTCTTGAGAGGATCTTGGTGCATGATGATTGAGGATATAGATCTTCAAAATCAATTAAAACTCAAACTTTTAGAAGTAGAACAAGAAATTTATTGTCGAAAATGCGTCCTAAAGCCCTTTTGGAAACCTAAACTACGTACAAATTAAAATATGAAGACTAATGCTAACGAGTTGATTTACAATGGTATTCATGTACCTCAGCTTTATATAGATGTTTGACTAACATAATTAGACCTTAAACACGGTAATAAAACTAAAATTTCGACATTCCATCAAAATCGTACCTAAATAATGAAATGAATAAACACACAAATAAATACTTTCTCCGTTCCAATTTAACTGTCGTAGTTGTCAAAAGTAAAAATTTATTTTTATCGGTCGTATAGTTAAATTTCAAAGCATCATATATTGTACTTTTCTACATCTACCCCTATTTATTAAGGAATAGAGATTTAAAACAATATTGTATTAATTATATTTAAGAGATCTTGTTATCATTTTGATGTTAAGTCAAAATATTAAATAATTTTTATAATATGTGTGATTGTAATAAATGCGACAATTAAATAGAAACGGATAAAGTATCTAAAGTAGAAATGAGAGTGCTCTAACCTTTGGTAATCATTCATTACTCATACTTACTTAACTAGAATCTTACATCCTAGGTAGCCTTTTCTCAATTGAGACTATTTATTATTTATTTATTTATTTTAAGGATTCTCTTGTCCTAGGGTCCTAGAAATCCTTAAAACCATTCAACAAAACCTCATAAAGTTTGAACTCAAAAGGCAACCAATTACTAAAGAATGCTCTCACTCACAGTAAGGCTACACTAATAATTTTGCAGCCTTTTTGTTCACCATAATCTTCCACACCTTAAAGCTGACAGATTTCCCTGCACACACCACCCACCCCCATCCCCACCCCCACCCCCACCCCCACCTTCTTAATTTACTACCTGGGTGGTTCAGTTACTGCTTCTCTGCATTTCTTGATTTCACAAAGATATTAGTTCTTGTGCATATTCACCAAATTTCAAACAAAAACTCCATTTGGTGGTCATGTTGGAGTATGAATGGGGAAACCCATTGCCGATCATGTTCACCGGCGATGAAAACCCGCCGGACACCGGCCTAAACCGCCAAATTCTTGATCCATACGGAACCCATAATTTCAATGAACCATCAGCAGTAGCTTTTATTAACCCGAATGCTCAGTTTGACACCACTCATGAGGAGCATAACCACCACCACAACAACCACAACCACCACCACCACCACCACCACCAACAGCAACCCTTTATCGGCAGCCACCATTTTCATCACTCAATTTACGACACACTTGCAGTGTACGGTACTGAGTCATCATACACCCAAGGTTCACTACACTCACTTGAACCGTCTGGTTCAACCGGTTACATGGTGGTTCCAAAAAGTGAGCCGTTAGTTGATTTCAACAATGCCGGTGGTGCTCGGATTGGCTTGAATTTGGGTGGTCGAACCTATTTTGCTTCATCGGAAGATGATTTTGTTAGCCGGCTTTACCGCCGGTCTAGAATTTCTGAACCGGGTTTGGTTAACTCACCTAGATGTCAAGCTGAAGGTTGTAATGCCGACCTGTCGAATTCCAAGCACTATCACCGGCGACATAAGGTTTGTGAGTTCCACTCGAAAGCTGCCACCGTTATCACCGCCGGGTTGACTCAGCGATTCTGCCAACAGTGTAGCAGGTTTGTGGGCCATATTTTTTATTCAAAATGACCTTAAAACCATTTCATATTTCCTATCTTTATCGGTCTAAATATAAAAAATAATGATACCGACACAACCGATCGGGTAGTTCTTCTATGGTAATTCCATAAATGTAGAGTTACCCATTGTGTTAATATTGATTTGATTACACTGTTTCATTCTTGATTGAAGCCGTATGATTCAAATTCAACCTCGTAGGCAACCACATATATATACGGATGTACCATATATAAGAATTTTTCATTCGTTCCGTTATAACGGGTGATACAACTTGTATTTTCGCCTTGATTATGATGTAGGACTCAGACTTATTATAATCAAAAGTGAAAATCTGACGTTATATCATTTCGTTGTCTTTAACGTTTGTAATCGTGTCATCATTACTCGAATAGTAATCATTCAAACGGAACCAAGCATAAGCGTGTTTTATATCATTGATTAATGATGTAAGTATTATCGAAATCACATACTCCCACCTCCAAAATATAAACCATTGTAGAAAGTTATATGTAAAAAAAGACTAAACCTTTGATAATAATTAATACAATAGTTATAAATTTATGATAATTGGTTGAAGGTATGATTATTTTTTTTAATAAATGTTTCATTTTTATTGTAAAATGATTAATATTTTTGGAAGGTATTATTAAGGAAATGAGCTTTGTTTAATTTCAATACTTAAATGACGAAAATATCCATTTTTTTTGGACAAGACTAAAATATCCATTTAAAAAAGATAACTAAAATATCATTAAATATAAGAAATGCAATTATCCTTTTATTTTCTTATATTATACTAAATAAGAGTATATACAAAAAAAAAAAAAAAAAAAAAAAAAAAACCTTGATTTCTTAAAAATGATATTTTTAAAAATTATTTCACTTTATAAGTGAAAATCATTGGCTCGTCTATTAACTTGATAGATAAGTCACTTTAATGAATCATTGCATTTCAAAAACAAAAAATTCAAAAAAAAAAAAAAGGGAAAAATAATTTGTCAAAAGTGATAAAGCTTCATTGTATCATTGTGATCATAGAATATGATAGCATATAAAATGATTAAAATGTATAGAAACTCAATAATTGATAAATAAGTATATAACAATATATATAATCATCCTCGTATATATCGTTTGACATGATGAGTAAAATATTAAAGATAAAACTCTTTAGTATATCTTAAGAATTACCCATGATATGAAGAAACCTAACTTATTAAATGCATTTTATGAGATAATCACATGAAAAACAGACGTGTCATTCTTTTTCTCTTTTTTATAAGAGTTGGTAGATATACCAATAAATGATTGCCCTTCATTGGTTTGCATGTATATACATACATAAATCAAATAATGAAAAACTTACTCCAAAACTCTAAATATAATATACTTTTAACATATTTTACAGTTATAAGTGTTTCTACTCTTTTTTTTTTATAATTATTATTATTTTATTTTGTTTTAACAAATCTATCATTTTTCAACTAATATAGGGGTGCATGTTTAGTTGCATATATATTCTTGATTGAAACATTTTATTTATAATTTTTTTTTGGATGGATTTATAATTATTTGGAACTTTTATTTATTTATAATCACATATTCTACCCCATCTATAATACTCCTGTTATGTGAGCCTACCTAACAAAAGACCATTTTGTTCATAATTTTAATAAGTCTTCATGCAATGTGAACATTCTTCAGGGAAACAATTTGACTCACACAAGCATATGCACATGTCATGATATTTATAATCAATCTAATTTATTTAAGTTATGCAGTTATTGAATCATATATTAAAAAATGAGTTAATATAATTACTGTAACAATAAATTGACTAAAAATTCTTTAAATATAACATTTTTTTTATAGATACTGAAATATACACATGCATACATATACGTATCTTAACTGAACTCGAGCAAAGCATCGAGGTTGAAAACCACAATAATTACCGTTGGGCAGTGCCTTGTTGGCAAATATAATTAATTAATATTCTTCTTTTTATTTATCTTTTATTATATAAAAATAATGTAAAATAAGAAAATTAATAATAAATAATGCAATAGAAATTATATTATGTCAAATTAAATGAATACTGCATCCGTGCCAAAATATAAGTGATTTTTAACATTTTTTTATTTTTCCTGCTATATATGTCATGCTATATAAATTAAATCTGACATTTATTATCATTTTCTATCTTATCTACAATTTATTATCGATTCAATAATTTTATTCTTAAATGATTATTATGTATTAATGATAATCGAATGGCATTTTGAACATTTATATTTTAAATTTATTACGTTCAATACTTTTTTTAATCTGTTTAAATTTTATAAGATGATTTAAATTTTGAATCGGATGTATTATTGTGTTTTCCCAACTATATATCTTGAATTATTGCCTGGATTCCTATGCACAAACTTTGGTGTGTTAAAATGACGAGAATGCCCTGCGGAGATAAGGATGTCGACCGGATAATAATCATTGGCATTATGTCCGTACATTTTTTTCGATCCCGAGGGCATTTTTGTCCCTAAAATTATGTTTCCCCGTAAGTTTGCAGCAGCTTCGTTTTGGAGTATTAATGTACGCCTGTACGATCTGTTTTTGCTCTGAATAGTAAAAATACTTTTTATTATTATTATTATACTTATCATTATGGGCTCAAAAAGCTTTTAATCAAAGAATAATAATCTGGTATAACGGTTGTCTGAAACAACGAAATCTGATGTCTGTCTGCAGATTGATCATAATATATCTAAATTGATCGTGATGTAATCTAACAAAATCGGCGGTGTGTATTACTGGTTTGTGTCATTCGTTACATGTAATAGTTATCACGATATCATTCTCTAAATCAAAACTGGGAGATAAAAAGTTGTACAAATTCTTTTGCTGTACAAAATAAACTATTTAATGCAAAAGATTTGATTTTGATTTGATTTCTAGCTAACTTATGTACTATTGCATGTGAACATCTGAATATTGTAACCAATTTCTCTGGGTTTTTTTTTTCTTCCATATTATTAAATACTTCATTCATTCCTATTTAACCATCGTATTTGTAAAAAGCACATATTAAAAAAAAGTAGTTAATGTTTTGATTTAACATCAAAATTACTATAACATCATTTGAATATAATTAATGCATAATTATTTTTCATATCTTACTCCTTAATAAATAAGGTAGAGGTAGAAAAATATAATAAATAATGTATTGAAAATGTATCTGAATGATTAAAAGGAATTTTACTTTTTTATATTATGACGGTTAAATAAGAACGGAGGGAGTAATAGGCTATATTACATACGTCCCAAAATATAAACTCGTTTAGGCATTTCATACGGATTAAGAGAGTAGTTAATTGTCGTAAATTTTAATAGTAAAACTCTATAATACTCTTTGACTCTCAGTAATTTATAAAATAGATGAATTTATAATAAATAAGGGTAAAAGGAAAGAAAGTGTAATAAATACTTTATTGGTATTATAAATAGATTCCATCTTCTGACGGAATTCGACAACGGTAAAAGAAGTTGCCGGAAAAGGCTTGCCGATCACAACCGCCGGCGACGGAAATCACAACAACCACTGCCACCACCAAGTCAACAGCATTCTAACAAGTCTCTACGTGATAATGCTTCTAATTCTGCATCAAAAAATATTGCAAGTAAGTATGAATTAATTAATTATTTTAATGATTTATTATCGAGTGATGCTATTATTACTACGGTTTTTGATTTTTATGCATCATACTTTCGTTTAATTGATTAAATTCAATGATTGATACATCATTGTATTGAGGCAATTATGTAATTCTGTGGAAAAAAAAAATAACGGATAAGTAAGTTCGCCCAAGATAAATTGTTTTTACTTGCACCCATTATATTTTTAGTAGGTATATATATTCGATATTAAGTTTTGATGTACGAAATTCTGGCCTTAGTGATGAATCGTTCGGGATCCGTCACTGTCAGTAGGGTATATTTTATGGATGGAATTTAAAAACAAACAATTTCATTGTTTTTCATGTTTCATGAAATACTCTACACGTTCTAACAAATTAAATTATATATATATATATACACTACCTTTGTCCTTTCGCAATCATATATTCATTATATATTCTCTATTACCCCTTTTTATCATTATTGATTATGATGACACTAATATTAATTAAAAAAATCCTACACTTTAATATATCAATAATGAGATTTATATGATGATTCATTATTGTGTCACAATATAAAGTGCACAAGTCATTTCCCATTGTCCTTTGATATGGTAAAACCCATTGATTAATATACTTCTTATATACTCATTCATTAATGTTTTACAAGAATAGTGTATTGACATAATATAGTGTTTACATCATTTTTTATAATATAAGTATTATTACCATAATATTTTGTCTCATATTATTAGTTGTCTTTAGAGTATCAAAAGATCATTTTTCTCTTCATCTTAATTCTAGTTCATATCCATTCATCTAACTAGTTTTGTTTTACAACTGCAGCATTAAAGATAGTTAAAGGATATTTGAATATATAAAAAATCAACATTTAAAGTTTATGACATTTATCTACTATTCGATTTGTTTAAAGTTCTGAAAAAAGACTATATGTTGGGTAGTAATTAGTTGCTAATAAACAGATATAAATTAAACTTGTACATATAGTTGTTTATGTGTTTGATTTTTATGTGTAGGGTCTCCGCATGAGTCAGGAGCATCGTAAATCGATGACGAGTGGTTTCACGGCAAAAAATGTCACTCGATCGATTCAAACAAAAATCTTATCAAGTTGAGACTAATTCATCGGCGTCAGCTAAGATCATATCAAACTGGGACTAATTCATCAGTATCGGCTACGATCTTATCAAGTTGGAAAAATTTCATCAGTATCGGTATCGGTATCAGCACGAGCGTCATTACAATCACTCTTCTTGTTTAAAAGGTGATTCGGGCTCCAACAATTTTAGCCCGTGTAATGTTTAGGAATAACTTATTTAGCACGTAATGTTTAATTTGGCCGTTCTTTTTAGCTATTAGACTTTAGCTAATTATTTCAATCGATATATATTCTTAAGATTGAATCAAGAACTTATGTGTTATTATATTATTATAATTATTTGGCCGTGTAATGTTCTTTTGCCCGTGTAACTTATTATATGTTTTTTTTGTTTTGTTATTATAATTATTATTTTGAACGGATTATATATTTGTAATTATAATCGGTAAAGTCTTAATTTAATGATCTCTCACTAAGTGTAATAATTTATTGTGTTGATCGTTAATGGTTGTTCAATTAATTGATCGATTAATTATTAGATAAGTTGATAATGTTCACAATTTTTTGTCATCAAAGGTTGGCTAAATTCATCAAAAAAAAAAAAAAAAAAAAAAAAAAAAGGTTGGCTAAAAAAACGTTGTCAGAAATTATTAATGTTGTCAGACATTATTAATGTGGATCGACGGGGATCGAGTGGTGGGCATTTGTTAGATTCAGAGCTGGTTAATGTTGGAAAATTTTTACCTTTCAGAATTATTGATAGACAAAGATGAACTCTAAGACACGTTTAATATATTGTCTTTTCGAAGATGTTTCGTCCCTAGTTGCTTTCATTGTAACTATCAAAAATCTCTCTCAGAATATCATGAATGCGTTTAATTTAAACAATGACTTGTTTGAATCAAACAAGAGAATACTCCGGTATAAATTTGATGATACTCTTACAACAAGTGTATTTCGACTAGACTTATTCATATAGGTCGAACATCATTTTGTTATGGCAACTCGAATACAAACGATAACGAATTGTAATTTATGAAAAAATATCTTACAATTTACACCAAACTTGTGATTTTTATTGAATCTAAACAGCATTGATTTTATTTTGCAAATTTACATTGTTTTACAAATCGTTAATAAAATCACAAAACAAATACTCCAGTCGTTCCAAAACAATTGTTATTTGGCAATTTACGCACAAATTTTAAAAAACATATTATAAGTCTTATCTATCTTAATATAAAGTTGTAGGAATCTTTTTCTCTTTCGTTTTGAGAACCATTTTTTTCAATTTACTCTAAAAACAATCTTCTCTCTTTCATCTTAATTTAAAAGTAGTAAATAGCACCAAGTAGTTTTGCCTCAAGTGATAAGTGACTTAAGAATGCCTAAGAATGTCACCGGTTTGATTCTCTTCTGAGACGTCATGTTGAAATAGTTCTTGGTCATACGCCTTCTCCTCACAAGTAAAGTGACTTTGGTGTGACCAGGGATAGAACTCCGAATTCGTCGGATGAGTAGGCTTCCAGGATACAGAACTTTAAGTAAAAAAATAAATAGTAAATAGGGACAATTTTGGTAAAATATATGCAAATGCTTTTTAAAAACTTACACCGACACTTATTGCCGAATAAAAATACCCTCTGCGTTCTTAATTAACACAAAATGTTTTTAAAAACATACTTATTAAGAAATAAAATAACACGTCTTTAACAGTAAAATAACTAAAAACCCCTTAAATATCATTCATATAACATTATTTTTTTACCTCTCTCATAGTAATAAATATTGATATATTAATAAAATGGATAATAAACATTGCTTTGAAAAATGTTCTCTATTATAGATAAATATGAACAATTTATTTTATCAACTTCTTTTTTTTTTATCAACTTCTTCATTTTAATAGGAAGAGAGGGATTACTTATTTATTTTGATAGAGAAGAATACTTATTATATGACAGAGAAAATAATAGAATGACAACTGTCCGAATTAATACTATCCTCAAAAAAAATAAAGCACAAACAGGGTAAGTTAAATGGAAAGAGAAATCAGTAGTATTTTTTTAAGTAAAGAATTGACTGTGAATTTAACAGCATGCAATGCAGTACATTTAAGGAGGGTAAAAAATAAATAAAACATATTTCCTAAATGAAGAAGTGGTCAATTATAAGTCAGGCTGTCTCCTGGCAGGGAACTATATTTGATCAAAGTGTAAATTTATTGTTAAGTGGGACCCATCCACCCCTTGAGCAAAGATCCATCAATGATCACCATCAAAATCAGTATTATTGGCTATCCTTCCTCTCTTTTTCCTATGTCCAATTTTTCATGATGTTTCCTGATGGTATGTGTGTGCTGTCATGTGAAGGTGAGGTGAAGGTGGGACCCCATTTTTTATGATAAAAGCCAAATTCAGAAATCACACATTTTGGTGCATGTATTTGCATTGAGAGACTTTATGGTGCTAATCTGGTTGTAAGAAGGTTATGCAAAGTGGTATCACATTAGGCCTCTCATTTTTACTCTCTCTTCACATAATACACTTTTATCGTGTGTGAGAGGTTAGAAATGAATGGTTGTAATGTGATGACACTCTGCACAACCTTTATTCTAACGATTGTATTATAAAATTTGTCATTTGCATTTCATAGGAAATGTATGTATCACACATGTTAATCATTGGTGTTGCTGTAGCGACCCGTACCGAAAATTCGAGTAAATTTTTGAATCCGGATTGTTTGCAGACTAGAATCTGAGAATACTATAAATTTTCTCGAGTCATGAAGTCTCGTGAAGTATACTATAAAGCATAAACGAGGAAGTTGAAAATGAAAATACTTGGCTTACTAAAATCTAAATATGTAATTGAAGAATCATCGTGCTTACAACATTCCAAACCATTACTACTGCGCAAGTTCACACTTCAACATAAATAATACAACTTTACTACAAGATACAAACCATCTTGCTACATCACTACATCACTACATCAATCACTTACTAAAACTTATGGATGTCCACGACTTCTCCATTACGGATTAAGAAGATGGCATGAAACTCGGGAGGTTATTGTGTGGTGTCTCCACACGGTGTGGAGACACCGTGTGTCACACTACACACCACACACCTTCATTCTGTATTTAAACTGTGTGGTTCTGATCGTTTCATCCGTCACTTCACCTGAAATTCCCTCACACAATAACTTCCCATGAAACTCGTGAAAGATGAGGTAATAATAGAAGACACTCTAGATTAACGCATCGCTCCCGTATAGCGAGTCTTTATCCTAAAATGGAACGTTCGGCATGTAACTTTAGAGAAGGCCCTAAAACCTCCGTAAGTCTGGCGTAACATCAGAGTAATTAAGGATGACGTGGAAGAAAAGAAACATGATGAGACTCGAGGGACAGACCCTCAGAGTCTTCCATAAAAACACCACAAAAAAGAATGACATTGTTCAAACTGAAATAATAAATAACCGAAATAACTACTAGAATCTCATACAATCAACATGTCTGAAAGAGAGAAACTACTACAACTACTTGACACGTATGCATTATTCAAAGGAAACAACTACTAAAAGCTACTACTAAAACATAAAGAGGCTCAATGACTTCATCCTAAGGTTGTTTCCCAAGCTCTTCATTATAACCTCCCTAAACCTGCATAACTTCTTGTTTCAAATAAAAAAGTAAAGCTCATGTATGAAGCTTAGTAAGGAATAGAAGATCAAAAGGAGCAATTCATGTTTGTCAAATGTTGGGAGACATGACATGATCTTATTTCACCTAATCAAAACTGTTTAAAGGTGTAGACTTGAAACATATAAGGAAAAATAGTTTAAAAGCAACTATGCATAGAAAACATGTCTTATTAACTACATTAGTTCATCTTGCATGTATTTGTTCAGTTTCAAAATTAACCTACTTAGCATGTTTATTTTCTTGTTTCATTACTCCTATTCATGTTCTTGTTTCAACAAACAATACAAGATAGTTCAGGGTACACTATATGCTACCACTTAGGATGAGGGCATGGTGCGATTTAGGTATATGGCGAGCCAAAATTTGCACGTGAACATGGGTATTCCAACTAGTCATACATCCATCACGATATTTAATCATGGTACTCGGCACAATACATCGCGGGTAAATAATTTTACCTCACCAAGAAGATCTAGCAAACATATAAGGCATGTAGGAACACATTAATGGCGGACCCAGGAATTTTTTGATCAAGGCCAAATTGAAAACTTCCGGTTTGAACGGTAACCTTAATGTTAGTAATAACGCTTATAACCAGTAAAACTAAGTAGACAATTGAATTAATGATTGTCTGAAAAAGTATACATACATAGTTTTTAATAGTATTAAAGGGTATATTACTAAATTCACGCGGAAATTTGAGTGGGGTCCATAGACACCACCCTTTCCTACGTAATGGGTCCATACTGGTAGAGCGTATAAAGCACATAAATTCATGTTTAATCCCATGTCTACCCTATGTGATCATACAAAGGTCCATATCAACACCACACTACTGGCTATATCTCCTTACTCGTAGCGGTTCACGTAAAAGACTTGTAGAAATTACCAGAAAACAAAATACAGTACCTGAAGAGACTGCGTACATCATAGAACTGTCAAAAAACAAACTTTGGGGTTTAGCTGAGCCAGTTCTCATATACGTGTCGTCGGGAATCTGGCATGACCAAGCTCTCAAGCCTGTTTTCTGAGCTACAACTACTAGACAACTATTCTATACACAAAGTTATGTCCAAATTCGTGCATATATCCAGAAACAATAGATAAATAAATTAAAAGCATGATCTTCAAAATAAACACGTGTCATTATGAAGACCTCATTACCTTATCAAAACTATATTTACGAAGAAAACTGCAACTACTTCCCGAAACCACATGAATCTTCAAAAGATGAATTTGGATCCGAAAATGATGTTTGTAGCCCTCTTGTGCTATGAAATCACCACAATGATCTCGCAAAGCGTATCCATAAAAGATCAAACCCAGTGTGTAGGATTCACTACGGCCGGTTCCCCGACCACACTCTTAGGGGGACTGACTGGGTGACTTTTCAGGAACCAAAATGCAAAAATTCTAAAGTCTAAGGCTTCTTAGAGCCATTTTATAGATTTTTTAGAACTTTTAAGTTGGTTTACCCTATCTTAAAGCCAAAGAAAAGCTTTAAAAATTTAAAAAGAAAAGGAGAAAGGAAAAAAGAAAAGAAAACCTATTTTTTGAAAAGACAAAAACACCCTTACAAATTAAATAGATATTTCACATAGAAATTCAGGGTTTCGCATTGGACCCAAGAATAGTCTATTGAAATGGAAAAGGTGGGAGCATGGTCCTGTATGGATCACTTCCATCCTTGATCTCATGTTGCTACTAAATCTAATCATTTGAAAGATATTAAAATAAAGGGTAAGCTATTAAGGTCAGTAAAAAAAATATAGCATCAAAGAGAACTAATATCATTTACTAGTATAATGATAAAGTTTCAAGTTCTCTTTCACAAGATAAAATGCATAAAGTAAATATAATACATAAAAGCTAACAATCAACAGGTATACAAGATCTCACGGAGTAACTGAAAATAAACAACAATAACAAACCTTTGTCATTTACTTTGAACATTCATTTCATTGTTACATTATTTTTGTATCATATCTTGTCCTATCATTTATGTATCATTTTTAGTATGGGTTCATGAGTACGATAACACATTTATTCTTTCCCAATGCGGAGAGCCTGAACATGCATAACATTGTGACAGACCGGAATGTCCACCATTTTATCCCGTGGACAGGGCCTGACCAGTTCTAACATTTTCTCCATATTCTTTCCCGGGAGCAGGGCCACATGCTAGGGAGAGTTCACCCTCCTTTAACATATGCTAGTACTTTACCATAAACCATACAATGAAGTAGATTGTATCAGGCCCTACACAACCCCACCAATCTTACCCTCCCTAACCTAGTCTCATCCAACCTACGCAACCCCACTTCACCTACCCATCCACCCCACCCCAACCTACCATACCTCACCCCACCACCCTATATTTCCTTACCTACCACTCATCATACCTATCATCTACCGCACCCTACCTCTCCACCTACCCTACCCTACACTTAATTACTTACCTAACCCTGTCTTACACTACCCATCCTACCTTAACCTACCATACCCAACCTTACCCCACAACCCACCTTAACTACCCCATACCATACCCTACCTCACTCTACCATCCACCATAGGCGGATGCACCGCTGGGTAGGCGCACTCGCCTCCTGAATCCGGAGAAAAACACCAGTATATATGTTATGTATTTTTTTCGTCCCCATAAAATTTATATTCACTCCTATCATCTACAATAATCGGATAATTTAACATATTTTTATCGTGTAAATAAAAATACGTAGTTATTATCAAAGTGGTGCATATAAACGAATATAAGTTTTGAAATGTTGGTTTTCCAAAAAAAACATTGATTGTAGTGTTAAAAATCTTTATTGATAGGAGTAGAAAGGTAAATGTGTATAAGTTTTGAAATGTTGGATTCTGCGATATATACTAGTGTTTTATTCAATTAGATTACGCAGAATGTATAATCGTGTTTTTTTTGCAATGTATAGTAGTTTTCTTTTTTTTTGGATCCAAGGGAACATAAAAATCATTACTATGCATCATTATTATTGCAAAATATCTTTTGATTAATTATCGGCCCCTTTGCACGAAATCCTGTGTCCGCCCCTTCCAACCACCCTATCCTACCCAATCACCTACACCACCGCACCTCACATCACTCTTACCCATCACCCATGTTTTTGTCGATTTTCATTCCATTCCATTTCATTCATTTTCGAAGGTAATGAAAATAATTTTATTTTTCATTCTAATACACTTTATTCCATTACATTATAATGACACCCAAACATTGGAATGTAATAAAAATCATTCCATTCCTACGAAATTAACTATATAGCCATAAATGATGAATTTGCATCGGTCATGTCACAAATTCATTTAATGGATTCCTTACCTTCTGTTCAAACAACATTTACTATATCTAAAGCCGGAGGGTGGAGGTTCGAGTTCCGTAAAGGGCCGGCCCTTTTCGGTAAGAGATATCTATTGCAAAGCCTCATTCCTGAGCTGCTAGGTCTCATGATTAACCTCTCCTCATATTCCTGTGGGATCGGGGGCGAGGAGGCCCTTACGGTTAAGGTTTAACCGTTTTTTTAATGCTTGAATGGTAGATAACATACTGTGGTGTTTACACTCATATTGAACATTCAACTATAATGGCAAACAACCTTCAGCTTACACTAAGCTACTCCAATCTAGGAAAAGGAATAAAACTTGGATTTCAAGTGGTTTTATTTTATTTTTATTTTTAATTTTTTTTAGGAATATGAATTATGGAAATATTAATGAGTGCATTGAAAGTTCATATGCAATGTTAATGTTCCATCTCAATAAATATATAGGCCGTTTCTTTTATAATGAATAGAATTTGGGCCTGAATTTGATCCATAGTCCATACTATTTTTTTAACACAAGTATAGGTAAACCGAAAAAAATACCGGGCCGTTTCTTTTTTCGGTTTTTTGATTTTTTTTTCTTAAAGCCCCCCGGTATTACGAACATAATTCAATAGCATCTAAAATGTGTTACTAATCTATTAAAATTAGACATAATATATTCTATGAATACGAAAGAAACACACACACTTTTGTTCCCACTGGGACTCGAATCTGAAACTTCCAGATTAATGACCACAACACTTAGAGCACTTGCATTAGAATCTGTAAAAAGTGGTAAATCTGTATATACAACTCCAGATCCAACTAAAATGTCTTTGCGATCGAATCAGATACATGATCTCTATTCAATGATTTCGGATAAAATTGGACATCATAATCTATATCTACCATAATCTGAATTTTTAACAGATTCAAGTTTTTGCTATTTCTAACATTTATATATATATATATATATATATATATATATATATATATATATATATATATATAAATATTTGAGTCACAAGGTAATATTTTGAAGGTAATAAGATCTTCTATACATATTTTGAATATCCATACAATGTAATATTTATCACTATAATAATAGACAATAAATTATTTATCTGTGTATTTGTTTTTGTAAATATGTCATAATTATTTTAGTTTCTGATTACTTTATTATTATAAGACGGTAGAGATTGCAGATCTGATTGACTATGTTTAGTGATTCTGTAAATGATGTTGGAGTCAGAAAGTAGAGGCTCATTCAGATTAATCTGAAGTCTTTCTTCTCATTTGGACCGAATCTGTGTTGGCAGCATAATATATTCTACTAGCTTAATAAAATTAGAGGTCTTCAAAATATACATTTTGAAAGGGACCTAGGGCATAACCTGTTGGGTCTTCTTCAAGTATGCCCTGATGGGTCAGGGCCCTGTCCGTTAAGTTGAAGCATGAAGAATAGTGGATAGATTGAAGGAGGGCCTTGTCCATTAACTTGGTGAAGTTGTATGATAAAATTTGTCATGTTATATAGATAAGATTGAAACAAAAAAATAGGCAGGGGCAGAAGCAAGTTTAAGATATTATATTAATACATATGAATACGTTGGGGTAGAGGCAAGTTTAAGGTATTATATAGATTGAAACAAACGAATACGCTGGGGCATAGATATGTCTAAGGTACATATTATATAGATTGAAACAAACGCACGAATATGCTGGGACAAAGGCAAGTTTAAGGTATTGAGATCCATGGACCCCATTAAGAAAATACATATATTTTATCTATACAAAATTTGGATCCAATTATTCCATGGTGATTCAATTTGAGAAGTGATCTGACATAACATAACATTATTTTGGCCATAAACCGTAAATCATCAAACAGTATGTGGCAAGAATAAAAACCATGTCGGGTCACTCCTCAAATAAAGTGACCATAACCAAATTTCCTGTAAAACGGGTATTTTTTCTGTGGTGAGTACTCCATTTGATGAGTGGTCTGACGTGGCATTATCGTGGCCATAAACTCTAAATGATCAAACAATGTCTTTGCCAGAATAAAGCTACATCGGGTCACTCCTCAAATGAAGTGACCATAACAGAATTTCCTGAAAAAACGGATTCTTTTTCCAAGGTGACTCAATTTGAGGATTAATTTGACGTGACTTTATCTTGACCATAAACTGTAAATTATCAAACACGGTCTGTGACCAGAATAATGCATGCCATATCGGGTCACTCCTTAAATGGAGTGATTAAAATTTGATTAGTGATCAGACGTGACATTATCCTCACCATAACCCGTAAATTTTCAAACACAGTATGTGCATGGCCAATAATATCACGTCGAGTCACTCCTCAAACGTAGTCACCATAACTCCTCAAATGGGCTCCTAATACAATAATAAAAAGAAAAACTACAACACACAAGCCTTAATCTCATCATATGTCTCCGGTGTACTCCATAGCCATCACTTAGTGGATTTTCCACACAAGCTCCTTTGTGAAAAACTTACACAAAGGAATCAAAACTCTTACCATTTTTCTTGCATATCAAGACAAAGAAACAAAATGATTTAAACATTTCAACCTGCATTATCTATATCAAGAATCAGGACTAGCATGTATGATCCGGCGACACGGCGCGTCGAAAACTACAAAAATAAACGGATCGATCATTTTGATGTACATTAAAGCCAAATTCTCTTTGATGATTCCAGAACACGTCCTTTTCCAAGCATGGGTTGTTGATGAGCAAGAACAGTTGCAGACGATTCTCTGCGATTAAATCGCGAAGAGCAAAGATTGCACCGTGTGGAAAGATCATGATCGAACTGTTTCGAATTATTCCAGAAAGTGTTGTTTGATGACAGAAGAGAGTGAGCACCACATACACTAGAGGAATTTGCATTTTTGTACTACTTATCATTTTAGTATTACCTGTGACAAATTTTGATAAACAGTAATGTTCTGTTTTCATTCCATCATCAATCATATATTTATACATCATAAGAGAAACCCTATCACCGTAAAATACCGACTATGTCCTTTTCCTACTTACCATAGAACTTAATTACTAATAATTCAACATTTTTTTTTAATTACTAATAATTCAATAATAATAATAATAATAATAATGTATATAGATATATCCGCAATACCCCCCCCTTAAGTTGGAGCGTGAATATCACGGACGCCCAACTTGGACAGTAAGAAGTCAAACTGTTGCTTCCCAACGCCTTGGTAAATATGTCACTTGTGCATGTGTAGTAACATAATCCGGGGCAATCGGACTCAATAATCGCGTCACGAACAAAATGACAATCGCCTCGATATGTTTGGTCCGCTCATGAAAAACTGGATTCTGAACAATGTGTAGCGCAGCTTGACTATCGCAATGAAGTGGAATACCCATAGGGATCCGGACCCCTAAGTCGCCAAGCAGTTGTCTAAGCCATTTTAATTCACAAGTAATGGCCGCCATTGATCGATATTCGCCTCTCTGCGAGGCGAGACATCGTCTGTTGTTTCTTGGTCTTCCACGAGGACCGGTGATGTCCCGAGTAACACAAACCACCCACTTAAGGACCGACGAGTCACCGGGCAACTCGCCCATGATCGAGTCACACCACCTTTCAATGATAATGGACTATCACCGCAAGAGAATCCTCGCCCTGGATGTTTTTTCAGATACCGTACAACTCGCAAAGCGGCGTCCCAATGCACCAGCGCGGGGCTTGCATAAAGCGAGAAAGAATATGCACCGAGTATGCCAAATCGGGGACGGGTAACGCCAAGATAGATAAGACGACTTACTAATCTCTCAGACTTACCAGGGTCATCCAACAGATCGCCCTCGTAGATCGCTAATTGATGATTTTGCTCCATAGGAAACTCGGTGGCCGAGCCCCTAATAGTCCCGTCTCGAGATAATGTCCAACGATACTTGCGTTGAGATAAAAAAATGCCCTGTGAGCTTCTGGCAACTTCCAACCCGAGAAAATATTTCAAACGTCCCAAATCCTTCATTTTAAAACAGGTTCCCAAATAACTTTTAAACACTTGCAGAGCGATGATCATTCCTCGCAAGGATCATGTCGATCCACATAGACTAAAACGTTAATTCAGATATCCCCACGAACCAAAGTGAATAAGGAATAATCTGAGTAGGACTGACGGAATCCATAATCCTTCTGAGCCGTGGCCAACTTAGCAAACCAGCACCTTGGCGCCTGCTTCAATCCATAGAGTGACTTCCGTGACGCGACATACCGATTCATTGTTTGTTCTCAAAACCCGGCGGGATCCGCATATAAATCTCCTCATCAAGATCCCCATGTAAGAACGCGTTGTGAACGTCCATTTGATGGACATCCCAATTTTTAACGGTGATGAGAGTCAACTTTACTTTTCTCCGGTGCTTAGTTCAACCCCCATTTACGGCACTTTTGGCTCATTCCGGGCAATTTTAGGCCATGTTAAGGGAGAAAACACACAATGCAATCACTTTGAGGTAAACCATCATATAGATGGCAAACCTTGTTATTTGATGATGTTTTTAGTCCTTTCGAGTCCTATTTATCTTGTGAAATTATGCTCGGTATATGTTTGGATGTCATGACACAGGATTTAGGTGCTCGTAAGCCTGGAAGGTGAGGTAATGAGCTCATAAAGGCAAGACCGAGGTTCGGGGATGAGAAAAGTTGAAGAAAAGTGGAGAAGATGAAGAAATGCAGTCTATGCGTACGCATTATGAACTATGCGTACGCAACCATGGTACATGATGCAAAGTTTGGAGAATTGCACTCTATGCATACGCATTCCAAGCTATGCGTACGCATCCTTGATACTGAGATGCTCGGGATGGGAAAAACAGGAACAATGCGTGACGCATTCTTTCTATGCGCGTCGCGCATTCCGAACAAGACTAAGGAATTGGGGCAAAACGTTTAATGCGTACGCATTCCAAGCTATGCGTACGCATTCCAAGCTATGCGTACGCATCCACCTCAGCAAACTCAGATTTTCCCAGACAGCCACAGAGTAATGCGTGCGCATTCAGGCAGCAATGTGTACGCATTGGGCAGCTGTAAGTACAATTTTTGGACACATATAAATAGAAGTTTGCACAGATTTTTGGGATACCTCTTGATACTTTTTGATACTCAATTTTTACCTAGAATTCTCTTTCCAAATCCTTCTCACCCTTAGATCGAAATTCACTCTTTTACTCTTAGATTCTCCTCTACAATTAGTTATTAGATTAAATTAGCTCAATTTTCTTCTTCACTTTTGGATTTCATCTTTTGTGGGTCTTCACCGTCACTTGACATTGGATGGTGTTAGATCTTGATGTAATTGATTTCTACTAATTTGGTAATCAATCTCGGTTTATCTTCTTCCATGGCTTTAATTTTGTCTTTAGTTGTTATTTTTTTATATATTATGAGTAGCTAAATATCTCATAGTCAAATCATGTGAAGATTGACTAAATTGCTCTCTAATTGACGAAATTGGGAATGGGTAGAGCTTAATTGTTGTTATATTGACGAATTCATGTCTTAAAAATTGTTATCAATGCTTGAATTAGACTGTACACCTAGTTCATGAACACACATACCACTTTTATAAATGTATGTTGCGAAGGGGTGTGGGAAAAGGGGTTTTAAGATCACTTCCTATAATTAACTGAGTTGTTTAGATTGATTAGGGAGTGAGGTTTAATCGGTTGTGAAATCGGGCAACTCTAGCGCATTAATCTTATTTCGGTTGTGGCGTCTTACACTACCTTAGGAGTTTGCACCCATGAATGAGTCAATATATGTGTTAGGTTGGTAGGTTGGTTAATCCTATTCCCGAATAATCGATTAGAGGGGCAAAAGTAGTCAATTGAATCATGGTTTGGCTATGTATCTTTCTATTTTTAGTAGCTTTAGTTTACATTTCGTTTTAGTATAATTGAACTTGGAATATCGTGATTGACTTAAACTAAATCCTAAAACGATTTTGGTATTCGATAAATTCCTCGTGGGATACGACCTTGCTCACCACTGTAGTACTTCCGACCCGGTACCCTGCCGGTTAAGGTTGGTCGTTACTATTTTGGTCATAAGTCCTTTGAAGATTTAGGCTTAGGTTGTTTTTATTTTACTGTTTTTGTGTTGTTTGCTCCTTGTAGTGTATGACCCGAAGCTCAAAGGAACCATTACTTCCATATATTCCCGAGATTGAGGCCTTTCCTAGACACCGAAACGCCTTGTGAAACATCAAGACATGTATTACAAATTTACAAATTAACCCCAACAATATATAACAATTAACAATCAATACAGCAATAACAAACACATTAAAGACATACCACGTGCATCGCACGTGTCTTTTACTAGTTTTTCAAAAAAATCCAGCTGACCCGATCATAGGCCTTCTCTAAATCAACTTTAATTGCCATATACCCCCTCTTCCCTTGCTTCTTAGTCGGCTAAATTACAATTTTAGTCCTCTAACTAGACACGTTTTTCGATTTTGGTCCCGGTTTTTCTCAGGCGACAATTTTAGTCCTGTAAGTGGTCTTTTTTTTGCAAAATTAGTCCTGAACGCCGGAAAGACCACTTATAGGACTGAAATTGGTCTTTTCCGGCGACAATTTTAGTCCTGTAAGTGGTCTTTCCGGCGATAATTTTAGTCCTGTAAGTGATCTTTCCGGCGTTCAGGACTATTTTTGCAAAAAAAAGACCATATACAGGACTAAAATTGTCGCCGGAGAAAAATCAGGACCAAAATCGAAAAACGTGTCTAGTTAGAAGACAAAAATTGTAATTTAGCCCTTCTTAGTGTGCAACCTATGAATCACTTCTTGGGCTAGGATGATATTCCCGAACTTCCCCTTCCTGGTATGAAAGCACTTTGAGTCGTACTCACCAATTGCCCAATGATCTGCTGCATTCGGTTTGCTAACACTTTTGTGATAAGTTTAATGATCACGTTTTCCAGAGCTATAGGTCGGAATTGCGATGTCACTTCAGGGTGATCAGTCTTCGGAATTAAAGTTATCAACACCTCGTTCATATCTGTTGGGAAAGTGGCGGTTTCAAAAACATTTTTAACAAATCTCACTACAAAATGCCCAACCGTGTCCCAACACCTTTTGAAGAAGATTGGTGGAAGCCCATCAGGGCCAGCCACCTTGTATGTACCCATTCCGAAGCAGGCTTCTTCAATTTCTTTCTCGAAAACCTGTCTGTTAAGGAGACGGATATCTTGATCACTAAGGACAGGCAGTTGTATATCACACTAACAGAGGTGATGTTGCTCTTCTCTGGAATACAGTTGGACGAAATAATCCCTCATCATTCCCTGAATTTCCACGCCCTCCACACTCCAAGTTCCGTTGGGCGTTTCAAAGAAGTGACTTTTGTTTTACGCTTTCAAGAAGCGATTAGATGGTAGTAATGGGTATTTCTTTCCTCCTCAACCAACCATTGCAAATGTGATCGTTGGTGCGAAATTTTTCCTTTTGAGCCAAGATTACATTGTATTCTTCTGTGATTTGTTTTTCTAGATTCATCAAATATGTAGAGGGTTACTTTGAAAGAGATTCTTGGATGCCCGTTAACCGTCTAATGCACTTATCTTTACGAGAAAAAATATTTCCAAAGCAAGACTTGTTCCAAATCTGGGCCTTGATCATAAAATGTTTGGCAACAGCACCAAAGTCTGGATTATCCATATCCCAATTGTTGTCAACAAAGGCGGCAAATTCCGAGTGATCAAACCACACATTTTGGAAATATTAAGGGGAGGTCCTCTTTTTTTCTTCCTTTTGTGAATCAATTTGAAGAAGCAACGGGCAATGATCGGAATGTGTCTTGGCATGCGGGTGTGGGACACTTACGGAAAAAGAGATAGCCAGGAAGATGTTCTTAAAAATAGTTTAAAAATAGTTTCTATCTCAGACATTCTAAAATCCTTATATAGATTAAAAATAGTTTAATCTCAGACATTCTAAAAACGATGATTAATATATGTGAAATGTTTTATCACAACAAAATATGCATAATAAATACCTCAACAACTTTTTTCTATCATTGATTTTTATGGGATCTTCATATCATAATCAATGATTCAAAAGTGTGTTGTTTATTTTGTTGTGTTCATTTTATTGTGCAACTATCACTACTCTTAAGATATCTTTTGAAAATTATTAATGCAATATTCATAAATTAATTTATGTGTTGGATTGATAATGAAAAACTATTAATTAGCTTAGATGTGCTATTATTAAAATAAAAAAATAAAAAAACCTTAGATGTGCTATATCAGATTATTTCTTCAATATTATCCATGAGACGTCTCTTTTCCTCCGATATTATTCACGGGGACTCTCTTTAGTTTCCCACCGATATTATCCACATGGCGAGTCTTATTCATGCAGATAATATGTATATGTTAGGTTCTTTCACTCAGATAACTATGGTTTTGAATATCTACGCAGGGTGAGTTCTACTCGTCAATATAATCAACGAGAAACATATTTCATATTAATAATAGGTGGATTCTAACTGCAAGACATTTAAAAAACTATCTAAGACTTGCTTTATTTTATTATTTTTCAATTACTTATCTACACCATCTAATCACTAATAGCACCAATGTAAAATAATATAAGCTTTAGATAATATACAATTTAGTCCTTTAATTTTGTAAAATTAAAAATCAATCATCTTTTACCATTATTAATTAATAACTACCAATCCTTAATGCTACTTAATAAAACTACCATCCTATATCTTTTCAACTTCCCTCATTTTTTCCATTTCAAAAACTCATACAATAGCCAATACCGGAGGATTAAGGCGGACGACGGAGAACCACCGGAGAGTTTGAAATCTCGCCGGACTAAAGCAAAGAGCACCAGTGGAGGCAAAATTGAAGGAAACAAGAGCCAGTCTTTGAACCAAAACACGTAAGTGATGAATCTCAATTGTTTTCCTTCATTACGCTTTCATTTAGGTTGAATATGTATGCCTATCGGGTTTTTACGGTTTTTTCCGGTGAGTTCGGCTGGGTTTGAAGGAGGTGAGAATCGCAGGTAACGCCAGTAACTCTGACGTTACGATGATGTTTCAACGTCAGTAGGCCTGGCGTTGGCTGTTGTGTCTGAATTTCCCGCCTCTCCTTAAACGTCTTCATGCTTGACGCCAAATAGTACTCCCAACGTCAGGATAGTTGGCGTTTGCATGAGCAGAACTAATAATGTGTGAGCTTAGAACGTCAGAGTTATTGACGCCGTGTTACTTTTTAACGTTGGTATTGTTGGCATTTAAGGCATTTTTTTTTCAAATTTTATCCCGGAGTATGTTTCTTGTTTTCTGAATGGTATGTCTTGTTTTTTTTGGTACATATATGGATCATGGGGTAACTGAAGAAGTGAAACGATTAACTAATACACATAAATAAATTTATATATAAATAAAAAAATTAAAAAAAAAAAAAAAAAAAACACTCACTATATATTACCAGTAGTTTTATCATGATCCAGGCACACCATGTAAACATTGGTCCGGTGCACTAAAAAAATGAGGGCACTATTGTAAATTTGAGATAATTTTTTCCACAAAGAAGGAATCCATGTCATCATTCCTAAATTTTATTGGATCTGGTCCACCATGTAATATCTATGGCTGGACAAAGATAAAATTTTTGAATTTTTACATACATATTTATCACACATTGTAGAAAGAAAAAAATCAGAACAATCCACCATCATTCTTTCCAAGAATAAGGAGCTCGTTCAACAACCAAATAATCACCCCTTATATCTTTTGCTACCCTGATTTGATCATCTATGTACACCGATTCAAACCTATCAAAAGAACAATAATTCATAAAGTATTCAGTGTCATCAAGAGATTCTAAGTGTAATCGCATGGCTCTTTTTCAATGTGTATAGTATTGTGCGCAATTTGAAGTAAGGTGGCCTGGCCTCTGGCTAGACATTCCCTCTTGGGGTTTTTCATCGGCCTTTGAAGTTATTTTCAATGACCGGGATGTTTCAAGCAACTGCATTTACAGGAAATTCTTACCCGGAGAGTGTTCGTGTGCACCGTCTGTTGGATGTGAGACAGAAGTACAAGAAGGCAAACACTAGTTTGTCTTCTTGTACGCATGTCGCACATCCACCGGATTGATACACACGAGGAGAGAGCGCGGTAGAATTTACCTATATTACGAGATATCCAAGCTCCGATTTATACCAAATGTGGGATCATGTATGTCACTTAGATAACCGAAAAGGGGTTGAATGGTTATGAGCCAAACTTACCTTTAAAATTTCTCTTTCAAAGTTTATCACAATTATTTAGTGTAACAAGTGGTTCTGGTGCGGATTACGGGTAAATATAACACTTGTTAGATAAACGTATAGCTCGATTCAAGTCAAGAAAGATTTTGAATCAGCTCAAGTAAGTTCAGACAAGATCTTTAGTCTTATTTTTATGGACTGTTATTAGAATGCAAGTTCCGGTAAACTTTGAGTATGCAAAATGCTTGGATGTGGATTCTTCGTTTACTAATCTTGATAGAGTAATGTTATATCCACAACAAAATTATCAAACTTGTCAATTAGTAGTACCGAAATAAAAATGTTGTGTCACAATATATTTTACGTCATTGATTAGAATGAGATCTTATCCATCCACGGGTCTTACATCATAATCAATTGTCTAAAATGTGTTGTGTCATTTTATTGTGTAAATAACACTAACCCTCACCCACCATAAATAGAACGATTTTCAATAAGTTAATGCTACCGACACAACTATTGGCGGATTTATGTTATACCGGGGTGGGGTCACGTGACCCCACTAAAATCCAAATTATTTTTTAGTATTAAAATGATATAGTTTTGTACTTAAAAAATTTTTTTTTTACTTAAAATATATAGTTTTAGTCTCTGGTGACACTTTGAAACAAATTTATGAATCTGTCCCTGGACACAACACAATCTAATTTTAAATCATTGAATCATGATGGGCTTTGTGGGAAATTCTTACCTGGAGACTTCTAAATGGGGAGTGACCTATGTAGCTAATTCTGGACCACACAGTTTCATTTCATAATGAAACGGTATGGTCTAGAATGAGACACGTATGTTACTCCCTCATATGAGAGTCTCTATGTAAGAATTTCCGGGGCTTTGTATCATGATCAATAGGTTCTAAATGATTATGAATGTTGTAAAATCATATTCAAATATTACTTTTTTTCAAGAAGACATTAAAGAGTAAACAAACAAGCTTACCAACCCTGACCAAATGGAGGCAAAGGCAACTCCCAATTCTTGCCTCTGAGAACGGCACTTGTAAACCTTCATAAACAAATAAATCAAACAATTACTGAGCAGCATTCTCATTTTATTGCAGAAAAATCGGACAAACTTATTAAAGAATGAAGATGGTAATTACTCAATTTGAACCTGAAATTAACACGTTGAGAAGACGCAATTTCCATGTCAGACCTCACAAAGAAGACCCCATCTGGAGGAAAAGTAATCACATTGTTTAGCCTCTTCTCTTCAACATCAATCACTTGCAATACATCACCAGCTCTTGTACCGAAAAACCCAGCATTCTTGATAATAAAAAGCTGTTCTTTCTCAGTTGTCCACAACAGCCGCCACGTGGCAGATAGGGAGGAGTCTGTAGTCACTGTTTCTTTACCCAATTCAGCCAAGGCGTCGATTGCTTTGATGATTTGGAGGAGCTTGTTTGGGTCTGATTGGGTTTTGAGGCCACGGTCTTGGTCGGAGATGATTGTGAGGAGATGGGTTTTGGGTGAGGTGGATCGGGATGATGATTGGTCGGTGATGGAGGAACGAGTCGCCGGGAAGGTGGGCCGGCGGCGGTGGAGCTGAGGGGATGGTTGGGAAGGTGGAGGAAAGGGAGGGAATGAGTTGGAGTTGGGGAGCGTGGCGCCAAAGGATAAATGTGTGGCCATTTGTGTTGATGTGTGGAGCTAAATGGCTTAACAAGTGGAAATTAAAATTATAGACCTTATTATATGTGGAATAAGTTATGAAGTCACACTTTTTTTTCGTATATACCAAATAGTTATCACTAATTAATTGTTATATCATATTGACAATATTTATTGAAACGACTTGTTTGTAAGCTAGGATAGTGAGATAAGGTTGGGTAGACAATAAGCTAAGGTGAAGCGGTGAGCTATGAAAGATAGTGAGGTGAGGTGAGTGATTGATGAGAATGTGTAGGATTATATAAGGTTAAGTATTATAGGGTGGATGATGTGGTGTAGGATATGGTGGGTATAGAAAGATAGGGTGGGGTAAGGTGCAAGGTAGGATGGGTGGGTGGAATAGGTTGGGGTGTAAGGTACCGTAGAGCGGTGAGGTAAGGTGTGGTAGGATGATGGGTAAACGATGAGTGATGTAAGGCAGTGTGGAGTAAGGTAAGGTGTTACGGTGTGGTGGGGTATAAGACGGGTAAGGTGTGGTGAGGCTACGCTACCTGACCCTGCTACCCTAATCTATCACCTAGCGTACCCCTACCTTGACATCCTACCCCAACACACCCCACCCACCTTACCTCTCATCATCGACTATCACTCTGGCAGATAATCTATTACGGAATACGTTTTATTTCATTCTTTCATTCATGTTTCACATGCATTTCAATTGCATTCTATTTATACAAAACAAACGTGCCATTAGAGACTCTTGGAAGCCCATGGAGCATCATTGAATGAGAAAGAGGGTGTTTAGAAAAATCACTAAACTAAATCTATCATTTTTCTTAAAGACACTAATATATTTTTATTTTTAAACCTTGTTGTGGTGTCCAGATATAATTCGTCTAGTATCCTTAAAGCAAGAACGAACCTAGAGGGGTGGTTTGGGAGTGCTTAGCCCACCCCATTTTTTTTTTTTTCAGAACACCAAAACCTAAGTAATTTAATCCACACGATTAGTCATTTTAATCATGTCCATCCGACCATGTGAATATAAAATTCACTAGCCTCCCAAAGATCAAAATCTGGTTCCATCCTCTGCTTTAAGGCCCTAAAAGCAACCCTAGTAGTGATCGGGAGAAAGTTCTTTGATTGTTGATGCTTGGGTGACATGAAAAAAGATGAGTGGATGATAAATATAGAAGGGTTGTAGGGATAATTTGTGTATGATGTGAAGCTGTAATGATGATAATATAGAAGAATTGTAGAGATTAATTGTGTGTGATTAGATGTTGGAATGATGATAAATCTTTTGAATCTATTGATTAAAATAATATTAAATATTAATGGCATGATTTTTTTAATCCTAGTTTTAACTATTTTTTTAATTTAAGTTTTAGGTTTTTTTTATAAATTTTCTTAATAATTGAAACTACTTTTATTCCCGGTAAACATATATTCTTAATAAATATAATAAAAAAAAGGGCTTGGAGATTTTTTTGAGAGAGAGCATTCTCTAATTGGCTCTCTGAAAACAGATAAGAGAGTAGATAGACACAAATTTTTTTTGTCTAGTTTAGAGCAGAGCAACCCCAATGGTTGCCCCAATCACATCTTCCCGACACATCGTTTTTCGTTTCAGTTACACTTTTTTACTGTCCAAAAAAGAATTAATCCAATAATCAAATCATATACAACCCCCCAATAAACAATTTTCCTTTTTCATCTCAACTAACAAACCTAACCATATCAATATATTTTTCCTTTTTTTTAAATAATTTTTTCCCTGTTATTCTTTTTTAATGTTTTCCTTTCACAAACTAACAAAAAAAAAATCCTATCACAATTAAATTGCTTATATCACAACTGGAAAAAAATGCTTAAACTAAAAAATTATAAATGTGTGCTCAAAAAAATTTATAAATTTTAATAAACACTGCGTTTTTCTAACAAAAACGAACGCAAAACCGTATGTTTTGATTATTTCGTTTACTTTTAACAAAACAGAAAAAAAAAAATGAATCATGTTTTTCTCATAGTTAAAATGTAGTATGTTTTAGAGAAGAATTTTTTTTTTGTGTTTTCATTACAATTTTTCGGGAATGGTTTTCACTCCTATTATTATTATCATCGTCATTTACGATTTCACAAGTTTAAGAAGTGAATATTGGCAACAGTATTCTTTTTCCATGAATGAATAAATTTTTCATGTAGATAAAAAATAAGTATATTTTTTAAATTTTTTTACAACAGTTCATGTAACACCATATATCTCACCTACCATTACATCTTAGGCTTTCACCACATATTTCAACAAGTTTCAACATTTTCTACCAAACAATCCACCTAAATCTCAACTCTCACCTAGCTATCACCACATATTCCAACTTCCTCTATCACTCATTGGTTGTATATAAAAACTTTTCACCACTCCAACAAATACGCTCATAATTTACATAATTTTCATGCTCTAATCATGTCAACTCCTCCATTTTGGCCTTTAAATATCCAAGCACCCAATCCATATGAATCATTCCGTCAACCACCAAAGGCACAACGCTGAGATGCTTATGCTCGTTGAGCTGAAGAGCAAGAGCAAGAGCAAGAGCCCGAGCAACCTCGCTTACACCGGCGTACATTTATTAATCGAGATCGTGCAAGAGCACACGATGACCTTGTCAAAAACTATTTTGCAGATGACCCTATTTTCCCACCATATATGTTCCGGCGTCGGTTCAGAATGCGCTTGCAGTTATTTCACAGGATTCGAGCTGACCTTGAGGCCGCCCAACCATATTTTCAACAACGTTATGACTGTACCGGGAGATTAGGATTCTCATCAATTCAGAAAATGACAGCTGCTTTACGGATTCTCGCATATGGGAGCCCGATTGACCGTGAGGATGAGGCCCTCGCCATTGCGGAGACCACTGCTACAGAAACTGTTCGTTTATTCTGCAAAACAATTGTTAGCATGTACTCAGAGCAGTATTTACGTGCTCCAAATGAGGGCGACATTGCTCGACTCATGGAAGAAAATAAGAATCATGGTTTTCCAGGCATTATTGGTTCGTTGGATTGCATGCACTGGGAGTGGCACAACTGTCCCACGGCTTGGCATGGTCAGTTCACTGGCCACACCGGAAGGCCGACCTTGATTCTTGAAGCTGTAGCTTCTCAAGATCTTCGGATTTGGCATGCGTTTTTCGGTACACCGGGAACATACAATGACATATCAGTGCTTGATCATCCCCAATCTTCGACAGATTCATTCAATGCCAAACACCATACACTCCGTATGAAGTTAACGGTAATGTATACCACGTGCCGTATTATCTGACAGACTGCATCTCCTCATGTTGCGACATTAATCCAGACCATCAAGCGGCCTCGAAATGAAAACGAAAGACATTTTGCGCAACAACATGAAGCTTGTAGAAAGGACGTTGAAAGAGCATTCGGTGTTTTGCAAGCATAATGGGCTATTACCCAGGGCCCAGTAAGATTCTGGGACCAACGAACTTTAAGTAATATTATGTATTGTTGCATCATTTTGCATAATATGATAATTGAAGATTAGCGCCATATGAATATCGAGCAATAGAGACTTGAAGTGGGTGAAACATTGCCACGAGAATTACTTCAACATGATCCAGCTATTTTAAGTGCATTTATCAGTTCTCGAATGAACCAAGTGCGAGATAGTAGTATTGACAACCAACTCAGGGTTGATCTAATCGAGCATCTCTGGAATAACTATGGTAGACAAGGTCGCCGTTGATGAAGTTGGTTTTTGGACTACTATGTTTCTGTCATTTGTGTCTTGTATTTGTACAACCTTTTATCCTTTATGTTACTGAGCAACTGATTATGAATGTTCAACTACTTAACTTAGCGAAGATGAATGACTCATCAGCTTATATGTATGCTTCATGTTGTCAATATATATATATATATATATATATATATGTGTGTGTGTGTGTGTGTGTATAATGCTTTAGTGTGTTTGGTAACCATACATATATGTAACATGTTTTTCTTTTTATATAACATCCATATTAGTTTGTGTTTGGTATCCAAATCGTTGTAAACTGAATGCTTTCAGTTTGTTGAAAGCTCGGCTCTTTTTGTATTTTGAGCTTTCCGGAAAACAATATCCAGGCCCTGTATGCAAAGGCATACTCTGTATTCATAGCATTACCATACCCAACTGAAAAGATACCCAATACCTTAAATGCGATATGGTCTTTTTACATTCTTAAAACCAAACCAAACTCTGTAGATCGACTATGTATCATGACATATACTCATACAAAAGTACAAAACAATCCAGAATCACGTTAAGAAATAAAAGGCGAGGCACCACGTTGAAAACGCAAGATTGCAAAATCACATTGAAAACAGGAAACTAGCGAATCATAGAGAAGATCGTTCAATGTAAACATCCATACACAAAAGTCCAAAGCATGGTAGGTTTTGCAATATTCACAAGCAATATTTCAAAAACTTAAAAGATGCCCATCAAAAGACCATTCCAGATAACAAGGATTCTACAATGTTTAAAGATACCTTTCATCCAAAACCAAAACAACTCCAACCATAACCAAAATCACATACCTTTCATCCAAAAAGAACACAAAATAACGCTCAAAATAAAAAAATCACCTATTTGCAGATTTATTTTCCAAAGCATAGAGGTTATCCATGAAATGACTGCTGTATATATAAATGAAAAGCATAAAATTTGTCCAAAAGAGTAACACTTTCACTTACAAAAGCAGCATATTTTAGTGAATTGCAAAGTAGATGATCTCTGTTGTGTATTCACAGAAAATTTTCCGTTCTAGATGCCATTGTTTGATCGATGAAGGAAATGGAAAAAAGGAGGATGGCGGGAACAAATTTTGGCTGAGAGGGAAATTTTTTCTTCCGCAAAAGTTTCTTCTTGGCCTCACCTGATATAACGAGGTTGAGGTAGATAATTTTATTTATTGGGGGTGGAAGAAAGGTCCTCTGTGGCTATCAGTCACTCGAAAAAAGAAAAACGGGAGTTGTATCCAGGGCCCAATGGTTCTCCTCTTCTGACAAAAGTGAACAAAGAATATGGCCAAAATTGCCTCACTACGCTTGCTCTAATTCTAATGGGAAATTGTGTTCAGAGAACCTTTGGCTAATGCTTTGACTTGTGGGAAAAAAATTTGATGTCTAAATCTGTGTATAACTATCATGTATAAATATTAATGCAAGTGCTCTAAAACAAGAAAACCATACATGGACACTAATGACCCTTCAATATAATCTGAGATGTCCAAAAGCTATTACTTCCACTTCAATTGTTCATCAAGTATATAACAAAAATAAGGCAAGTCTCTTACAAAAAGAACCAATAACACAAGTAAAACCTATGTAGCTTTTAATGAACTAATCACTAAAAGCCACACAAACAAAACAGAGAGAACATTGACATAATACTCTGCTTGATTACGCCTCTCTACGAACTAAGTAAAGCTTTCCAACAACATGAAGAACAGCAACAAAAGCGATAAAGCCAATGCTCATCACGAGAACAACATTGGGAGAAATCTTGAGCCCAGTGCATCATCGGTGTAGAACTGGAGCATGGTTCCGCCAGCTCCTCCAACGCCTCCTCCTCCACCGGTTGCACCGGTGCTGCTCGTTCTCCTCCTACGCAGGTTGGCAGCTGCCGCCGCTGCAGTTCCTCTCTGTGGTGCTCCACCTCCTAAAGCCATTTCTGTTTAGTAGTGAAAAAGTAAAGATTTTTAGTATCAGTCAATCAACAAACAAGGAAACACTAGAGAAAGTTATAGATAATTAGAGAGTGGGTGAAGAAGATAAATGATAAGAGAAAATTAACTCTTCATATAAAACTTAGCCAAAACAGCCAGAATAAATAGATCCATTACAAGTGACCCTTGAGCTTAAAGTAAGCATGCCTATCTAGGAAAGATAAAAAGTAACTAACAGCATTTATGACAACTTAGAGTATCTTTTCTAGAGTGGGCAGTCTAAAAAGACTTTTACAAGTAAATAACCGGCCTATGTAACAATTAAAAAATATAACTATATGATACATACACTACATTGTATTTTATTTTATACTTCAATACTCCTCCTCAAGCTGGGATGTAGATATCTAGCAGACCAAGCTTGTCAATACACTTGAGCAGTGAAGGACTAGGTAGACTTTTGGTGAATACATCAGCCACTTGATTTTTTGAGTTGATATAAGATAGGAGAATCTCACCCTTCATCATCTTCTCCTTGATAAAATGCCTATCAATCTCAATATGTTTTGTTCTGTCATGCTGTACCGGATTCTTTGTAATCTCAATAGCAGATTGACTGTCACTGTATAGACAAGTAGGAGTAGAAATAACAAGTCTTAGTTCCCTCATAATCTTCTGTACCCATAATATCTCACACATACATACTGCAATGGCCCTGTACTCAGCCTCAGCCGAACTTCTAGCCACAACTGACTGCTTCTTGCTTCTCCAAGAAACCAGATTTCCAAAAACATAAATGCACCATCCAGAGGTTGATTTTCTATCAATATTGCAGCCTGCCCAATCAGCATCCACATATGCCTCAATTCTTGCATTTCCTTCTGTACTGAATAGTATACCTTTTCCTGGATTCCCTTTCAAAAATCTTAGGAGTCTGACAGCAGCAGTGTAGTGAATTTCTTTTGGTGAATGCATGAATTGGCTGAGTTTGCTCACAGCAAATGATATGTCCGGCCTGGTATGAGATAAGTAGATTAATCTCCCTATAAGTTTTTGATATCGTTCTGCTTCAATGTCTGGACCTGTGTCATCCTTTCCAAAGTTCACAGTATTATCAAGGGGTGTACTAACAGGTTTACACCCTAACAAGCCATAATCAGATAATAAGTCCATAGTGTATTTCCTTTGGGAGAGAATGATACCCTTAGATGACCTAGCAACTTCAATACCAAGGAAGTATTTTAGGTGACCTAGATCCTTTACCTCAAATTGTTGATTCAAAAAGTGCTTTAAGGATCTGATTTCTTCCTCTGAGTTTCCTGTGATGATGATATCATCTACATACACAAGGAGAATAGTTATCTTGCCAGAATGATCATGTTTGTAGAACATTGTATGGTCACTGTGCCCTTGATGATAAGCAGCTTCCTTCATAGCCTTGGTAAACCTGTCAAACCAAGCCCTAGGGGATTGCTTTAAACCATAGATAGCTTTGTTGAGTTTCAGAACATGATTAGGTTTAAGCCTGAATCCAGGGGGATAGTGCATATAAACATCCTCTTTCAAATCCCCATTTAAGAAGGCATTTTTAATGTCCATTTGATAGAGGCCAATTTAGAAAAAGAAACAATAGAAATCAATATTCTAACATAGTTTAGTTTAGCTACAGGTGCAAATGTCTCATTAAAGTCAATCCTTGAGTTTGAGTAAAACCCCTTGCAACCAACCTTGCCTTGTACGTGAATGGTACCATCCGGGTTATGTTTGATGGTGAAAAGCCATCTACACCCAACCTGGTCTCACTCCACGTGGTTTAGGAACACAATCCCAAGTATGATTTTTATCTAAAGTCGATGATTCTTCAAAAACAAACATTTTTCCACTTAGGATCACCTAAGGCATGTTCAATGGACTTAGGAATACAATGAGTGTCAATATGAGACAAGAAAGCTTGGTAACTGGAGAAACTTTACTATAGGCCACAAAATTCGAATAGGATGTTGGGTGCATTCTCTCTACCTTTCTAAGGGCAATAGGCGGCTCATCCTCAATCATAGGTGGTGGAAGGGCAGATTATGAGTTTCAGGATGAGGTAGGTAGAGTAGATGATTCATCAGGTTGTAGAAAAGGCTGTATTTGTGAGTCTGTAGAAGATTCAGTAGGCTCAGGTCTCCTGTTTTTTCTGGTGTAAACAATAACCTCTTTTTCAGTTTGATGGGGGTGTTTGTTAGTGGGAGTACAGGTAGGTATGGAGGGTGCATTAACAATAATAGGCGGTGGTGACATGTTTTCAGTGAGCAAGTCATGATCAATAGGTTTGATTTCAGTTTTAGAGTAGAAAGGCAGATCTTCTATAAAGGTAACATCATAGGTGATGTACGTTTTATGTGTTTTGGGGTCAAAGCATTTGTACCCCTTTTTTGTAGGAGAATAACCAAGGAAGATAGTCTTAACAGACCTAGGATCAAACTTGCTTCTGTTTGGATTATGGTTGTGGACAAAAGCAGTACATCCAAATATCTTTAGAGAGATATCAGATAGGAGTTTTGTGCAAGGGTAGACAGCTTTTAGGACATCACAAGGGTCTTGAATTTCAACATCCTAAGGCATTCTATTAATCAAGTAGGTGGCGAT
>CM047805.1:14148774-14203323 GCA_026214975.1 Gentiana macrophylla
AGATTTTTCCCGCTCACCTCTGGCGAAAATTCTATCTTCTCTCTAAGAGTTGATAGTCGAATTTTACATGTGTGTTAAGGCTTATAACTCTCTTTATATAGGAGAGTAAAACTTATTTCTCCAAGGATTTTTATTTTGCAAATAAATAATCCAATTAATAAAAGATAATTCTATAATATTCTAGAACAAATCTAGAATAATATTTATCTTTATTATTTACCATAAATAGTTATCCAATAAATATTTTATGCAGCATGTCTTATTAATCCCAGAAAACTAATTTCTTGTTCCAAAAAAAAAGAGCATGGGGTGAAAATTTCATATATTGACCTAGTCAATATTAATTTTGCCATCACACAATAATTGGGCAAGATTATGGAAAATGTCTTTTCCACATATTTAATTATTTAGCCCAACTAATTTAATAGTCCACTAAACAATTAATTCACATATCGTTTTAATAAAGTCCAACAAGAACTAAATTAATATTATTAGGATTCGACGTCCGAGAATAGCTATGCTATATTGGGGAGGCACGTCGGGGACCATGGACTAATAATCACGACTCCGATAAATCAAATAAATAATTATAGAATAATTATATTCGATAAATCAATCACAAGAATATGCCACCATAATCTCGTGGATTCGCACTCGCACTCCGATTATAAGATTATATTTATCTCCTCACGAGAATAATAATAAGCGTCCATTGATATAATCATTACATATGGATTAATCCTCCATGATTATTCATTCTAAATCGGGAAGTTACCGTTAACCCTTTTAAGAACCTCTTATCCTTATTTACCATTAACCCACAGTGATCAATTAATTCATACAACTCTTTGGTAGCTAATCGATGTGTAATATGAACTCGCACGATCGATCGCTTTAGGATTAACAAATAAAGGAATCTGTCTATCTACTTCCATAAATGGAAGGAATGGATTCCGTATCTGTGATAACACGGACTACTCACTCAATCAATTACAATGCCAAGATGGGGTAATTCGGACCACGGACTCGGTGTAATCCTTAACCGTCAAGTCAAACTTCATACCGATTCAAGCGGTTGGATCGTGATCACCTCGGGATTAAGATATATCCATAAATATGATCATCCATTGATTCGATAAGACTTTCGACACGGAATTATATCGTGAACTCTAATCAAATCGGTCAAATTTCTATATGATATATCTATCATATATAAATGCCCCATTAGGTTCTCTTAACCGAAAGTCCGGATTAGACAATCACACCTATTGTGTTGCAGGCGCATTAATAGCACGTTAAAGGAGAGACCCGATACTCTCGATTAACTTCACTACGGGCTAATTGTATTTTAAGTACATCTTCACTAACTCAATCCTCCTGTGTATATCATTATACATCGAGTTAAGTGATTACATAAACGATATACTTTAGAGTTTTACTCAGAAGTGTAAATACTATTGTCACATCGGTGAATATGAGAATAATAAATATGAATAATAACATCATTTCATTTATTAAATAAAACAATTACAAAATTGTCTTTGGGCATCACACCTAACAATACTTTCTCAATTTATGCGCACCAAATTAGGCTTTATGGCTTTTTTGATCATTTTCGGCTCGTTTACCGATCGTAGTCTCAATTGCGAAGCAATTTAAGATTTTGTAGTAGTTTCAAAGTTGGATTCTTCTTTTAGAGGTAATTATCGTGACCCTCGTTAATTCATAGTTTAATTATGTTAAGTTAGGGTTCTCGACCTTTGATGTTAGGGTTTTCGGTTGTTCGTTGGTTCGCATGAGTTTGAAGGTTAAGCATATTTCAATGTTTGTTTGGATTTTGGTTTCAGCTCGTCTAAGAGGTAAGGAGGTTCTTCTTATCAAAAAGGTTCTATATTTGTTTTAAAGTTTATGTTTCAAGATGTTTTAGCTCTGTTTTTTGGTTAAACTGCACGAAAAATTGGACGTGTTATGTGTTTAAGACAGTCTGCCAGGTATGTGCTAGGTCAAGAAACGAATCTGGGCTTCAAATAGAGCGCTGAACCGAGAGCATCTCTCGGTTAAACGCACCAGGAAACACTTATATCGGTCTTCTGGTCGTTCTGTGTTGTCTACCAAGTTTTCAGAAAGTCATTTCAACGCTAGAAGCAAAGCCTAAAATTTTACCTTTAGTTGAAAAATTGTGCTTAAGCAGTCAACCATGGCACCAAAAGATAAAGCTCGTAAAGCCAATGCTAAGGAATCCACTCAATCGGCATTCACACAAATCACAGACAACATCGAACAAAACGCCCACATGTAGATCACTAGAGGTTCAGATGGGTAGGAAGCAATCATCTCATTCAATGAGACATAGGGGCACCACTTGGTGCAAGAGAATGAGAAGGAACTTCTTTCGACAGATAGGAGAATGGGCAGCCGGACATTGACCATCAAATGTTGAATCTTGCCCAGCAACTGGTGGGAAACAATTCAGAGATTTTTGCTCCACTTGTAGAGTAGGCTAAAAAAAGGAAAGACCCCTAACAGCTAAATAACCAGGGGCCTCTATTAATAAGGGCTCAATTCCACGAGAGCTTCATCAGGGAGCGGCTGCCTCAAGCACTGTAGGCGGCCAACATGTGGCAGGAGAAACTTGCACTCATCAGAGGCTACATAGTGTTGTGTGAGACGAGATAAATCAATTCTTAAGGAGAGGAAGGCATAAGGCCTATGTCACATCTCCCTCCGTGGCAGGAAAATGAACACTTCCCATGCCGGAGGGGTTCAAGATGCCGAAAATAGATCCTTATGACGGGGCTCAAAGATTCAGAGGATCATTTGCAATAGTACGTGAAACACATGATCCCATAGTATAAGGCAGGGTCTAAAACTTACAATTTTTATCTACAAAAATTCAAGTGGAATCACCAGAACCTAAAACTGCATTTTTTATCGATAAAATGACATTTTTAACAAAAAAACTACATTGTTTTAATACTTAAAAAAATTCTCGGATCTCAGTGGGGTCACATGATCCCACCCTAGCAAATGTAGAACCGCCACTGCTATAAGGCGATGATTTTTTCAATCTCGCTCTATATTATCATGTATATGTAGTCGAGTCTAGTATTTTGTTCTCGAGTATCGTTCGTTTAATAATCGCGTTCGAGTTGAGAAGCCGAATCGAATCAGGTTTTGACTCGAGCCGATCTTGAGCTACTCACGAGTAACTTGACTCGCTTAAGGCCCTAACATTTTCAAGCTTTCTTTAATAAAAATAATTTCCGGTGATGTATACCCTAACGAAAAGATATAGATCAACCATTCTTGAGGTCTTGAGGTTTGGGACATCGTACTTTCTTTTGGTTTTTCGTTGATGTAAGGACATCTTTCTATTTTTATTATGTTGAGATTCTTTTCATTATAGCATTTATGGTGTTTGTCTAGTCTTTCTAGCTTCCGTTTTGCTAAACTCGATACGATGTAGTAGAGGTTTACGTGTAATATTAAATTTATTTAATATTATACGTCCCGAGCGTTTCGTTTCCGGATAAGGACTCAATATTCGGGAGCGGACGTTCAATCTAATAACAAGAATTTTATATTATTGTATTTACTAAAAAAAAAACTATTTTCTTTCTTCTGTCACATATTTTAGAAGAACTAGAGGTTGTCAAAAATGTGTTGGGTCTTTCTCTTTGTTTTCTCCCTTCCCATCCATTTCCTTTATCATAAAGTGTATCGAACGCCAAAAATTAAATCTCTCTCAGTCCCTTAATTAATTTATTTCTCTTTCACTCTCGATCCAAATTGGGGCTAAGAACAAATAAGAAGAGCCATAATCATGGCACGCCGGCATTAATGAGAAGGAGAAAGGAAGTAACTAAATCAGATAAAATATGAATTTTGTTTGATATGTCATATTCATACTCTGGAAGCATCTCATATTAATAAAAGGTAGTATTTGATGGAGCAAGTGTAATCCAACATAAATGACAGGCTTATGTTTATATTTTTAAATTATTATTGAACGCTCTAGCAAGAAGATAGAAGATAGAGGATATGCAGTACAAAAACATCAAAGTTCAGGAACAAAAACACCATCGCCAAACAACATCATCAAACATCATACGAGTGAAACATCGCAAAAACACCAAGAAAAGAGCCGAGCCGCGCACGCACGGAGAAGCTGCTACCTTGTAAAAGAGGCACTAGAAAATATCCCGACTTCTTATCCACCTAAATTATTGTACCTCAAGGTACGCCCAAAGCTAACCATAGATCTCCGTACCGACCCAAATGTTGAGGTATGTACCATGCCCAAACCTAGAGCTCCGTACCAACCCAAATGTGTCTTTGCCCCTTAAGGATCATGTTATAAGAGATTTCAAGGAATTGGTGACGATTGAGAAAGAACAAACGTAACCCAAATACATGAGAAACCATGCAGACGTGATCCTCAAGCTCAACTGAGAACCAACTCAGCTGCCTGACCACCTGATTCAGCAGAAAACCATCTCAACGACTTCACCAGACTCTCATCTAAACACCATTAAGCTTAATATAGGCTTCTACACAGATTAGTTGGAATTTTTAGATATTATCAGAATAGATCCATATTTTATTAGACTTGTGGGATATATCCCAACATTGAAAACAGAAAGAAGACACCTGGACATCTATGATTGGCTAGACAAGATACACCAAATCTAACAGGATAACACAGGGGTAAAACAGTAAAATCACATAACACATAACTATTCAAACACCCCTCCTCAAACGAAATGGTGAAACGCCAACATTGAGTTTGCTCTTGAAGAACTGAAGTTTGGTGCTGGGATGGGCTTTGGTCAGCAAGTCTGCAGGTTGATCAGAGGATGGAATAAACTCAACAACAACTTGACCCTTCAGAACTTGACTCCTTACAACATGAACATCAATTTCTATATGTTTTGTGCGAGCATGGAACACTGGGTTATATGCCAGATCTCTTGCACGATGTTGTCACGGTGAGATCACAGAACTCTCTTGGATCGCACTCCAAGTTCGATGCTTGAGGGTTGATGACGGTCAAATTATACCCGTAAATGTCATCAACATTGACCTTAAATCGAGATTAATAATATATATTTCGTATTAAATCACTCGTTTATATTTATTATTTAATGTTAAGTGATTATTAATATGATATTTGGTATTTAGCCGTTTTCATTATTAAAATCCGATTTATGTGCGATTAATGTTGATTTTCTGAGATCATTACAAATCGAGAAGATTAGTGTCATTCAATCAATTATCTCAAGATAAGAAGGAAGGAACTCGGAGCATTAAATGAGAGAGTAATCGGATCGACATGCAAGCGTCGATGGGGAGCAAGGCAAGCGAAGAAAAGCGTGTAGAACATGGAAAATATAGGTTCGGTCGACCGAACCATTAGTAGCTCGATCGACCGAGTGTCATCTTCGGTTGACCGAGTGTAAACTTTCGGGCGGTTTAGGGCTTTTGTCGTGTTTACCTTCTAGAACCACCCTAAGTCGGCAAAAACCTCTATATAAGCAAGCAGCTACGAGAAAGTGTAATACACCAACATATACCTTAGAATATCATTCAATAAAATCACTCTATTCATATCTTGATTCAATGTAGTTTATTGAGGGTGTTGCCAGCAATTTAAGGGCTGCAAATATGTAAGCTCTTATTTTCTGTTTCTTTCTTTTAAGTAATTAATCCCTCCCAATTATGCTTTATCATTTGAATTAGTTAATCATAGCTAGATGATGTAGATCTAGGCTATGACGTTAGGGATGTGGCGACACCTTGTCTATGAGGATCCCATAACCTACGTCATACACTTAGTATTTATTCATGAATCTGTATTGTTTAATTAATGTGTATCTAAGTTAGTTTATATGAATGCTTTACGAATTACTGTTTAATCCGTTGTGTATGATGAGACGCTGAGAGATACGTTCAGGGATGTAACCTGGGGACGAAATTGATTCGGGTGACCGAATGAGTTCACTCGGTCGACCGAGCCCACCTATTCGGTCGACCGAGCCCTGTTTTATCCGTTAAATAGCCACGTCTTTATGGTTAGGTTAACTTAATAGAATTTATCATCTCGGTGAGGTATGGCTACGGCTACGTTGCTCGTCTGTTTTAATTAGCGTATGATTAGGAAATACCAATATAGGGCTCTAGGTTGGCTCATGAATGATCTTCCGGGACTTTCAAATGAGATCTAGGTAGGTTTTGTATTTGGGAATTGAGCTCACCTAGTTATCGTAGATCGTAGATTAACATGAAACCGCAAGCGGTAATTGTTAATAGGACGGAGACCGATGCGATCGTTTAGGAAAGCACGCTAACCACAGGAATGTTGCCTAGGCGAGGTGTACGATTAATATCGGCATCCTTAGAGTAAATAGCGTGTGAGTTATATGAGATGGAGGCACTAAAAAGCGAAGTCACGTAACAATATCACAGTGATTTAGTGACTTACCGGTGCTAAGTCAAGTTAAAGAGGATGACTCCGTAGCCAATCTAAGATGAATACAAATGGATTGTGATTAATAAGTTCGATTTATTATATAAATTATCTAGGTCCAAACGATAAAGACTATAATTGGGGAGGTTAATTACGTTGTGTTGAGTCGTGTCTTTACTTTTCTTGTCTTATGTTGGTCGTAGACCGCCTCTGTGTCCTTGACATGTTTAATTAATTGTTTGTATATAAGATGATCCACAATTGGTTCCCTGTGGGATCGACCTTGATTCACTATAGCTATACTACGATGGGCCTAGTTCTCTTGCTAGTATTGGTTTATGGTGGTCAAGTATATTATAACATGATTGACCCCGTCATCAAGTTTTTGGCGCCGTTGCCGGGGAACCAACGGTCAATTTTATATATAAATAATTTTCTTATTCATGTCAAGTTTTATGTTTTAGAGTCTGTTTTTACGTTTTGAGTCCCTCTGGTTGTCTGCTTTGTCTGAAAATTCCAGCTTAAAATAAAAATTAAAAAAAATAAATAAATATTATTCAGTCGACCGAGAGACCTCATTCGGTCGACCGAGAACTTATAATATTTTTGTTTTGTTCTGGTTCTATTTTCTGGAATTTCGCGTGTCTATTTATCCCCGTATGTTTAATCCGTAGTTCAATAGCAAGCATGGGAAACCATGTTAAAATCGATCTACGGATGCATGCTTTTGTTTTTCTTACGTTTGCGAGAAACTAGGAAGCAATATTCGAGTCGATAATTTTTGGCGCTGAGAAAATAACCCAGCAAACATGTGGAGCTACGAATCTAAAATGGGAAAGCGATGGAAGCAATACCTTTAAAGCACCAAGATGGCTCGAAAAAATTTTAAAGGCTTAAATTCTTCGTGGTACAATGTTGAAGGCAAGGTAACGCTTTTTTTTGCTTATGTTTTACTACCTTGTGGGTTTTGAGCATAAGTTAGCCTATACATAAACCTTAGTATGAATCTTAGCCCGGAGTTGGTTTGTAAGAATAATTTTATTAGTGTGGAAGGTTACGCCCCAAATCATCTCATCTAGAGGGTGTAGGAAACATGTAGTCGTTGAAAGGAAGCAAAGTGAATAAAGAGTTCCTCGTAGTTCTGTTAAAATCTCATTGTCCTATGCATGAGATTACGCCTATCGGCAGGGAGCAACAAATTGTGTAGTTTAAGCATTCACAATCTAAAGAAGGCGTTGAGTTTTGAGAGAACACAATCTTCGCTTCGTTGAGTTTTATGGTGATGGCTTCTCGGTGAACCCACCTTAAGCGTAAAACGAGATTACGCTTTGGGTGACAATTTAGAAATCGGAGACTCTTAGTACATTGGTTGGAAATGGTCTAACCATGGTGGCGAGTTCAACCGAGCTTCGCTCAATCTACTCCCTCCACGTGTGATGCGTTATGGCAGATTCAACAAGACTTAGCATAGCCGATAAGCCTTCAAGGCTAAAGCGGGGCTTAATCTTGACGGATTGGCTGAATCGTCACATATGTTCCAACGAATAAGGACGGCGTAGGCTTGCCTACATAACCGACCTTATTCGAGTACTTAGATTCATTGTTTCTTATTGTCAAGGCCAAAACCATAATTTTAGCCGAGTTTCTTAGAATTCACTAATTCCTAAAACGAGCCGAGGTAAGAGCTTTGGATAAATGGTATGGATAAATGTCGTTTCTAGGTCTCACAACCAATGGAAGGGTATTAATCCATAAAAGCGACAAGCCACCTCTAATGGTGCTCGAGGGTCAAAGTCCAGCGATCCAAGAATGATAATCGACAAGGATACTTGTTTGGAAAGTCGAAGTGAGGACTTTAAACTCGAACTACTTCTTTAAAACCCTTAGGATTTCTTTTTAGGATTATAGGTTTTGTTTTCTTTGAGTCAAATAAGAGTAACGTGAAATATGTTGAGGTTTTTTATTTTGCCGTGTTCCGATGGCCATTGGGCTAAGGATGTGCAAATTTTTTTTACTCAATATAGGCCACGTGAAATAGAGTTCCGTAGGAGAGTCAAGAAATTGCTAAAGAAAAGGAAATTTAGCATACAGCCTTAAGATGGAAGCATTAAGAGAACTTGAGAATTACTGAAAATGTAACAGAGAGTGATTGGTGTGAACAAGAACAATTTTGGTCAACTTCCAAAATCTTTTAGAATGGTGATCCAAGTGAAAATTCAAAGTGGTGCGCAATTCATTCTGCAACTACCCTTATCCTTTCATTTATACCTTTTCACCCTTCAACCTTTTCGATCCTCTCACCAATCTGCCCCGGAAGTTCACATTTCTAACCATTCTTTCATCGCCTCTCTTTCTTTCCATCTGTTTCACTCTCCCACCCAATCTCAATGCCTTAACCATTTTCAACCCACCCATAAACACAATTTCTTACCCACCCTTTATCTTTTCTTCCCATCCTTATGTGTATCTTTTTCTAAACCCATCATACTCTCAACCTCCATTTTGTTTACAAAATACCCTTGTGTTGTGGAATTTGAAATATTGCTAAGCTTTATTGATTATTTTTTATCATTTTGATTTTCATGATCCTAGTTGGGGGAAGTGTAGCTCTGACCCTAGCTAGATTTTAAAGGTTTTTGGCTCGATCAAAGTACAACTTATCTTTCTACCGGAAGTTTTAAATTTCACACTTTTCCGTCTATTCCGGCATTTCTAGATGATAAGTTTTGTTCTGAACTATCACACCGATCCGACCTTGTTGATGACGGTTATGACTTTTACATTGGGTTATTAGTAATTTCGAGGAGTAGCTACATCTCCCTAAGTTGTTGATATCCAATGCAAGCGAGTTTTTTTGCGCTAAGTATTTGATTTTATCTTTAGTCAATAGGTCGCATTCAACTACATTTCTACCTTACCAAGTTTCTCTTTATATCTTTGGAATGAATACATAGTGAGCCAGTTCACCTCGTGTTTTCCCACATGGGGTTATGCTTTTTGATCTTTGTCTTATCCACCCGGTTTTAGATGAAGACTACCATCTTTAGTTGCTTGTTTATTTTTCTTTCTATTTAGTATTTTTTCTTTTTGGTTTCCCTTGTCATTGGTTGTATAAAATAAAGTGGCTTAAACTGTTTTTAGGTATTTATACCTCATTACTGCCACATTATTCTATAACTTCCATAGACATGGTGTTATTAACGGTTTCGTGGAGTTTGTCTCGCTTATACTGAGTTTTCACTTGCTTCTCCACAACGTCTTTGACATTTACTCCGATATTGTTCCTTTACTTGAGAGCCGTTTCGTGAGCTAAGTCTTTTCTTCAATTCTCATTTATTTTTGTCATTGAGGACAATGCCATGTTTAAGTGGGGGTAGGAGACTTAGCCATGTTATGTTATAATTGAAAATTGAATGAAACGGTAGAAAAATTGAAAAATTGAAAATTTGAATACATACCATATTATTTATCTCTCGCACTTTAGAATTGTGAGTTCTAGCTAAGAATTGATAGGAAAGGAACCAAGTTTCATGAGTACGTGATCATTTTATACTTATGTTAGGCAAATTTAAGGATATTCATGCTCGCTTTTGCAAGTAGTTATTTATTATTCAATTACTCAATCGTGAATCGAGTATACGCGCAAATCATAATAATGAAGAATTATGTGTACATTGCATAGATGATTGGTTATGTAAACTTAGTGTCAATATCTATCTGCTGATGCATTCTTATATTTTAGCCATTAAAGCGGAATAATAAGCTTGAGACGTACCTGTTTTTTAGCAAAATGTTAGACACTGGGCTTGTAGTAACATTACCAAAGTAGCCCCGCGCTTGTGGTAATATTCGATGCTATGCATGATCTAAGATAGGGGGATACTCTAAAAAGTTCTCTTCCTTGAGATTAATAGTATTTGAAAAATATGAAGATATGAAAAAATATTCAACTCTTTAAGAGGCTTTGAGTAGTACTCGGTCTCCAAGTCCAAAATCCCCTATAGATACGCTCTTGCTTATTGCTCAAGTGCTCTAACCATTGCGAGGCATAAGAAGTATGAATCTTTGAGGTTAGTAGGTTGAGATTGCGAAGTTAGCATAAACTCTAATCTTGCCACGAATATATAAAACTAAATGCATATGCACACATCACTTCGATTCATAGTCAGTAGTGAATAATGGATATCTTATGAGCACGACTAGTAAGAGTTGACTTGAGTTTCTTGTGTAAGTATGATTTGACCATAGAAAATGTTGTCTTGGGGAATGACTTATTAATGCTTTGTTCGGGACGATCAAAGTCTAAGTGGGGGGTAGTTGATGACGGTCAAATTATACCCGTAAATGTCATCAACATTGACCTTAAATCGAGATTAATAATATATATTTCGTATTAAATCACTCGTTTATATTTATTATTTAATGTTAAGTGATTATTAATATGATATTTGGTATTTAGCCGTTTTCATTATTAAAATCCGATTTACTGTGCGATTAATGTTGATTTTACAGATCATTACAAATCGAGAAGATTAGTGTCATTCAATCAATTATCTCAAGATAAGGAAGGAAGGAACTCGGAGCATTAAATGAGAGAGTAATCGGATCGACATGCAAATGTGCAGTGGGGAGCAAGGCAAACGAAGAAAACGTGTAGAACATGGAAAATATAGGTTCGGTCGACCGAACCATTAGGCTCGGTCGACCGAAAGTGTCATCTTTCGGTTGACCGAGTGTCGACCGGGCGGTTTAGGGCTTTTGTCGTGTTTACCTTCTAGAACCACCCTAAGTCGGCAAAAACCTCTATATAAGCAAGCAGCTACGAGAAATTGTAATACACCAACATATACCTTAGAATATCATTCAATAAAATCACTCTATTCATATATTGATTCAATGTAGTTTATTGAGGGTGTTGCCAAACAATTTAAGATTTGCAAATATGTAAGCTCTTATTTTCTGTTTCTTTCTTTTAAGTAATTAATCCCTCCCAATTATGCTTTATCGTTTGAATTAGTTAATCATAGCTAGATGATGTAGATCTCAGGCTATGACGTTAGGGATGTGGCGACACCTTGTCTATGAGGATCCCATAACCTCGTCATACACTTAGTATTTATTCATGAATCTGTATTGTTTAATTAATGTGTATCTAAGTTAGTTTATATGAAATGCTTTACAATTCTTGTTTAATCCGTTGTGTATGATGAGACATTTGAGAGATACATTCGGGGATGTAACACTGGGACGAAATTGATTCGGGTGACCGAATGAGTTCACTCGGTCGACCGAGCCCACCTATTCGGTCGACCGAGCCTGTTTTATCCGTTAAATAGCCACGTCTTTATGGTTAGGTTAACTTAATAGAATTTATCATCTCGGTAGGTATGGCTACGCCACGTTGCTCGTCTGTTTTAATTAGCGTATGATTAGGAAATACCAATATAGGGCTCCTAGGTTGGCTCATGAATGATCTTCCGGGACTTTCATGTGAGATCTAGGTAGGTTTTGTATTTGGGAATTGAGCTCACCTAGTTATCGTAGATCGTAGATTAACATGAAACCGCAAGGTAATTGTTAATAGGGACGGAGACCGATGCGATCGTTTAGGAAATACGCCTAACCACAGGAATGTTGCACAGGCGAGGTGTCACGATTAATATCGGCATCCTTAGAGTCGTAAATAGCGTGTGAGTTATATGAGATGGAGGCACTTAAAAAGCGAAGTCACGTAACAATATCACGAGTTGATTTAGTGACTTACCGGTGCTAAGTCAAGTTAAAGAGGATGACTCCCGTAGCCAATCTAAGATGAATACAAATGGATTGACAGATTAATAAGTTCAGTTTATTATATAAATTATCTAGGTCCAAACGATAAAGACTATAATTGGGGAGGTTAATTACGTTGTGTTGAGTTGTGTCTTTACTTTTCTTGTCTTATGTTGGTCGTAGACCGCCTCTATGTCCTTGACATGTTTAATTAATTGTTTGTATATAAGATGATCCACAATTGGTTCCCTGTGGGATCGACCTTGATTCACTATAACTATACTACGATGGGCCTAGTTCTCTTGCTAGTATTGGTTTATGGTGGTCAAGTATATTATAACATGATTGACCCCGTCATCAAGGGTCTTCATCCACATCACATCAGCAGTGGCATGAGCAAGTGATTTTATATTCAGACTCAGTTGAGGACCTGGAAACTGTTAGGTGTAGTGCCCGAAAGACAATTTCTGTAATTGTTTTTGACAGGATTTATAATTCATCTTAATATTTGCATTTATGCTTATATTATACATTGTTGAAAGCCCTAAGTATATCGGTATGTAATCACATAACTCAGTGTATGGCATACACACGAGGATTGAGTTAGTGATGATATGCTTAAAACTAGTTAGTCCGTGGTGAATTTAATCAGAGTATGGGTCTCATGATTAATATACCAATAATGCGCCCATAACACTTAACGGTGTGACCGTCTTATCCGGACCGTCGGTATAGGGTACCTAGTGGGGCATTTATATATGATGTCTATCATATAGGACTGGACCGATTTGATTTGAATTCTCGATATAATTCTGTGATCGAGAAATCTGATCGAATCACAAGATGATCATATATGGATTAATCGCAATCCTGACGTAATCACAGTCTACTGCTTGGTTCAAAGTAGGGTTTGATGTGTTAGTTAAGGATCATTTGGATACATATGATCGAACACTTCGTTGGCTCTATCTCGGAATGAGTGAGTAGTCCGTGACTTCATAGATATGGAATCCATTCCTTCCTGCGGGAAGTAGATGCATAGCGATTCCTTTATTTGTTAATCCTAAAGCGATCGATGGGCCCGGATTCATATTATATTAGTTATGAACTAATTGATCACTAGGGATTAATGGTAAATAAGGATAAGATGTTTTGAGAAGGGTTTACGGAAATATCCCGAATCAAAGCGAGCGATCTATGGAGGATTTATCCGTATGTAATGATTATATCAATGGAGGCTTTTACTCAATGATTAGAGTGTAAGTATATATCTATAATCGATAGAGTTCAGTTTCGGGTTTATGGTGGCGTAATCCCGGAATTAATAGATTGAATAAGAATTGTTCTGTTCGATGAATAATTTTATTTAATTTATTGTAGCTACTGGTTATAGGTCCATTGTCCCCGATGTTAGGTGTGATGCCCGAAAGACAATTTTTGTAATTGTTTTATTTAATAAATGAAATGATATTATTATTCATATTTATTATTCTCATAATCACCGATGTGACAATAGTATTTACACTCTGAGAAAACCCCGAGTATATCGTTTATGTAATCACTTAACTCGGTGTATGAGATATACACGGGAGGATTGAGTTAGTGAAGATGTACTTAAAATGCAATTAGTCCGTAGTAAAGTTAATCGAGAGTATCGGGTCTCCCTTTAACGTACTATTAATGCGCCCGTATAACACGATAGGTGTGATCGTCTTATCCGGACTTTCGGTTAAGGGAACTAGTGGGGCATTTATATATGATAGATATATCATATGAAATTTGGACCGATTTGATCTCGAGTTCTCAATATAATTCCGTAATTGAGAAGTCTTATCGAATCATTAGATGATCATATTATGGATATATCTTAATCTCGAGGTGATCACGATGATCGCTTGAATCGAGTATGAGGTTTGACTTGACGGTTAAGGATTACACCGAGTCAGTGATCCGAATTACCCCATCTTGGCATTGTCTTTGGATTGAGTGAGTAGTAGTCGTGTTATCACAGATACGGAATCCATTCCTTCCATTTATGGAAGTAGATAGACGATTCCTTATGAGTTAATCCTAGACATTGATCGATCCATGGGATTCATATTACATCGATTAGCTACGGTGAGTTATTTGAATTATTGATCACTTAGGGGGTTAATGGTAAGTAAGGACAAGATGTTCGAAAAGGGTTAACGGTAACTTCCCGATTTAGAATGAGCGATCTATGGAGGATTAATCCATATGAAATGATTATATCAGTGGACGCTTATTACTTTCTCGTGAGGAGATAAATATAATCTTATAATCGGAGGAGTGCAGTCACGGGATTATGGTGGCATATTCCTGTGATTGATTTATCGAATATAATTATTCTGTTCATAAGATAATTATTTATTTGATTTATCGGAGCCGCTGATTATTAGTCCATGGTCCCCGACGTGCCTCCTAATATAGCATAGATATTCTCGGACGTCGAATCCTAATAATATTAATTTAGTTCATGTTGGACTTTATTAAAACGATATGTGAATTAATTGTTTAGTGGACTATTAAATTGGTTGGGCTAAATAATTAAATATGTGGAAAAGACATTTTCCATAATCTTGGCCCAAATTATTGTGTAGTGGCAAAATTAATATTGACTAGGTCAATATTTGAAAGTGGCGCCCCATATGTCTAATTTTGGCAAGGAATTAGTTTTCTTGTGTATTAAAAAGACATGTGCATAAAATATTTATTGGATAAATATTTATGGTAAGAAATAAAGATAAAAATATTCTTGATTTGTTCTAGAATATTTTGGGATTATCTTTTATTTACTAGGATTATTATAATTGATTTTGTATTAATTATAAAATCCTTGGAGGTCAAGGATTACTCTCCTATATAAAGAGAGTTCTCCCAAGCCAAAAACAACACATAATTTCGACTACTCTAGTAAATTAGAGGAAGAAATATTCGGCCAAGGGTTGGGAAAAATCTTGGTGATTTTTCCGGGTAGCATATCGGAGGGGTTCGAGTCGAGAATTCCTTCCACCGGGAATTGCTTGGATCACACGTACGGAAGATCGTGGTGCTCTTCACATCATTGTTCGATCATCCTAATAGCGGTTCTCCAACTTGGATTTTGAGATCCAAGAGGTATGTTCTACAACTTACTTGTAGATGTAGATTTAATGTTTTATTACGTGTATTTTATAGATCTAGATCCATAAATCGCTTCCGTTGCGATGATATTTTCCCTAATGAGTGGTATCGATCGCCATGGTGATCTATATTTATACGTATAAAATATTAGATCTAGGAGTGGTAAAACATGTAGATTTTTGTCCCAATTTTTTTAAAAAATAGGGCGATTTACGATGATTTTTTTTTTATGATTATGATTGTCTTGGTGAAGAGATGGATTGGGGTTGATACTTTTACTCGTTAGATCTATTGTAGCTCCTTTGTTTAGTAACAATTGAGCATAGGAATTGTATTTTATTTATGTCAATTTTGAAATTTATGTAAAAGTAGCATCTTTTATTGTAATTTTGATTATCCGGCTGGAAAAGATGAAGATCTTGCTGAAAAATTGAAGATCAAGTCGAAACCCAAGGTATGAACGAGGAGAAACGGATGAATTTATTAAAAATCTGCTATCGATTTTTCGCGACGCTGAAAAGCGTCGCTATAAGTCCTGTTTATAAAATAATTGCATGCGGCTAGGGTTCTTCATGCATGCGGCTATATATATATTTTTTTTTGGTAAACCTAATTTTTTTTTTATTACTGCCGTTATGGCAGAGAAAAAAATAATTTTTTTTGGAAAATAGCCGCTTAAAAAAAAAAAAAAAAAAAATGTTATTTTTGGAAAATAGCTATAAACAGCCGCATATAATAATATATATATGATTAATTATAAATAAATTGGATTTATTTAATTAAAAAGACCTTTTCTCCTCTCGGGTGTTCGTGGTTCGTGTTCCGACGGTTCGAGTTCAAGATTTGAAGATCAAGACTCGAAGACAAGAAGATTGTAATTTATTTTTTTTTCCTAAAATAGATTAGATACGGGGGTACCAACAATCCATCTCGGTGTTTAATTTTTTCCATAATTTTATTTTTATGTGTTTGATCATAAAATGACATAAAATCGAATTGCCATGACATGCATCATATCATAAATCCACTCCATGCATACATGTAGAATTTTAATTTTGGCAATTAAAATAGGCATGTATACAAACTCGCGTAATTAGTTGAAATTTAATTAATACGTGGTAATTAATTAATTTAGTAACTAATTAAAGATCCGAGGACGGGTTATGAAATCGTTAGCCTTTCGGTGTGTGTTCTCGGTGAACGCCTTAAAGCTCAAACGAGATCACGTTTTCGATTCGTAGTGTCTACGAGATTGAATGATGGTAAAGAACAATAAATCTTGGATAAAAGCGGTTCGCCTTTAGGTTGGGTGGTCAATCGAGCTTCGCTCAAACGACTTAACCCTCCTAGTGTGATGTATGCACGGGGTCCGGCAAGACTAAGCCAAACCGAGAGCGGAGGGTGATTCCTTCTAATCTCAATAGGGCTCTCTTGACCCGATTTCGTCCGGTATCACATATGTTCCAACGAATAGGAAAGGTAGGCTTGCCTACGTTACCGACACCATTCGGAATCCTTGATTTTATGTGCTTTTATGTTAACATCAAAAGGCGTGGTTAGTTAACCCACCACCACTTCCAAAATATTGAGTGGGAGCGGGGAGGCGACACCAACCCCACGCCTCTACTATAGATGCAAGTAAGTGAGAGAAGGGTGACGCCTCGCGGCGCTTTGATTTCGTCCCCTACGGATGGTGTTCACCCCTATCAACATTCATGGCTTGGTCTCCGAAAGGATAGGATTTACAGGTACTCGCCGGGTCACCGACCTATCCTACGACGGCACACTCAGGCGTACCTCAAGAGATCGATATAGTAGGTCACACTCATCGTGGGTATTTTTGGTAATACTAGGCTAAAAGGAAGGTAGTCAATGAATAAAGGGATGTTCGATTCTCGTGGGATGTCCGATTCTCACAAGTTATTCATTGATTTAACCGTTGATCTCTTTGACCTACCCTACGGGCGGCATCGAGATGCAAGGTTAAAACCTTGGAATGGTAGAGTAGACTTACTTTTAGTTTACAATTCCTAAAATAAAATAATATAGTAGTGTTAAACTTGAATTAATATATGTCATTTTATTTACTGACATTATATCCCTTACTAAATTGCTTAAAAATTTATAATTGACTAGTATTGACTTCGTTAAAAAGTGGAAAGTAACTAGGACGTTGAACTAGTTAATTGATAATGCAATTATTTTTTCGAAAGAGATATTTTCTCTTAAGCCTTTTAAAACCAGAGTGACATATGGGTATGTCACTAGTGTCATTTGTGTTAAACGGGAGACAAACTTAGTTTGATCAAAGGTGATTTCGGACTTTTGAAATTCTTCTAGTGAATTTTAAGTGTGTAGTAATTACACGAGTAAATTTTCTAATTGAAAAATCGGAAAATCATGAAGTGTTACTAGTTGGACGATATTTGGAATTGATGAACTAGTGGGAGCTTTATGATTTATTGTTTTTCTAGAACATTAGAAAAGTGTAATTGACTACACACGTAACCGTTCTAATTGAAAAACCGGAAAGTCATGAAATGTCGCTAGTTGGACGATATTTGGAATTGATGAACTAGTGGGAGCTTTATGATTTATTGTTTTTCTAGAACATTAGAAAAGTGTAATTGACTACACACGTAATCGTTCTAATTGAAAAAGCGGAAAGTCATGAAATGTCGCTAGTTGGACGATATTTGGAATCGATGAACTAGTGGGAGTTCTATGATTTGTTGTTTTTTCCGAAACATTAGAACTGTGTAAGTGTTTACGAGAGATTTTCAAATTGAAAATTGGAAAATCATAAAATAGAGCATTCTTTGGTTAGGCGGTATTTGGAACCGATAAACTAGTAGGAGCTTTAATGTTATGATTTGTTGTTTTTCCGGTATGATAGAAAATCCGAGAAGTCCTAACAAGTAACAATCGAAATAGACATCCCACGGTTCAAGAGTAGTGTCTACTCAAACGAACATTTGGTTCAAGAGCTATTTCCATTCACGGAAAGTCAAGAATGGGAGAATATGTCTAAAAGTGTTAGTCATCTAAAAGCGAGTTGATTTTAAGGCTAAAAGCGAAAATTAACAAACCGAAAGTCATAGGATAAGGATAGTGATTTCGGATCACCAACCTATGAATCCTTGGTGATTTTCTCTTAGGCTATGTTCTTTGGAAGAACGAGATAGTTGTGCATTAACGATTAATAGACAACGGGCGTAATTTTAGCAAAATAGTGGGAGTGATATGAGGAAATGAATCTCAGATTCAATCTTGGATATCTGAAGATTTATTTTTCATTTAAGATTCGTTGGAACGAATGGATTTACCTTTATTCGATAATTTGTTTGTCTTATAGAAAGTGAATATACCATTTGTAGTACGAATCTAAGACTCGGACTTTTGTTTGATCTGATCAAAACCACTAAGAAATGTGAAATACGTATATGTACCATCTTAAGAACTATTAAAAGCAATTGGTTTCTATATTCGAGATAAACGCTTCTTCATATTCCATAGTTAGTGCATAGTCCTAAAAGACAAGACTCAAGGCGGCTCAGGTGATTCCTTTCTCCCGATCTGGTTATATTGTCTCAAAGGTTCAATGTCTAAGTTTCCTTTCAATCGGGAAAGGATAATGCTTATAAAAAGTAACATAGCTTGTTCATGACGACCTTTGAGTCGATGAAAGATACAAGCTAGTAGGAGCTTCCGAGTAGTGACTTCTTGTCGATAACTATTCAAACACTCAAGTAAGTTTATCCAAAATATTTTATGGTGTCTCTGATTCGCGCGGAGATGGAGTATTCTATACTCAGAAATGGGCCATCACATAGTCTCAGAGGCGATGTCGGCGGCTGCCTCATAGTGAAATGCTTTCACTAAGGAAGAAACCATTGAATTGCCTTACATAGTTGTAGATGTGCTACAATACCTTTGCTTAACTCAATAAAGATATTAGAAGCGAAATATCGGTTTACATTGAAATGTAAGACCAAGCGAGTCTACCTAGAATATGCCTTGGAATTTTCGGATAAGGTGTGGATTCGGTTCACCCCACTTCCGTAAATATAAGCATTTAGCACACGGTGCTTGAAGGTAAGGCGGGAATTTCGTGCATACGTTCGGTCAATGACCATTCGTGCTATATCTTTTAAACTATTGAGTATAAAGGTTAGATATAGGATTCTTGAAATCGGGAAGGAGCAGTTATCTTTGTTGCATCCTTTACGATAGAATCCATGTTGAAAAACCTTGAACCTTGAAGTACGTTTACTCAAGGTAGTTACTAATCGATTAAAATCGGACCACATCCAACATCGGTTGTTGGTGATGACACTAAATACCATTGAACTAAATCGAATTTCGATCCACCAAGAAAATAGTGGGAGTATGGTTTATCCATTACCCATTACGGTTTCTGCGGACTTTGTAGTCGAGGATCGATTGATGACCTATGGCTCTTTTGTGAGCGTGTATAGGATTACGATAATAGAGGTTGGTTTACAAGCCATAACCCCTGTGAATGGAGTTTGGTACTCAGGAGAGTCGTTCATACTCTTGTAAAACCACCACGAGTGTCTCGAGCCCGATGGGAGTAATTGGATCTACACGGAAAAGAGTAGAATGAATTCGGTAATTCATGATTTCGTTCAAAAGCGAGAAAATAGGGGTGATTCCACGAGACTTTCTTGCCAAACAAGCGGAATCGGATTCATTCGAACAGATGGTATTGCCTTATGAACTTATGATGGGATGAGATCCAAGGCTTATGTCCTTTGTGGATAAAAAGCAAACCTCTTGGTCATTGGAAGTCATATATTTCTATAATATATGGATTTGACGAGAATATTGATAAGTCTTGTGTAGATCGGATATCAATTTTAGTACTGATGAGTGAATATATACATATATATTAGTGTTTGTGAAGTGGTATTTTGCGAGTTGGACTCAACATGGGTGTGTTATCCGAAGTCAGAATCGACAATGCCACAATTCTCTGCATGAGATTTGGACAACATACGAAGAGTTTGACTCGGTCGAATTCATTAGAATCGAGTCATTGGTTTCCCATCCATCTTATTGGTTAAGATGATGCATCTGTGTATGCAACATTCAACGAGGAAGTTCTACCCTATGCCTCAGGAATGACTCTGCAAATCTTCGGATAAAGAGAAATGGGATGGATTCTCTTTGTGACAAGAGATGGTCGAGTTATTGAGCGTCAATTTTGACCGAATCTTAGATTCGGCGTTAACGAAAGCAAGTTTAGTATGTCCTTTAGTATCTTGAGAGAACGAGGAATAATATGCGGACATATTCATGTATGAGCTTGGATATGTGTGATACAATCGATCGACTTTGTGTCGATTAAGGATGATCGTTAAGTCGATCTCGGTCTCGAGTGTTTACTCTTGTGTTGAAGCTATTGCCTGGAGGAATCCGAAGAAGCGCCAACTCGACTTTAACTAGTTGGGTGATTAGCGGCTTTTGTAGTAGCTAGAGAGGCGATATAGCCTCGGGATTTCCTTTCGATTAGGAGTGTTTCCGATTTGGAAAGCCGATACCACATCATTGTGCAAGCGATGAAGGGTAGCTTATAAGGATTTCGAAATCACTTGAGTTCAAGAGCATATTGGGAAAGTACCACATGATTAGATGGACCGCGACGTTTCGATTCTACGGATCGCCTCGAGCCGACAACTTTGGATCGATCATTAAGACCCATGACATTCGAGATATAGGTGCTCCCGAGTCACCGACCTATCCTACGACGGCATACTCGGAGTGTACTTTGGAATCTGAAATGGTTATGATAAGTTTTGTGGGTACTAAAATACGGGATGAGTCTCATTGCTTTAGAGCAAGTGGGAGATGTAGTTTGCTGTAGTTTTAAATAATAGGGTGTGCTCTAAAACAATTAATCACAAGCTTTCGTGCAAGTGGGTTAGGTGTGATGCCCGAAAGACAATTTTTGTAATTGTTTTATTTAATAAATGAAATGATATTATTATTCATATTTATTATTCTCATAATCACCGATGTGACAATAGTATTTACCTTCTGAAAACCCTGAGTATATCGTTTATGTAATCACTTAACTCGGTGTATGAGATATACACGGGAGGATTGAGTTAGTGAAGATGTACTTAAAATACAATTAGTCCGTAGTAAAGTTAATCGAGAGTATCGGGTCTCCCCTTTAACGCATTACTATTAATGCGCCCATAACACGATAGGTGTGATCGTCTTATCCGGACTTTCGGTTAAGGGAACCTAGTGGGGCATTTATATATGATAGATATATCATATAGTAAATTTGGACCGATTTGATCTCGAGTTCTCAATATAATTCCGTAATTGAGAAGTCTTATCGAATCATTAGATGATCATATTATGGATATATCTTAATCTCGAGGTGATCACGATCATTGCTTGAATCGGTATGAGGTTTGACTTGACGGTTAAGGATTACACCGAGTCTGTGATCCGAATTACCCCATCTTGGCATTGTCTTTGGATTGAGTGAGTAGTCCGTGTTATCACAGATACGGAATCCATTCCTTCCATTTATGGAAGTAGATGAAACGATTCCACTTATGAGTTAATCACAGACATTGATCGATCCATGGGATTCATATTACATCGATTAGCTACCGGTGAGTTATTTGAATTATTGATCACCAGGGGTTAATGGTAAGTAAGGACAAGATGTTACGAAAAGGGTTAACGGTAACTTCCCGATTTAGAATGAGCGATCTATGGAGGATTAGTCCATATGAAATGATTATATCGGTGGGCGCTTATTACTTTCGTGAGGAGATAAATATAATCTTATAATCGGAGGAGTGCGATCACGGGATTATGGTGGCATATTCTGTGATTGATTTATCGAATATAATTATTACATTCATAAGATAATTATTTATTTGATTTATCGGAGTCACTGATTATTAGTCCATGGTCCCCGACGTGCCTCTAATATAGCATAGATATTCTCGGACGTCGAATCCTAATAATATTAATTTAGTTCATGTTGGACTTTATTAAAGCGATATGTGAATTAATTGTTTAGTGGACTATTAAATTGGTTGGGCTAAATAATTAAATATGTGGAAAAGACATTTTCCATAATCTTGGCCCAAATTATTGTGTAGTGGCAAAATTAATATTGACTAGGTCAATATTTGAAAGTGGCGCCCATATGTCTAATTTTGGCAAGGAATTAGTTTTCTTGTGTATTATTAAAAGACATGTGCATAAAATATTTATTGGATAAATATTTATGGTAAGAAATAAAGATAAAAATATTCTTGATTTGTTCTAGAATATTTTGGGATTATCTTTATTTACTAGGATTATTATAATTGATTTTGTATTAATTATAAAATCCTTGGAGGTCAAGGATTACTCTCTATATAAAGAGAGTTCTCCCAAGCCAAAACAACACATAATTTCGACTACTCTAGTAAATTAGAGGAAGAAATATTCGGTTAGGGTTGGGAAAAATCTTGGTGATTTTTCGGGTAGCATATCGGAGGGGTTCGAGTCGAGAATTCCTTCCACCGGGAATTGCTTGGATCACACGTACGGAAGATCGTGGTGCTCTTCACATCATTGTTCGATCATCCTAATAGCGGTTCTCCAACTTGGATTTTGAGATCCAAGAGGTATGTTCTACAACTTACTTGTAGATGTAGATTTAATGTTTTATTACGTGTATTTTATAGATCTAGATCCATAAATCGCTTCCGTTGCGATGATATTTTCCTAACACCCGATGTGGCTCCTAACATGCATATGTTTCTTGACGTTGGGCCTCAATAATAATTAAGTAGTTGGACTATTTAATTGATGTGCGATTTATTATTTATTGGACTAAATAATAAAATACATGGAAAAGACATTTTTCGGTGGACTCGGCCCATTATGTGAAATTTCGTGTGAACCCTAATTTTCTAGTATTGGGGCGTGTTTTGTGTCTTGGTAATTATTAATGAATTAGTTTTCTTGATAATTATAAGACATGTGATTAATTGTTTATTTGTTAAATAATTAATTAAGGAAAATATATTAGATTGCTCCTTAAATATTCTAGATTTATTCTAGGAGTATCTTTTATGGAAAATGATTATTATAATTGATTTTGTATTAATTATTAAATCCTTGGAGGACAAGGATTTCTCTCCTATATAAAGAGAGTTCTCCTAAGCCTTTTCAATCAACACATATACACGCATATACACACCAAAATAAGCTAGGAATTTCAGCCAAGCTTAGGGTTTTGAGTTGGGAAAATCTTCGGGATTTTCCGGGTAGCATATCAAGGAGGTCAAGCATCAAGGATCAACATCCAACGATTGTTGCTTGGAGATACACATCGGAAGATCATGGTATCTCAAATTGGATCTCGACTTCATCAATATTTTGGATCTCGCTTTTGATTGGTAAGTAGATCTCACCTTCTTGTAGGTAGATCTTAAATTATGTAGGTAGATCTTAAATTATATAGTTTAATCTTATATGATCGTGATCCTCTTGTTTATTCCGCTGCTTAATTGGGCGGATCTAGATCCGTCCGGCGATATTACATCCAACAGAAACAACCTGCTGTTTCTTGGAAGACCAAGACACCAAGGATTCCCCAAGATAAATGCAATGTCCAGCCATAGATTTCCTGTCAATAGGGCAACACCCCCAGTCAGCATCAGAGAATCCAATCAATTCAGGTTGGCAATTAGCTTTGAAGTGTAACCCATGGTCTGTTGTTTCTTTAACAAATCTGAGAAGATGTTTGAGGGCTTGCCAATGTGGCTCCCTGGGAATGTGCATAAACTGACTCAAGGAGTTAACATAGAAGGCAATGTCAGGTCTAGTAAAAACCAAGTTTTGCAGTGCTCCAATGACAGATCTATACAAGGATCAGCCATCAAAGGTCCTTCGTTAGGCTCAAAGGTTTTGCTGCAGTCATAGGGGTAGAAGTAGGCTTACGATTTGTCATTCCCAACTTTTGAAACAGCCGTGTTGCAAACTGCTTTTGGCTCAGCCAGAGACCATCTGAATCTCTACACACTTCCATGCCCAGGAAGTGAGGGCCAGATCTTTCAAAGGAAATTCGGAATCCAGCAGTTTGACAAACTTATTAATAGCCTGGGTGGAATTTCCTGTTATTATGAAATCATCTACATAAACAAGCACATAGAGATAGACAATATCCCTCATATAAACAAAAAGAGAGGTATCAGAGTAGGACTGTCTAAAACCCCAAATGCAAAGCTGAGATTTGAGTACATCAAACCAAGCCCTTGGTGCTTGTTTTAACCCATATATTGCTTATTCAACTTACACACATACTGAGGCTTTGTGGGATCAACAAATCCAACAGTGAGGCATAAACATGTACTCTTGTTAATACCCATTCAAAAGGCATTGTTAATGTCCACTTGTGCGAGTTCCTAATTTTGTCTTGCTTGCTAGAGGTAAGAATCACTCTGAAAGTGGATGCTTTAGCAACCGGACTGAAGGTTCCAGTGTAGTCTACCCCTTCTTGTTGATGGAACCCGTTAGCAACTAATCTTGCTTTGTGTTTCAATATTGAACCATTAGACCTGAATTTTAATTTGAAGACCCACTTGTTACCAACTAGTGTTGTTGGTCCAAGGGTGAGCAGGACTAAATCCCATGTGTGATTCTTGCAAAGAGCCTCGATACTCTTCTCGTCATGGCATTCTTCTATGCAATCTGTGTTAATGCTTGAGATACGAAGTTGGTTCGGTATGGTGAGAGATTCTTGTGTGGCGAGAGAGGGTGAAGTTTTTTAGGTCTAACAATGCCACTTTTCAATCTAGTTTGCATTGTGTGTCTTGGGGTGAAGGTGAATTAGGTGATGAGGATGAGGACTGTGGTGAAGGTGATGGAGAGTTGGTTGAATCAAGTGAACCACTGTGTGGTGAGTGTTCATTTGTAGTGGGAGATGAGCATTGTGGTGAAGATGAGGAAAAGCTAGTTGAACCATGAGAGCTGTTAAGCGGTGAGTGCAGATTTGAAATGGGACTAGGATATGGAGTAGGATATCATACATGGGGTTGAAGTAGGCACATTAGCAGGTGAAGTGGTAGGACTGGTCTCCAAATGGTCCTCATCAGTGGTAGAGGCATGTGCAGGGAGGTTAAAAGACATGATAGGATTAATGGTTGAGGAGGCTGGAACAGAAAGTTTAGGGCCAGATGCGTGTGGGTGCAAGTCCTGATAAGGAACTCATTTTCATTAAATTTAACATGTCTTGAGGTATATATCCTGCCAGAAGGACTGAGGCATTTTTACCCCTTGTGTGAGTGACTAGGGCCAATGAAGACACACTTCTTACTATGAAATTGAAACTTATGGTGATTATACGGTCTAAGATATGGAAAACAGAACACCAAAAGATTTTTAGGAGACTATATTCGGGTTTTTTTTTTTTTTTTGTAAAGAATCTCATCAAGTGACTTGTGATTTAGGGACAGTGTAGGTAACATTAATGAGATAAACGGTTGGATCGGATTGAATCTACTGCATTTTTTTAACGAAACATGTACCGTTGGGCCTCCGGCACCGTTGGGCTTAAGACCATGACCTCTCTGGTCTCACTATAGGGCCGCCCTGGCCGATGTTGATCTTTGTGAGTTTTGGTGGGCTTGCCTTTGATCATTTGATTTTATTCGATCCCATCGGAAACGTAATGACCCGATGTGAGGTAGTAAATGGATGGAAGATGAGAAGATGAAAGAGGATTAGGAAATGCAAAGTAGTAAATTAGGAATTAGATTTGGACGGATGAAATTGGGAAATTGGAAGGATAAATCCTTTTTTAAAGTGAAATGGGGTATGTAGCCACGTAGGATTCAATGTGGTAGCATAGTGGCGACCACGTAAAGCGTCTTTTAAAAATTCCGTGCCCAATCGATTATTTCGGTAGATAGGACTATTTTTCAAAAAATATACAAGTTAGAGGACCATTTTTCTCACCGGAGCACCGAGAATGACTAAAATCCAAAATAGACCAAGTTAGAGGACTAAACTCCTAATTTTGCCCCTTTTTCTTCGATCCTTCTCAACCTCCCTTCACCTCCGGTTCACCGTCTTCTCCGACCTTTTTTTCTTCTTCCGTTGATTTCCCATAAATCTTCTCGCAAATTTACCCAAACCTTCAAAGCGGTCCATGCTAAATTACAATTTTGTCCTCTAACTAGACACGTTTTTGATTTTGGTCTTGGTTTTCTCCGCGACAATTTTAGTCCCGTAAGCGGTCATTTTTGCAAAAATAGTCCTGAACGCCGGAAAGACCACTTACAGGACTAAAATTGTCGCCGGAAAGACCACTTACAGGACTACAATTGTCGCCGGAAAAAACCAATTTTAGTCCTGTAAGTGGTCTTTCCGGCGTTCAAGACTATTTTTGCAAAAAAAAAGACCACTTACAGGACTAAAATTATCGTCGGAGAAAAAGCAGGATCAAAATCGAAAAACGTATCTAGTTAGAGGACCAAAATTATAATTTAGCCAGGCGGTCCAACCCCTCCCCTGGATCACCAACTTGGATTAAATGATGAGAACAAGTGGATCTTCTAATCTTTTTTTCCCTCCTTTCAGCGAAGTCCCTCTTCATGTCATAAGGACAAAAAAAAATCCCTCCCACCTAAATCCCTCTCGGTGGTTCTTTTTTATCTTTATTTTAAAAAAAAACAAAAAAAAAAAAAAAAAAAAACAACACCCCTCCCTTACTTTCCATCTTTTCTTCCCGTTTGCTTCTACAATTTTTTTTCTCTTTAAAATATCAGTTTATATGTACTATATCAGCTTATTAGGTTTTTTTTTTTTTTTTTTTTCCACCAAAGAACGAAAGTTTTATTAAATCCGAATAAACATAATTTACAACACGGCCGAATGCCATTACTTACTACACGGCCTATCGACTTATCATTTTATGGTTTTTATTTTATTTTTCCAAATAAATTCTTCTCGTGTCAGGTTTCATCTCTCAAAGCTCAGCAATCCATGGTTAATTCTTTCTTTTCTTCCTTAAATAGTGATAGTCTCCCATATATTAATTTTTCTCTGTCTTCCTCCTCTTTTCTGTTGCTTCCAAGCATTCTACGCCCTTTCTTATTTCTTTCTCATACTCAAATTCAATTGTGCCTCTCTATTCACTCCTATTATCAGCATCTATACTTTCAGTCAACTTGATTTGCTCTATCTAAATATTTAAATTCTTCTTTTCTTCTATTTCTCCTATTTAGGGTATGATATTCTCTCAAATATTTTTTTCCTCTCTATCATTTCTTCTATGACTCTTCCAAACTTTTTGAGTCATTCATTGCAGATTCCTGCAATATCATGTTGTGTAGAAGTTGATGCTGATTGATATGGAGAAGTTTGTTGCGGGCACATTGTGAAAGAAGACAAGATTCATTCCTTTCGTGCCAATCTCCGTGTTAATTGCATTACCATGAGATTGGGGGGCGTGTTAGAGATAATGTCAAGATTGTGCTGTTTAGATATATATGTTTGAATTTGAATTATAATAAAGTTATTAGGATATATTATTTGGTTTAGATAGAATTCGATTTGAATAAATCGCTATACCGAATTAGTCTATAAATATTGTATTCATGTTCATAATATCAATCAATGCAATAAAATCTATTTTCTATTTCTCAATTAAAAACCTTATAATCAACCAATCATGAACTACTTTTTAAATATTCAATATGCGCTTGATTATTTATACCAGAGTCTACAAGAAATTAATGCCCAAGTGGGTATTTTACTATTTCTTAAGAGTAATGATACGGACACAACGAGTGACACAACGGTGATCTGCATCGTTAATCATTTTAGATTTACATCTGATCAATTTAGACATATTATTATCAACGGTGCAGATCATTGTTGTGTCACTCGTAGTGGCACAACGGTTATGTCCGTATAATTACTCATTTTTTAATGCCTTGAAAGCGATAAAGTTGAACTTTAATTATTTATAACAACGTCTCATGGTTTTAAATCTTTAGCCTGCAGTGATATTATGCCATTAAGTAAGGCCAAAGAGTAAACTATCATGAATGAACTGTTTATGATTCTATTTCTTAACTGTTATTTTGGTGCTTTAGCTGTGGATACACAAATTACAATGTAGTAGTTTTTTATGAGTAATCTTTTGGTTAAGTTGTTAAATAATGCGAGTCGTATTAAAAAAAATAGTTAATTGCCAATTAGGACACATTTAGAAAGATATCAGGATTTTATCACTATAAGAAAAGATTTTTGTCAAAAATGATATTTTGTTAAGATCAAACGCTTACCGTTCTACTAAAACCAATTGATGTTAGTAAATGCGATACTATATTTGTTTATAATTTAAGAGTGTGAGCAATCTGTCCCAACACCCCTTTTAAGTGTTGGAAATCTATCCAACACCTGTTCCAACACTTGCACGATTTTTTTTTTTAAAATAATGTTCCAACCAGGTTTCGATCTCGTGACTTCAGGCTCCGATATCATGTTAATTGGTGTTAATAAATGTACTACTATATTTTCTTATACATTAAAGAGTGTGGACAATCTCTCCCAACACCCCCCTCAAGTGTTGGGGGTGTGGGCAATCTGTCCAAACACTTGCACAATTTTTCATTCAAGAGTGTGGGCAATTTCTCCAAACAGGGTCCCAACACTCCCCTGGGAAATCTGTTCCAACCAGGGTTTGATCTCATGAACTCTGGTTCTGATACCATGTTAAAAATCAATCACTTACCGTTTTACTAAAACCAATTGGTGTTGGTAAATGCGCTACTATATTTCTTTATCATTTAAAAGTGTGAGCAATCTATCTCAATACATTTCATCAGAGAAAGTGAAAATGAAAGTAATTCGAAGGTGAATTACGTTGGTTTTACGTTGAAAATCGACGTAATTCACTTTCAAATTTGCTTTCACATTCACCGATGAAATATTATTTTTGACAAAAATCTTTTCTTATAGTCCTTTTTGGCTGACATCTACCATATTGTGTCATTTAAGACCCTTATCCTAAAATGGCTCACAAAGTTTTGAGATTAAAGTTAAAGTGGGCGTCTTGGAGTAGTAGTTTATGGTTAAGGTAATAAAAAAAATTAAAGTCAAATTAAAAAAAATACATGATATATTCCTTTAGATTTGCGAAAATGACTGAAAACTAGAAATAAATGAGTTTGTTTGAATAAAATGACCGAAAACAATAAATAAGATTAAGGATTTGTTTGAAAAAAGACATAATATGGAACAAATATATGCCAAAATTCTCCCAAATTATCACACTATAAAAACGTAACGTAATCGATCTTCTTATTCAATCACCCATAATCGATTCTTCAGGTTTTCGCACACTCAAGAAAAGAAAAAATCAGCAGAAAATGGCACGTTTGAATATTGTTATGGTGCTCTTCCTTATTTTTGCTCTAAAGGTGGCTGCAGCCAGAATTCCAGCAGGTAAGCCACTACCCGTCTCGTAATATATGTTGTGTTCAATCACTTTACATTAGTTTACAAGTATTACAATAATTTTTTCGATTTAATATATCCGTATTATTTAGAGGCCTTATTTGGTGTATAACAGGACATTCTGTTGTTGTAAATGACAACAAATTTGCGGGCTGTGGATTGACATATCAAGTGCAGAAAGATAATGAAACCTGTGAAAGTATTGAAAAGGAATGGATTTTAAGTGACTCTTCATTCCAGGCCCTGAATCCCAATTTAAATTGTAACGATATCGAGGCCGGAAGCTTTTATTGTGTGAAAAGCAAGACTTTCTAAAGGCTTGACTCTGAAATCCGAGAAATTTTCATGGAACAAGAAGATTTCAGAAGATTTTATATGTATTTTTTCCCCTCGTTTTTCTTGTTTTTTTAATTAAGCAAATAAGTTTAACGACTGCACGTCGTTAATCTTGTTTTGCATGTATTGCATTTTGATTTCCCATATTTCTTCTGCTTACCTAGTAAGCAGAGTTATGTTGTCTTTCTTAAGATTTATTTTCTATTTTTTTTTTTATTGTTTTTCTCTTTTCCGTTTTAAGGAAAAGTATCTTGTTACATCTTATTTCAATGAGAATTGTTTGATATATTTATGCTTTGATGATCAAATGTGAAATATGATTGTGTTCAACTTACATTACCTTTTATAATTTTTAACATAGATAAATTAACATTTGAGAAACAAGTACTCTAAACTTACGCTCAATCCTTGTTTTCAAAACGCAATGAATAATATGCGTGTATACTTTGAACAAAATAAACTCGTGATGGATAAATCTTGTATGATGAAATCTATACGTGATATAGTCCAAGCCACATATGAAGTTTGATGATTTACAGTTAATTATTTGGATTGTGACGTAAGAAACCCCGACATTGGTTCGGTTGTAATCCATGTTTTGTTTCTTTTTTTTAATAATATCTTTTGTTTCGGTGAAAAAACAAATGCCAATAAGGCTTAGCTGAACTGGTTAAGCGGAAGTTCCAATACCCTTCTTTTCGGGGGCAAGCCTCGTGTATGTTTCATGGATATGTGCATGTGTGGTGGTTGTTTCGTGGATCTGTGCAAGCTGCGTGGATTTTTCGTGGATCTATACAAGCTCGTGGATTTTTCGTGGATCTATGCAATCCTCGTAAATTTTTCGTGGATCTTTGCAAGACTTGTGGATTTTTCGTGGCTGTGTGCAAGTCTCATTGATTTATTGTGGATATATGCATGTGTGGTGGATTTTTGATGGATGTGTGCAAGACTCGTAGATTTTTCCGTGGATCTGTGCAAACCTCGTAATTTTTTCGTTGATATGTGCAAGCTTTGTGGGTTTTTAGTTGTGCAAGCTTCGTAAATTTTTCGTGGATATGTGTATGTGTGCTGGATTTGCATACGTCCACGAAAATCTACGATGCTTCCACATATCCACGAAAAATCAGGTGCTGGACGGATGTTTGTGTGTGAAAACCTTGGGCTTTTCCTAGGCTCATTAAACAACATCAGGGTGCTCCACGTGCTCGAACCAAACCGGAACTTTTGAAACCGCAGTCAATAGGTTAGCACCACTACTGTACCAAGTAAAATACCAAAACACTATCGTGATAGTAATTAGGCCCAATAAAAAGACAAACAACCCAAAATTAATTTAAGCCACATTAATTCCACATTCAACAAAAAACCATCCCCCTCGCCCTAATCATCTTCAACATCAAACCCTGGCAGAAATGGATATGACTTATGAGGAACTGGAAGTGCCAACCCCGGCCACCAGACGAATCGGCACTGGAACCTTTAGGTGCCTAGTAGAAGGACCAGCTAAAGGAACGAAGTGAAGGTGCTCCAAAACCAAGTCCGGCTTGCCAGTCAAGTTGGCCATCTCTTCGTTACCTCTCTTTGACTTCCTGGTGAGAAGTCGGAAGACCACGACCACGTTCCCGGCCTCGCCCGTTAGAGATACTGACAAGACTGAGCTGTTTAGATAATTATATTTGAATTTGAATTATATTATGATATATTATTTGGTTTAGATAAACTTCTAAATTTGATTATTTAGGCTATATATATTGTAATGTTCTATCAGTTTAATCAATGCAATACAATCTCACTTTTATATTTCTCTATTATAGTATCAGAGCGATCTGACTAACGTCGTTTAGATCCTGGTCAAATTTTCAAGTAATTCGTTCAGGTGGGGATTCGTTACATTAATCTAAACGAACCCTCACCCCCTTGGTTCTTCCATTTTTTTTTAGATAGAGTTCGATTTGAATAAATCTCTATCCCGAATTAGTCTATAAATATTGTATTCATGTTCATCAAGATCAATCAATGAAATACAATCTATTTTCTATTTTTTTTTATTATGGTATCGGAGCAGAGATCTCGAGTTCAAACCCCGCTCCAAAGACAATTAGAAACAAAAAAAAAACCAAGTCTTGATCTCACTCTCTTCTTATACGCCCCCACACTTCCTAAACAAAAAAAAAACAAGTCAAGTGTTGGGCCTCTCCTTCTTATAGACTCCACACTTGAGGTGGCGTGATATTAGGAAATATAGTAGCGCATTTACTAACACCAATTGATTTTATTACAACGGTAAGCGCTGATCCTAACATGCTATCAAAGAACTCTCCGACTAAAATCGTTTAGATCCCGAGCGCTTTTCAAAAACTTCATTCGGGTGGGGTTCGTTATATAATCCAGCTTCTTGCATTATTTTTTTCATTCCTAATTTTCTTCCGCTCAATTTCCTCTGCTCCATCTCTTGTAAAAAAAAAAATTAAAAATCATGTTCTACGCCCTCTTCTCCAACTCCCAAAGAATTTGTCTCCGGCAATTCTCTCACCCAAAAACAAACCCACCTTTTTCTTGGCAAAATTAGGATTTTAGTCCTATAACTTTGGCCTATTTTGGATTTTAGTCTGCTTCCCCGCTCCGGTGAGGAAAATGGTCCTCTAACTTGTTTTTCTTGGAAAAATAGTCCTATCCGCCGGAAATAGTTGACTAGGCACCGGAATCATTAAAAAAACGCTTACGTGGCAGCAACTAGGCTGCCACATTGAATCCTATGTGGCTGTGGATCCCATTTTACTTTAAAAAATGATATCTCCTTCCAATTTCCCCCAATTTCATCCATCCAAATCTAATTCCTAATTTACTACTTTGCATCTCCCGTCTAATTTTTCATCTTCATCTCTTAATTTTTTTTATTTATATATTAAATTCTTTATGATTTGTTTTTAGGCTTCTCCTCCTCAATTGAAAACATCATCGCTAGAAATAGAAGAGATTAAGGTAGTGGAGCCGCAAGTGAGCACAATCCAGTTGTTTGAACAAGCTTCTGATGTTCAGGGCCGGCCCTGACATATGTTGGGCTTAAGGCCAAGTCCCCGAATTGGGCATTTTAGTTGAAGTTGTTTTTTTTAAAACATACTTATCGCGTTTTTAACATCCGTAAATACAAAATTCAATTATTGATAGCCTCAAAACATACCTACAAAGAAGTCTTTTGGGCAAAGTAAAATTTTTTATTGGGACCTTGTTAGATATTTTTTGTAATCTCTTGCATATATACGAGTTGCCGAACGAAATAATATAATAGCAACGTAACGGGGTTCGACCTGAATCTACACAGAAAGGAGTAAAAAAAATTTGGGCATTTATAAAAAAAAAACTAACATATTATATTAGGTTGGATCGGATTGAATCTACATGCATTTTTTTCTTTTAGCTTAAACATGTACCATTGGGCCCTCCCGGCACTGGCTGGTTTAAGACCATGTCTCTCCGGGTCTCACTATAGGCCGTTGATCATTTGATTTTATTCGATCCCTTCGGAAACATAATGACCCGATGGGAGGTAGTAAATGGAGGAAGAAGATGAAAGAGGAGTAGACGGGAGATGCAAAGTAGTAAATTAGGAATTAGATTTGGATGGATGAAATTGGGGAAATTGGAATGAGAAATCCTTTTTTAAAAGTAAAATGGGGTCCATAGCCACGCAGATTCAATGTGGCGCACCTAGTGGTCGCCACGTAAGTTGCCTTTTAAAATTCCGTGCCCAATCGCTTATTTCCGCAAATAGGACTATTTTTCAAAAAAATAAACAAGTTAGAGGACCATTTTCCTCACCGGAGCAGTGAGTAGTACTAAAATCCAAAATAGGCCAAGTTAGAGGACTAAAATCCTAATTTTGCTCCCTTTTCTTCGATCCTTCTCAACCTCCTCTAGCCTCCGGTTCACCCGCCTTCTCCGACCTATTTTTTTCTTCCCGTTGATTTCCTATAAATCTTCTGCAAATTTACCCAAACCTTCAGGTGGTCCACCCCTCCTGGATCACCAACTTGGTTTAAATGATAAGAACAAGTGGATCTTTCTTTCCTCCGTACTACAACGCGTCCTAACAGCTTATCATTTTATTGATTTTTATTTTATTTTTCCAAATAAATTCTTCTCTTGTCGTTTCATCTCTCAAAGCTCAGCAATCCATGGTTAATTTTTCTTTTATTCTTTAGAACAAAAAATTTATGGACGATCCAATCACTTAAATAGTGATAGTTCCTCATATATTTATTTTTCTCTGCCTTCCTCCTCTTTTATGTTGCTTCCAAGCATTCTACGCCTTTCTTATTTCTTTCTCAGACTCAAATTCTATTGTGTCTCTTTATTTCTTTCTCGACTCAAATTCTATTGTGTCTCTCTATTCACTTCTATCATCGGCATCTATACTTTCAAATACTTGATTTGCTCTATCTAAATATTTAAATTCTTCTTTTCTTCTATTTCTTCTATTTAGGGTATGATATTCTCTCAAATATTTTTTTTCCTCTCTATCATTTCTTCTAGGGCTGAGCTTGGGTTGGGTTGGGTCAACTTGGGTTGGGTTTTTACATAGTATAAGTCGGGTTTGTTCAAGAAAAAACTTACCCAAACCAAACCAATTGACTATAAAATCCAATGGGTTGGTTTCGGGTTGGTTTGTGTTGGTTTCGGGTTTTCATCCATAAACATGCATCTACAATAGAACTTTTATGATATAAAATCCACACACATGTATATATCAAGATTCGAGTTCCATACCATATGTTCATATCAATAATCATTAAAGAAAACATTTTTTAGGTAAGAATACGTTAAAATTTGATAATTAAGAGTCCAACAACATATAACAAACAAACAACATATAGAGATAATAATCATATTTGAAATAGTCATACTTAAAAAAATACACGGATTCTTTTTTTAAAAAAAGGTCAAAGAATCGTGAGACGGAAATCTAAAATGAAGTGATAGCAAAGAATATAATAACACCATTTTACCATGGATGGAATACAAGCATACATATATACATACATACATATATATCGGGTTGGGTTGGGTCAACCCGAAAAATAAAACCAAACCAACCCAAAATGTTTTTGGTTTGGGTCAAAACCCAACCCAAAAATTTGGGTTGAAATTGGTTTGGGTTTTTGGGTTGGTTCGGTTTGGGTTTTGGGTTGGATTGAGTTTTTGCTCAAATTTTAATTTCTTCTATGACTCTTCCAAACTTTTGAGAGTTATCCATTGCAGATTCCAAAGAATATCAAGTTGTGAAAAAGTTGATGCCGATTGATATGGAGAAGTTTGTTGCAGCACATTGCATAAAAGAAGACAAGATTCATTCTTTGTTTCCAATCTCCATGTTAATTGCATTACCATGAGATTGGGGCGTGTTAGAGATAATGACAAGATTGAGCTGTTTAGATATATATGTTTGAATTTGAATTATAATAAAGTTATTAGGATATATTATTTGGTTTAGATAGAATTCGATTTGAATAAATCGCTATCCCGAATTAGTCTATAAATATTGTATTCATGTTCATTATATCAATCAAAGCAATACAATCTATTTTCTATTTCTCTATTAAAAACCTTATAATCAACCAATCATGAAATACTTTTTAACTATTCAATATGCGCTCGATTATTTATACCAGAGTCTACAAGAAATTAATGCCCAAGTGGGTATCTTACTATTTCTTAAGAGTAATGATACAGGCACTATTAGAGATAAATGTTACAGGAGATAAATATGGAGTCAAAAATCAACGAAGAGATAGAGATGTTTGGTTTAAATAAATGGTTTATATTTGTTTTCTAAATTATTTAAAATTATATTATGATAAGACTTCTCTCCTGTATAAAGAGAAGTGGTGTAATCTTTTTGATCAATCAAATAAAACACCAGCTCAATTTTTTTACGTTTCCGCCACGTATTCTGCTTTTCTTCAGAAGAAGAGCGGCGGGGGGTTAAGTTCTTTAACATTGATTAACCTCGCCCGATCCTCCTCTCGCTTCAAACAATTAATTTTTTTCGTTATCAAAACCTGAATCTACTACACGTTGCATATTCCTCTTCATGCGTCCACATTGCATATATATCCTTTTATTGTGATTATTCATGCGTCTACTTATATTACCCCTATTCCAAATTGCATTGTTTCTTCCATATAAAGTCGTCATACAACGTCTCTATAAATAAAATAAAATAAAAAAAAAAAAAGATGAGAGAAGGAGAGATCCAAAAAAAAAGGAGAAGGAAAAAAAAATGGAAGAAGAAGAAGAGATGGAGAGATCTGGTTTTGACCATTTCGCCTTATTCTGGTTTTTTCCTTTCAATCATTAGTGTCATATTGTTGGTGCTTCCTTTACATAAAAAAATATATATAAAAATTAAAAAAAAATACACCAACAGCCCTGTGTGTCATATTTTTTGGAGTCCAAAATATTTTATTAGCTGTTATAAAAATAAATAAAAAAATCTAGTCATAGCAATGATATTTTCTTTTGGCATCAACTACATCTCTATTTTTTTAGTGTGATTAAAAATGCAGTTCAAGCAGCAGTCCAATTGGAGGCCGAAATCAGAATCAACCAACCAGTTTTCAAAACACAACAGCCTCACGGACTCGAAAACCGCCGGAGTGGAGATGTCCTCCAATAATACCATAATTATGGATCATGAAAGATCACCGGAGTGGAGATGCCTCCAAACATCACAACTATGGACTTCGAAAAACAACCGAGTAGAGATGCCTTCAAATATCATCAAACAAACTCAACTATGGACTCCGAACAACCACCGGAGTGGGGATGCCGCCCAAATATCATCAAACAAACTCGGCCTCGCTTTGAGGAGGGTAATAGAAGACAAAATTCAAGAGATGTGGATTGATGTCAAAAAGAAGATAAAGTTGAGTTGAGTTTAGATAAATAGTTTGAATAAAAGATTATTATTTTATTTTTAAAGCATAGGATAAAATAGTAGTTTTATATTTAGTTTTAAATAAGTGTATTTATCTCATTTATCTCCTATATGAAGGAGTGAACTTTGTATCACTTATTTATCAATTCAATAAACAAAATGTTTGAGTCTTTCCTGGGTATTCTCGATTTCTTCACGGAAACTCAAACTCGAACATGAACACAATCATATTTCAAATTTGAAAGCATAAATAGGACATAACAAGATACTTCTCCTTGAAAAGAAAATATCAAAAAACAACACAAACATAAAATAAAGTAAGTCCTAAATGAGACAACATAATTCTGCTTTCTTGATTATAAGCAGAAGAAACATATGAAATCAAAATGAAATCAAAATGAAATCAAAATGAAATGACAAGATCCACGACATGCAGTCATTAAACTTATTTGCATAATTCGAAAGAAAAGAAAAAGAAAAAAAAAAGAGAAAATATTTCTGAAGTTTTCTTTTTCGACGCAAATTTCTCAGATAACCACACAATAGAAACTATCTTTCATGATCTTGTTACAATCTAAATTGGGATTCATGTACCGGAAAGCATCGTCAGTCAAATTCCACAGCTTTTCAATACTTTCACACGTCTCCGTGTCTGTCGGGACATGGTAAGTTTTTGCACATTCAAATTTTCTGTTGTCATTTACAACAACTGGTCCTGAAACAACAACATCAAAAACAAAAACAATTAAAGCCTCTTAACGACACCAATAGCATCGCAAATTATTCAAGAATATTTAATGATAAATGTGACGGATATATATATTATTAACTGATATGATGGTCAAGAAATTATAATTAACATCAACAGAGAAACCAAGAGAAAAATGCACAGAAAGTGCACAAAATGCATATAAAGTAGGTTTCCTTTTGTGTATTCTGTTCTGTGCCACATTTCTGTGTTTGCATAACTCTTGTTCTTAATATTAGCTGCGTCCACAGATATTAATAGTTTGAAAATATTTCATATAAAATAAGAAAGTAGAAGAACTACAATGATCCATTATTTCTCACCCTTTTGATTATTATGAGAAAATACATAATAAAATGACATAAGTTGGTTGAATGTGTAATACATGCATCATAGGTAATATGAGAAAATTTGTAATAAATGATTTATTGATAATCTAAAAACGGAAAAAGATAAAATAAAATAAAGAAAGGGTTACCTCTTGGGTTTTCTCTTGCAACCACCTTTAAAGAAATAACAAGGCAGAGCACCAAAATAATATCCAAATGCGCCATTTCTTGTATACTTTTTACCGCAAATAATTAACTCTCAGTGATTTATGATTTTTTGAAGTCTGGTGAAGAGTGATTATAATTGAACATCAATGAAGTATTTATCAGACATTGGAACTCCCTTTAATTTAATAATAAGGGGAAAGAGGTTGGAAGGACAAAATTGTCATAAATTGGGATGCAAGGACATCTTCCATTTTAGGTGATTAAAAAGGACAAATTAATAATAGATGGACCAAATGCCCTTTTTTATCTTCCTTTTGGCAATTTGGAGTAAGTGCCGTGCAATCTTGAATTGATTTAATGAATTTTTGAAAGAAACATTAAATGAGATAATTCAGCCATAATTTCTTTCTCACTCATTAATATTCTTCGACTAATTCACTCCCCAACGAAATGTAAAGAAAAACAATTGAAATAAGAATAACACTAATAAAAAGATGTAGTTACATAAAAATGTGTAATTACACATGCCTAAAAAACGCAATAACATAAAAAAAATCAATAAAATATAGTTACAATAAAAAAATGTAGCTACACAATAATATAAGAAGAAATAATAACAATTAATAAATATAGTTACAATAAAAAAATGTACTAACATATGAAAAGAACTAGTTGCACCTAATAAAATAAAGTTACAACCAAAAGATAAGCAACACTGAAAAACAAGTAAGAATAATCAATAAAATAGATATAGTTATAAATTTAAAACATGAAGTAACATTGAAAATAGATATAATGTAGTAACAAGTAGTAACAATCAATAAAAAATGTAGTAACATATGAAAAGAACTAGTTGCAACCAATAAAATAAAGTTACAACCAAAAAGATGTAGCAACACTCAAAAAACAAGTAGTAAGAATCAATAAAATCGATATAGTTATAGCCCAAACATGTACTAACATATGAAAATAGTTACGGCCAAAACATGTAGTAACATCAATAAAATAGAGACTGATGTAAAACATGTAGTAAACATTTAAAACAGATATAATGTAATAACACTGATATGGATCGAGTAACAGAGATGGAGTAATTTTGCATCAAAATTGTAGATAAAATGAATATTTTGGTATACATTAGAATAAAAAAATGTGTAGTGATAATTGATGCGTAAATTATGAAGAATTGATTGACGGTTATAATAAATTGTGAAGAAGCATTAAATGCATTTAAACATTGATATATTGGTAGAATCATTTCAACAATCCCTAGTAACCACATTAATTTTTCCCTTTTTTTTTTTTTGGTAGAAACGTATTGATTAAATATAGGTGTTTTAGTCCTTTTTTTTTACATAATTCAAAATCGGATTGATTGGTAGAATAATTTAAACATTACATAATTCAAAATTGTTTGATATAAATGTACTAAATCGTAGTTTGGGATTTTTTTCTCTCTTTGAGATAATAGCATTGAAAGTGGGAGATGATAATGGATCGAATCGACGTTGTATAAAATCATCGACATTAAATACATAAAGATTTAAACGGTAATCGTGGAATGTATTTAATAATTAGTACAAAAGGTATTTTGGTAAGTTTACGATGGTTTTGTCCTCGATTAATAAGGGGCAATGGCAAAAATAGTCTGCTTTTGAAAAGAATCGCTTATTTAGTCTCATTATCGCTTGTACTTTAAAAAAAGTTGACCGCGATTTTCTCCCATTTTTTTCACAAATGTGCACGATCTTAAGGTTCTCAAATCTCTATTGGGTTCCTCTTCCCAATTAGGGTTTAGTTTGGTTCCAAAACACCTAAAACGCCGGTGTAATTTGACGTGAGAAAATGGTCTAAAAGATTGTTTAGACCATTTTCTTAGAAGAAAAGACTAAATAAGCATTTTCTTTAGTCAACAAGACTAAATAAGCCGGCGCCTGATTAATAATCAGTTTACTTTGATCCCGATAAATTTATTAATCCGCACTTTTGGCAAAACCTATAATAATAATCCATGAATTATCGAGTTATGATTCTTTGGCATCAATAACCCAATAATATGACAAAATTATTGATTGCATAATTAATATTACAGCAGGCTGGCATTATAAATATCCTTGGCAACTATAACCATATAGAGTGTTTTTTTCCTTTGGAATTTTCACATTTTGTGAAATGGAATAATTTTATGAATTTTAAGGATAAAAGTATAAACTACATTTTGATTATGATTAATGTAACAATTTTTAGAGAATTAGGATAAGAACACGGCTTGAAATATTTTTAAGTAACAAGACAACCACATTTTTTATAGGAGAATGACAACTTCAATATTTTCTATAGCCCAAGGACCTAAAAAAAAAAATAAAATATCGCGCTTATATGAACCTGCACTGGATTGTTTTTTTCTTTTCTCCCCATTTTCAAACCTCATATATTTGATCTAGATTTTCAAACACGATGAAAATTTCATCGAATTTTTTTTTCATTCTCTTCATTTTGAGAATTGATTCAATATAATTACATCGCTTATTGTGAGATTTACTATCAAATTCACTCCTGAATCTCCTTAATGAATCTAGAAAATCGCTGAATATTGACAATGAATTTTAACAATAGTGAATTTCGACAAATGATTTTGAAATCATGTCGAATCATAGATGTGGTCTCAAAATAAAAACATGAAAAATAAAAAATTGGTGAAATAATTTTTAAATTTAGAGTTCTAGATCGGAGATATATGATCGTTTAAAAAATGGATGAAAGAGATTGTGTGATGTTTTTTTTTTTTGGAGGGAGGCGCCAGAAAATTATAAATAAATAATTTTATTATTTACGCAAAAGCTTTCAAAATTTTCATTATTCCGCTTAATCATTTAAACGCCTTTATCATTATCCCTAACTACCCCAACAATTTTTCCACTTGTTCACCCGTTGAGAAAACAACTTTAACAGTCTAAATAAAGCAATTAATATTGTTTATTAAATTGTATTCACATAATACATCACAACAGTCTAAATAAAGCAATATTCTTTATTAAATTTGTATTCACACAATACATCACATCTACACAAAACTGTTGAAGTCTTTAAGATTAAGATTGTGCAAGTGCTGGAAGCCCCATTCTCAAAAAAAAAAATATCAATATTAACCCGAAAAATCAATGTCCAAACGGTAAAACTATGTTTGGCAACGACCTTTTCTTAGTTACTACTTTTGTCCATGATCGATATAAAAGAAACAAAGTGCAGGAGGTCATCTTAGACTTCTATATAAAAAAGTTAAGGAAAACATATTCAATTGCAAAAATTTAGCCATCCATCTTTGAAAATCTACATGAAAAGGATTGCCTTTTTTATGTGGAATAAATAATACTTTCCATTTTTCTTAATCACAATTTTCGTAATTTGTTTTGTTTTTATTTATGTTTCATTTTACAATATCAATGCAACATTTGTTATTTTTTCCCACCTTTACCCTTCATTTAAATAACCAAAATAATTAATCAACATCCAACCTAAATTTGGTCAGGTAGATGAATTGATACATGTTGACTACAATTCGCTTCAAGAATTAATCAACATCACGCCTAAAGATAATAATCAATTAGTGAAAAAATTAAAAGAAAAATAGAAAATAAAAATATGGCGTGTTAAGATTTGTTTAGTTGAGATATGTTCATATTAAAGGCCTTCAAATATGATTCCGCCTAAAGCCTTGAAATTGCTAAGGGCACTTATTTAAATATGAATTTATTTAAAATTACTTATGTCAATAATTTTATGTTTTGATAATAGAAATATGATTATATTAAAGCCTCCAAATAAGAGTGAAATACTACTGGTCCAATAATACATAAAACCTGACCATCCAATTTTGCCATTTGATCAACTTTTAATTAATTAGAACCGCTTGATGTATTTGATACACCATAACATATTCAAGACTTTCATGTATGTTCAATTAAAACATTCATTTCCCAATTTCATCTTCTTTCCCGACAAACTTTTCTTTCTAATATTCTAATTTCTCTGCAAATTAAATCATTCATCTTCCTCCCCTAAAGTCGATTCTTCTCCCTCTTTTTCCCAATTCAGTGTGTTTAAACAAAAATAAAAGAAAATGATGCAAAATTACCAAGCATAAGAAAGTTTAATGTCATTTATGGTTTTCTGATAACAAAAGAAAAAAATTCTTAAAAACAGCTGGCCAAGAAAATAATCAAAAAATTAAAAGAAAAATCAACACTAACTACTGTCAATTGCAGTCTTCTTGTTGGTTTTTATTTTTGTTTATTATTTTATTTTTATGAATGGGTCGAATTGCTTTTATGTTTCAATGGAAGAAGTTTGTGGTTTTTTTTTTTTTTTTGGGTTTTGATAGGAAAACTGATAAATTCTTTATCGGCTTAGCTTTAAAATAATGTATCTATATCGGTTTAGCTGTGAAAGAATATTTGGTATGTTAAAGTACACAATAGTTAAGGTGTACTAAAAAGATCTAACGAATATAATTATTCGTGATATGCTTTTAACGTTTACAAGATTAAAAACTCGACCATATCCAACTCGACCGTAGCTGTGCTCCCAAATAAGATTCTGCCTGGCACTTATTTAAATATGAACTCGATTTTGTTGAGCCGGCAGCCCGGCACTTACTTAAATATGAATTTTGTGCGGCACTTACTCAATCGTACGTTGTTCCTTTTGTTTAATGTTATTTTCCGCCGTATGCATAGGAACACAAATTAAATAACTACTTTAAATGTGAGATAAAAGATAAAATGCCGACCCTGGAATTTGTCTGATTGTATTCAAAGTTGATTAGCTCTTAGGGCTCGCTTAGATTGATGGAATATAATAGAGTAAAATTAACTGATGGAATGAAATGAAATAAAATGTAATGATATTCATTCTATTATTGCGCTTTGATAGGCAATGAAATAGAATCAATTTTAGTCTATTCCGACGCTTGTTAGCATCGTAACACAATTGATTGTCTTCCATATATCCCAACGCTGAGATAGACGTTAACCAAATGGTTATGCTTTATGTTAAAGATTTCGGGCACGCTTTTTGTGCCAAAACCGCTTTAGATAGTTGCATGATCACGAGTTTTGCAAGTATCGAGCAATTTTATGTCGATTTGTAACGCCTCAGGCCCCGGCCTGGTAGTTTAAATGAGTCATAAATGTCCGTCAATCGCTTAGACCGCCCTCGCTGGTCTGGGTGCGGCTAACCTGAAGTTGACAAGACCTTTATGTCTCACACTTATATTGGGGTGAGCATTCTCTTATTTTACCCGATGGGACTTTACATTCTCCCTTATATGGATCAAGCGCCTCGCCAGACGGGCCGAGATCGCCCCTCGATCGCCCCTACCAGAGGTAATTAGAGGCCATCCTTACACCGCCTTCTTGTACGGTGCAAGCGATAGTTCCGCCTCGATAGTCGGCTCAATACCATTCTCAGAATAGAAGCGCTTAAATGAGTCATAAATGTCCGTCAATCGCTAGACCGCCGCCCTCACTTGGTCTAAAAGTGGCTAACCCGAAAGTTGACAAGACATTTATGTCTCACACTTATATGGGGTGAGCATTCTCTTATTTTACCGATGTGGGACTTTACAATTTGGCTCCTGCTGCTGAGCCATTACAATGCATACTGATCTTTATTCTAAGTAACATATATACTTGTTTTATTCATTAATGTTATAACAGATAAGAAATCTAGATAGCAAATAAGATAAATCATAGATGCAATCTAACAAAGAATAATCAACAGATAAACAGAACAAGAAAACACAAGATTTAACGTGGAGTAGTCGGCACAACGCCGAAACCGCGATATATCTTGTGTTTTCTTTGTTTCGCTTATATGGCTCAGTAAATATAATCATTGTCGCATTAAATTGAATTTTTATTATTAAGATAATAATGTGTTGAGAATATCGTAGAAGATCTCGCAGTAATCCGTGATAATAATAATAGAATATTTTGTATTAATTATTTTACTTATTGCCTAAGACTCCACACCCTATATATTAGTACGCTCCATTCCGCTGAAGAAATGCAATACATTTACTTTTACAATTATTCTATCATGGTATCGAGCTCTCGCACTAACGCCTTTAGATCCTGGTCAATTATAAAGAAAAACTGTTGGGTGGGGGTTCGAATCTACACTAACCTCGCCTCACCCCTCATCTTTTATTTTTATTTTTATTTTTTTCGCTTTTAAAAATATCCGAATAAATTTCCATCAAGGCCCTCCAATCTCCACCGCCGCCCTCTGCTCCTCCATGGATTGCCGATTCTTTGAGTGCTCACCTTACAATCGCTTCACGAATTATTCTATGTCCGGCTTCAACCTCGATCCGTGGAACCAGTGGGATGGCCTTGATCCGTAATTATTGATGGCTTTTGAAGAATTAGATGCCGCGCCGCCAATTCGTTGCCTCGCTAATGCCGAGGTCCAATGAAGAGAAAAGCACCGCAGATAAAGTCGCCACGTGTCTTTTTTATTCTTTTTTGCTACCATCTCCTGCTCCTTTGCATCACCACCGACTACTCTTTTCCTCTCATTTATTGATATACTCTCCTTTTATTTATCAATTCCAAATTTTATTAAGTTTTTTTCTAAGGTATAACCCTCCGCTCCACATTTTATTAAGTTTTTTTCTTACTTATGGTACCCCTCCTCCTTTTTTTTTTTTTTTTTACATTTATTTTGTTAGTGGTATTTACACTCCACTCCTTTTATACCTTTTGTCTCACCTATGTGTTGGTCGCCTGAATGACCACACATCCAAACATTTCCTTTTATCCCTTTTTTCTCCTTTTTTATTTTTGTTTCTCTCATAGTATTCCTTATTTATGACTCCTTCATATTCTAGAGTCATCCAAATTATCGCCTTGTTTTTTTTAGGTATATTCGACTATTTCCTAGAATCTATTCCTCCAACTGCTCCTCTTTAGGGTATATCCCTCCGCTTTCTCTCCTTCTTTCTAGCTTTTTGAGTCATCCTTGCGTGTTCCAAAGAAAGCAAGATCGTGTTGTGAAGCCGTTGTTGCCGCTTGATTCGCAGTAGAAGCTTGTTGCCGATTAACAATGAGTCAATCTTCATGTTCATTGCATTACCATGAGATTGGCGGGGCGTGTTGAGAATACTCTGTAAGATCTCGCTAATCCGTGATAATAATAATAGAATATTTCATAGAATATTTTGTATTAATTATTTTACTTATTGTATAAGACTCTACACCGTATATATTTGTACGCTCCATTCCGTTGAAGAAATGCAATACATTTACTTTTACAATTATTCTATATAATGTATCTTTTAAATTATGGAAAATGTAAAGGTTTGTTAATTAAGAATTGTAAAGGTGATTTTAGAAAGTGGAAAATAAATGAATGGAGAATAATAGAATTCTCCATAAACTAAGTATAAAAGGTAAACTAGAATTCTCAACTGTCAATATATATGGCTCTGTAAAAGTTTATAAAAGGTAATGAAACTCGAACTTGAACTCGAACAGTCATATTTCATTTGTGAAAGCATAAATAGTACATAACAAGATACTTCTCCTTAAAAAGAAATAACCAAAAACACATACAAACATAACAGAAAGTAATTTAGTCCTAAAACAGACAACATATATAATTCTGCTTTCTTTGATATAGAAGCAAAACGAAATGCAAATACAAAACACGATCCATGCACGTACCACGTGCAGTCGTTAAACTTATTTGCGTTAGAAAGAAAGAAAGAAAGAAAACGATGTATATAAGCTTCTGAAATCTTCTTGTTTGACGAAAATTTCTTAGCACTTTCAGGGTAAGAATTGCGGATTGTTCGTCTTGCTTGACACACAATAGAAACTATCTTTCATGATCTTGTTACAATCTAAATTGGGATTCATGGCCCGAAAAGCATCGTCTCTCAAATTCCACAGTTTTTCGATACTTTCACAGGTCTCCGTATCTGTCGCGACTTGATAAGTCTGGGTGCAATCAGTTTTGTTGTTGTCATTTACAACAACAGCTCCTGATATATCATTGAGGTATGACCGAAAAAAAAAAAAAAAAACCAAATAAGAATATAGGTAATAATAGCTATTTAACTAAAAATCTAATATTAGAGACAATTGTTATAGAAAATAAATAAATAAAGAGATACCTGCTAGGTTTTTGCCTGCATCCACCTTTAGAGAAATGCTAATAAGGAAGAACACCATAACAATATCCAAACGCACCATTTCTTGTAGATTTCTTTACTTCAAATAATTAACTCAGTGATTTGTGATTTTTTACTTTTTTTCTTTTTTGAAGGCTGGTGATGAGCGAATGAAATTGAACATCTATGAAGTATTTATAGTGTAATATTTATGGATAAATTTGAAATATTATATTTTGTTTCAAACAAATTCTTTTTATTTTAAGCTTTCAGTCATTTTGGCATCAATTACCAAATAATATGACAGAATTCTTGATCGCATAATTAATATACGGCAGGCTGGCATTATAAATCCTTGGCAAGTAACCTCTCTCATTTCCAAATTAATATATATATATATATATATATATATATATATATATATATATATATATATATATATATATATATATATATATTGAATTTTCACTGTATAACCTAAGTTATTTCAAAAAAAAAAAAAAAAAGTATAACCTAAGTTTTGACATTAATTTTATGGTCGTCCATGTTCACAAAAAATGACCCAGCATTTCAGTATTTTTATCCAACAGGAAATTCTAATGAAGTATTTTTTAACTAAATTCTAGACGTATCATTTTTTTCTATTGACCAGGGATCACCACAGATTTGGTCTTGGACGGGTATAAAATTCGTGAAGTTTTGATTATCATTAAGGTAACAGTTTTTCCACTTATTCACCCACTTAGAAAACAACTTTATTAATATACTCCCTCCGCTCCTATTTATATATACGCCACAAATTGCCAAAATCAAAATTTTTCTTTTATACGTCGAAGTTTACATTTTCAATAAATATTGCAATACTCTTTCCGCTTTTCAATATTACTTTTCAACTTTCTAGGTTCATTCAACCAATCAATCTTTCATATTCAATACACCACTACACTTTTCAAGATTTTTTAGTACTTTGTAATGAAATTCAACACAATAAATCACTTTCTTAATCTATGTGTTTTTCTCAAACGCGACATATAATTAGAAACGGAGGAAGTAAACAAAGTAATATTCTTTATTACTTTTCCTTTCGCAATATGTTGTAATGTATAAAGAAATATAGTAGCGTCTTTACTGACACCAATTGGTTTTAGTACAACAGTAAGCGTTTGATCTTTAACATGGTATCGAGCGTCAGAAACATTAATTTCCTCTCTTATAATATAATGTGCAAGTGTTGGCCTGGCCGCATTGGCCTTTGTGAGCCTAGTTGGCTCAGTTATCATGAGCCTAGTTGGCTCAGCTTATTGTGTGCCTAGTTAGCATAGTCTTTCGAGAGCCCACACTTGAGGGGCGTGTTGAAATGTATAAATAAATATAGTAGCGCATTTACTAGCACCAATTGGTTTTAGTACAACGGTAAGCATTTGCTCCAAACTAAATAAAATCATTGGCATAGTTTTTATCGGCACCAATTGGTTTTAGTACAACGGTAAGCACTTAATAAGCATTTGCTTACCGCTGTACTAAAACCAATTGGTGCTAGTAAATGCGCTTACTATATTTATTTATACATTTCAACACGCCCCTCAAGTGTGGACTAATATCAAGGCTATGCCGACTAGGCACACAACAAGCCCGAGCCATTTAGCTCACAAAGGCCAACTTGCCAACCCAACACTTGCACATTATATTATAAAATAGGGAAAATAATGTTTGTAAATGAAGTTTGAACTAAAGACCTTCCGCCGATACCATGTCGTGAATCAAGCGCTTACCGCTGTACTAAAACCAATTGGTGCCAAGAAAGCGCTACTATATTTCTTTATATATTTCAACACAATACTCCCTCCGCTCCAAACAAATCGAGTCGGTTGCCAAAAACACGCTTTATTAAGGATGTTATTTAATGCTATGATTTTAAAGATGCAATGACTAAAAATCTCTACGATACAATTAATGCAGATTCATTTTAACTTTATCTCAGTATTAAATAAGGGTAAAGTAGAAAAATTAAGAATAAATGCCAGATCGAAAAATGTTTTGCCTCACTTATTTTGGAACAAAACTTTTAAGCAACCCGCTTCAATTATTTTGGAACGGAGGAGTACATGATATCTACATGAAACCTAAAACAATCAAAAACAATTTCAACCAAAATTCATTTTTTAAATAAATATTAACCTGAAAAATCAATGTCCAAACAACAAACAAGTTTGGCAACGACCTTTTCTGTAGTTACTATTTTTGTCCGTGATCGATATAAAAGAAACGAAGTGCAGGAAGTTATCTAAGACTTCTATATAAGAAGGTAAAAGGAAAACATATTCATTTGTGAAAATTAGCCATCCAACATTGAAAATCAAGTATTTGATTGATATGGCGTCGGCATCTCGTCGTCAGTATATGATTGAATTAAATCCATAGTCGGATAATACTCAAGAGCAATTGATTATAATGTTTTGACGAGTAAGAATAAAGTGAAATCTGAAGAAATTGAGTTTCCTTTTAGAGAACATCAGCGTATTTAATTATGAGGGTAATTTAGTTCACACGAAATCATTTAGTCCATATTGAAAACAAAAAAGAGTGCAGATTAAAACCTAACTAGATGCTAAAATGGAGTATTTGTTCGGCCCTGCTCTTTTTCTCTCTCCAAAAACAATTCCCACCGCTTGCCATGGCCGAAGAGTCCATTAGCTCCACTCATATCCCCATCAATGACCCAAATGCAGCAAACACCACTTAACTGTAATATTTCAATTTTAAAAGACAGACATTGTTTTTTGCAAAACGAAATATTATATTTATGGATTAAGTTTTATAAAAGGAAATATTAATTAAGGTAATTACTATTAAGGGATTAATGAATATTAATTAGTAATTATTATTAGTGAGAGGTTTTATTTGGGAATAACATTCCCATTTGCCAAGGAAGTTGTTAGATAGGAATTTTCAAGCAAAACACGAACTTCAGAAAATTGAGAGCAAAAAGAAAAAACAAAGAGAGTTTTTCTAAAATCTAAAAAGATATTCAACGGATTTCGATTCCATTAGAGTTTTGGAATCGTGGAGAGAACGTGGATCGCTTTTGGTGCTATCAAGTTGAAGGCTTAGAAAAGGATAGTTTTTGCCCTATTTTGAAGATCTTCAAGATTTGATCAAGTTTCAAGATTTTGATTGGAATGATTCGTAGTTCCAGCTTGTTTAGAAACTTTGATAATCAATTAATACAAGTTAAATTTTTAGTCGACATAGGTTTTGGTGAAGCATGTAAAGTGCTGCAGATTTCTCTTGAGTTTTGCTTAGTTTTGCTTGCTAACAAGTAAGAGCATCTTCAATTCCTATTGATTTAATTCAAGTTTTATTAAGTTTGGTTGTGTTTTGGTGTGGTTATGATGCTAGAAATCATGTCTAATTGTTGCTATTGTAGTGTAGTATATTATGGATTGTTAAAGTTGAGTTTTTTTGGTTGTTTTGTTGTCAAAGTTGATGTTAAACATGTTGGGAATGAGTTAGAATTCGTAAAAAGTGCAAAAAAATCATGTTTAGGCGCTTTATGGTTTTGGCGCACGCCAAATGCGCTTAGCGCAAAATGAAACTGTAAAGGGGGAAAGTTTGACAAAGAGTGTTAGCATGCTCCAAAGTGGGTTTAGCTGCAAGGTCTTAAAGTGAAACAGAGATTTCCTGAAACTTCATAGAGTTTTAGCACGCGCCAAACAGAGGTTTAGCGCACGCTAAACTGAACCGTAAAGCTGCCTATGTTGTCGCTCGCTTTAGCGGACGCCAAAACCTCCTGTTTTGTGATTTGAATAGTTTTAAGCCCCAAAATGAGTTCTCAATGTTGTTTCTTGATCTAATAACATTAAATGATAATGAACAAGCCATGATTAAGCTTGTTAGTAATACCATCCGCAACGGAAGCGATTTATGGATCTAGATCTATAAAATACACGTAATAAAAATAACTAGATCTACATCTGCAAGCGGGGTTGTAGAACATACCTCTTGGATCTCAAAATCCAAGTCGAGAACCGCAATAGAAAAGAAGATGTGAAGAGCACCACGATCTTCCATACGTGTGATCCAAGCAACTCCCGTGGAAGGAAATCCTCGCCTCGAATCCTTCCGATATGCTACCCGAAAATCTCCAAGATTTTCCTCATATTCCTTGGTCGAAAATTTGCTCCTTCTCTCTAAGAGAAGTCTAAATTTATGTGTGTTAAAAGGCTTGGGAGAACTATCTTTATATAGAGAGTAAACTTAACCTCCAAGGATTAAATAATTAAGAGATAATTATTACATTAATCCTTTTCCAAATAAAAGATAAATATAATATTTATCCCAAACAAATTAGGATAAATAAATATATTATCCATTCCATGATTTATCATTTAACAAATAAAAGATAAATCACACATTAAATAATTATCCAAGAAAACAAATTCTTAATAATTAAATAATATAACATGACCTTTTCCTTCAAATTCAAAGTCCACGATATTTGACCAATTTGGGTCAAAATTGGTCAACACACCACCGGGCCAAGTCCACTTAAAAATGTCTTTTCCGTATTTAATTATTTAGTCCAACTAAACAATTAATTCACATATCGCTTTAACAAAGTCCAACAAGAACTAATAATCGGCCGTCCGATAAATCAAATAAATAATTATAGAATAATTATATTCGATAAATCAATCACAGAATATGCCACCATAATCCCCGGATCGCACTCCTCCGACATGAGATTATATTTATCTCCTCACGTAGAATAATAATAAGCGCCCACCGATATAATCATTACATATGGATTAATCCTCCATAGATCTGCTCATTCTAAATCGGAAGTTACCGTTAACCCTTTCTAGAACCTCTTATCCTTATTTACCATTAACCCCTAGTGATCAATTAATTCATACAACTCATCGGGTAGCTAATCGCTGTAATATGAACCCATGGATCGATCGCTTTAGGATTAACAAATAGTGGAATCGTTCATCTACTTCCATAATGGAAGGAATGGATTCCGTATCCGTGATAACACGCACTACTCACTCAATCCAAAGACAATGCCAAGATGGGGTAATTCGCACCACACTCGCAGGTAATCCTTAACCGTCAAGTCAAACTTTATACCGATTCAAGCGCTGGATCGCGATCACCTCAGATTAAGATATATCCATAAATATGATCATCCATTGATTCGATAAGACTTCGACACGGAATTATATCGCGGAACTCTAATCAAATCGGTCCAATTCTATATGATATATCTATCATATATAAATGCCCCATTAGGTTCTCTTAACCGAAAGTCCGATAAGACAATCACACCTATTGTGTTACGGGCACATTAATAGCACGTTAAAGGAGAGACCCGATACTCGATTAACTTCACTACGGGCTAATTGTATTTTAAGTACATCTTCACTAACTCAATCCTCCCGTATATACCATACATCGAAGTTAAGTGATTACATAAACGATATACTTTAGTGGTTTTCAGAAGTGTAAATACTATTGTCACATCGGTGATTATGAGAATAATAAATATGAATAATAATATCATTTCATTTATTAAATAAAACAATTACAAAATTGTCTTTCGGCATCACACCTAACAATCTCCCACTTGCACGAAAGCATGTGATTAATTGTTTTAGAGCACACCCTATTATTTAAAATACAACAAACTACATCTCCCACTTGCTCTAAAGCAATGGAGACTCATCCCTGCATGCTAGTACCCACTAAGCATATCATAACCATTTCAGATTCCAAAGTACACTGAAGTATGCCGTCGTAGGATAGGTCGCTGACTCGGGAGTACCTACATCTAAATGTCATGGGTCTTAATGATTAGTCAGTTGTCGGCTTGAGACGATCCGTAGAATCGTAAACGTTATCGGTCCATCTAATCATGTGGTACTGAGTAAACACTGAGCCCTAGATCGACTTAACGATCATCCTCAACTGACTTAAAGTCAAAATCGCTGTATCACACATATCCAAGTTCATACATGAATATGTCCGCGATATTATTCCTCGTTTCTCTCAAGATACTAAAGGACATACTAAACTTGCTTTGTTAACCGCCGAATCTAAGATTCGATCAAAGTTGACGCTCAATAACCTCGACCATCTCTTACTAGAAAGAGAATCTATCCCATTTTCTCTTGATCCGAAGATTTGTAGAGTCATTCTTGAGGCACAGGTAGAACTTCCTTGTTGAATGTTGCATACATAGATGCATCATCTTAACCAATAAGATGGATAGGAAACCAAAGGATCGATTCTAATGAATTCGACCGAGTCAAACTCTTAAGAATGTTGTCCAAATCTCTGCTGTAGAATTGTGGTATTGTTAGATTTCGACTTCAGATAACACACCCATGTTGATTCCAATCGGTGCAAAGGTTATCCTTCACAAACACTAATATATATTTATATATTCACTACTATACTAAAATTGATATCCGCCTACAAAAAGACTTATCAATATTCTGGTCAAATCCACATATTGTAGAAATATATGACTTCCAATGACCGAGAGGTTTGCTTTTTATCCACAAAGGACATAAGCCTCGATAAACTATCCTATCATAAGTTCATAAGTCAATACCCTTCGCTTTCGAATGAATCTAGACTCCGCTTGTTTGGCAAGAAAGTCCTCGTGGAATCACCCTTATTTTCTCGCTTTTTGAACTAAATCATGCAATACCGAACTCATTCTACTCTTTTCCGTAGTTCCAATTACTCACACTGGCCCGAGACGCCAGTGGTTCTACAAGAGTATGAACAGCTCTCCGAGTACCAAACTCCATTCACAGTGGTTATGGCTTGTAAACCAACCTCTATTATCGTAATCCTATACCGCTTTCACAAAAGAGCATAGGTCATCGATCGATCCTTAGACTACAAAGTCGCAGATTTCGTGAACGGGTGATGGATAAACCATACTCCCACTACATTTCGGGTGGATCGAAATTCTGATCTAGTTTAGTAGTATTTAGTGTTATCACCAACAACCGATGTTGGATGTGGTCCGATTTAATCGCTTAGTAACTACCTTGAGTAAACGTATTTCAAGGTTCAAGGTTTTTTCGATCATGGATTCTATCGAAATGATGCAACAAAGATAATCGTCTCCTTCCCGATTTCAAGAATCCTATATCTAACCTTTATACTCAATAGTTTAAAAGATATAGCACTTAATGGTCATTGACCGAACGTATGCAATAAATTCCCGCCTTACCTTCAAGCACTCGCAGGTGCAATGCTTATATTTACGGAAGTGGGGTGAACCGAATCCACACCTTATCCGTAAATTCCAAAGCATATTCTAGGTAGACTTCTCAGGTCTTACATTTCAATGTAAAACTGCTATTTCGCTCAATATCTTTATTGAGTTAAGCAAGAGTATCAGAAAGCACATCTAAAAATATATAAGGCAATTTAACGGTTTCTCACTTAGTGAAAGCATTTCACTATGAGGCAAAGCCGAGCATCATCCCTAGGACTACGTGGATGGCCCATTTCTAGAGCATAGAATACTTATCTCTGCTGGAAAACAGAGAAACCTCATAATATTTTGGATAAACTTAATGAGTGTTTGAATAGTTATCGACAAGAAGTCACTACTGAAGCTCCTACTAGCTCAGATCTTCATCGCACTCGAAGGTCGCTCATGAACAAGCTTATGTTACTTCTTTATAACCATTATCCTTTCCGATTGAAAGGAAACATAGTCATTGAACCTTGAGACAATATAACCCGGATCGGGAGAAAAGGAATCACCCCGAGCCGCTCTTTTCCAGTGTCTTGTCTTTTGTGGACTATGCACTAACTATGGAATATGAAGAAGCGCTTATCTAAATATAGAAACCAATTGCTTTTAACAGCTTCCTAAGATGTGTTTTATATACATATTTCAAAGAATCTAAGTGGTTTTGACTTTATCAA